>CAUIVZ010000004.1:28804931-29404931 GCA_961763995.1 Juglans cinerea | reverse complement strand
TCATATATTTTTTCGTACTTGGCAACATTTTAGGTCATGGTTTAATTACTAAATTTTGGACTCATGGGCTAAAGCATTATGCTTGACCTTGGATTACCGTTGTTTTTTAATATTTATGGAAGTGCAGGATCAAGATTTTTAGTAGGGTGTGACAGGCCCACAATTATCCTCAGGAATAGATATTTGAAGTTTTATTATTTAAAAATTATTTATTCAATAAGTATAGCATTTTAAGGTCCTTTTTATAGTACTTGGTCCATGTAAATTTTTTTTTTTTTTTTTGATGGAAACAGACTCGTTTCATTAATAAAACGAAGTTACAAATGTGACTTATACATGGAAAAACCAGACTATAAGCCAAACAACTCATCAGAACTAGGGCTTCCCCACACACAAATTTCTTTGTGGCAGACATTGTCTTAACTTCTAGGAACTCTCTCTAAACAGAGAAAGCGCTCTGTAAAAACAGAACTTCACGATCCCCTCTGTCCTCACAAGGAGGAAGAGTATGGGACACTGCTATGGATATTAAATCCAAAAGCCTATTTCTATTATAATACTAGCTAAAATAACAACAAACAAACTACAAATAAAACCACATAACCAAACTACAACTCCACAAGCACTGGCGTGAACCCGGACGTCACGCCTACCGCAAGCATCGGCAAATCGAATCTCGACAACACGAGCACCCAGCTTCACGCACGAATACACAGCCTCCATTGCGCAGGCAACACCTTCGCATGAGCACTGGTCGTGCGACCACCGGCCATAACATCGTCCGCCTTTCTCGAACAGCTCTTGCTCCGGATTGCGTCCGATCCAAAACTCAACACCACACTTGGGTAAAAAACAAACAAACTGAAACGACAAAAAAGAAAAAACAAAACTGGACAACAAAACGAGTGAACAGTGCACATATCGTCGGCAGTGGCACGTGCATCTCACTGGTCACTTTGGGAGGAAAGTCGGCGGTCAATCTTGGAAGTCTTGGAGTCGAGAAGTCCAGAGAAGTCGAGCGTGTCGTCGGAAAAAAGCTCCCCGGTGGCGCGTGATGGACACGCACAGCCGCGGTCCGGAAACTTACTCCCGCGTGTGCGGGCTACGCTCCACTCCGCTGGACGCCGGATTTGGTGGTCTTGAAGATCGGCGGCTGGGCATCGTCCCGGAGTGGTGCGTGTTGACAAGTGATGGACGGAAAGACCCGAGACGACACTCCTCCTTTATTCGGCCTGAAAAAACACAAAAACTAACCAAAAAAAAAAAACCACAGACAGAAAGAAAGGTGCACGGAGGGAGAAGAGATGAGGGGGGGAGGAGCCGAAGCTCCCACCCCCTTTCGCTATCTCTGAGTCTGGAGGTGTTTAGATCAAAGGTTTGGGCTGAAGATGAGAGCTCTTCCCGGGGCAGGCAATTTTTGGTCCATGTAAATTTTCAATATGCCGATATCGGTTGTAGTTTTGAAATTGTTATGCTTCTCTATTCAATAAATAAATCTTCACAACTTCCTCACACTCCACACTCCATATTTTTTTTTCTTTTATCAAATATTTATTATATGAATAATGAATAGAAAATTTGAAATAATTTAAAAAGAATAAACTCAAAAAAAAAATTTTAAAATTAAAAAAATTAAAAAAAAATTAAAAAATATAAAAATTTTAAAAAAATATGGAGTGTGGACTGTGGTGGAGGTTGTGTAGCAAAACTCTTATTCAATTGTAAGAAGCTTTTCCTTGTTTGCTTGCGGTACCGCAGTGGAAGAAGCTGAAGCTCTCTCCGGATGAGTAACGCGTTTAGATGTTAAGCTGAGTTCAGTTTAATTGAGTTTTTTATAAATAATAGTGAGTTAAGTAGTAAAAAATAGTTATGTGGGGCTCATCTAAACTGAGTTTAAAGTGTGTTTGAATGTTAATATGAGTTTAATACTTTTTATAAGAAATTGAAAAAGATTGTAGGTCCTACGTATAAAGATGTTTTAAGTTGAAAAAGGTTGTGGGTCCCACATGTAAAAAGTTTTTGAGTTGGGATGAGTTTAGTAATTTGAGAGTTGGGTATTTGAATATTAGATTCAGTTTAAAATTAGACTAAATTCAGTTGAACTGAGGACCAAACGCAACCTTTAGTCATTCTTTCAGTTAAGAGTTGTCAAATTTTCATTTGTGGACCACATGATCATTGAAGAGCTAGATGCCTAGATTACTTCTAAATCGTATATTCTTTTATGAGTATTGCTACAGAACAACCACTATAGCTGTGCACACATTGCACACACTACGTGGCTGCTTCTGGTCCTTTAGTTTTTTTTTAGTGCAAAACGCACCAGACCTTTCCCTCTCTCTCATCAGATCTCTCTCATTGACTCTCTCTCTCATCTCGGTCTCTCTCATCGACTCTCTCTCTCGCCTAAGACTCTCTCTCTCGCCGAGTCTCTCTCTCTCATCTCAGCTCTCAGTGGCTACTCTCATTTTGACACGTAATGTGTACAATTTGGATGCAACAAACAGTAGCTGCTACCAAGAATTTTTCTTCTTTTATTCTTTCGAGTCAGAAAGTGACTTTAATTGTAGTCAAATGCAAAGCCAGCTCGCAAAGGGAGACAATGAGTAATAAATGTCGAGATAGTATAGATTTTATAATTATATTTTTATTCTATTCTATTTTTTATATTTGTTTTAAAACATATCTGTTGATTATATGTTTATTTCAGTTGTGCACATCGCGATCGTTGGAATCCTACATTTTCACTTGCCTTTTATTGATCCCTTACTTTTCGGTATGTCCTGATCCCTTTTTATATAAAAAAGTCCGGTGTTTATATTTTGTAATAATTATTTTGCTTATTCACATGATTGTTGACAATATCTTCTGGCATATTTATCCTAGATTCTAGCTGCGGCTTACTATAAAAGTTTTCGTATTGTTTCTCTTTGTCGAGGATCACGGTAATTACAACAACTGCATGCAGAAGAATGAGGTTAATAATCAGGAGAAGTCGTCAAGCTTGGAGCCCAAAGATTAGCTGTTTTTAAATTTGAAATTTGTAACTCATAGGCACAACTCACGGCATCTGCTAGGCACAATTCAAGGCATCTGTTATGCACAAGTTTTCCTTTAAATAGTCTGTACATGGTAAACGTTATGCAATGAGAAATACACTTTAAACACTTTCCTTATTCTGAAATTCTACATGGTATCAGACTAAACCAGTCGACTAACGTCTACGATGGCTTCTTCTCATTCTTCATCTTCTGCTACTCTTCCCACCTTTATCACCGCCTACTGTCAATATCCACAAATTAACCAAAGACAACTACACTACATGGAAAGCTCAAATAGTCCCTTATCTTCTTGGCCTTGATTTATTTGGTTACGTTGATGGAACCATTCCCAAACCCGCTGCCACTCTTTCTAGCACATCCTCCACCAGTAACATTGTTTCCTCTTCTCCCAATCCTGCGCATGCTCAGTGGATACGTCAAGATGCTCTCATCCTAAGTGCTCTTATGTCCACACTTACCGAGCCTATTGTGGCTCAGATTTCATCTCAGCATACCTCCTATGACGTCTGGCATGCTCTTGAACAAACCTTTGCTTCTCAATCTAAAGCTCGTGTTGTTCATCTTCGCTCTCAACTTTCTAATATACGCAAAGGTTCTCAAACAACCACTGATTATTTCTTCACTATAAAGAAGATCACTGATGAATTGGCAATTGCAGGCCAAACTTTGTCATGTGATGATGTGATCACATATGTTCTTGCTGGACTTGGCCACGACTATGACTCGTTGGTCACTACTGTCACGTTAGAGGAACTCTATTCCTTATTGTTAACAACTGAGTCTTGGATTGCTGCAAATAATTCAGCCTCTCTTATTCTCAATGGATCTACTAATCTGTCTACTCGTCAGCAAACGTCTTTCACACCTCACGGTCGTGGCGGCTTTCGAGGGCGGGGGTGTGGTACCTATCGTGGTGTATCTCCTAACTCCACCTCTTATCACGCTAACAAAGGACAGTTTAATCAGGAGACCACTTATTGTCAAGTGTGTGACAAACCAGGACACACTGCCAAGAAGTGTTATCACATGTTTGATATTACCTATACTGATCAACCTTCTAATAGACAAATGCAGGCTATGGTTGCAGCCAACAATCAATCTGCGGATCATGATTGGCATCCAGATACGGGAGCCATACATCATCTCACCAATGAGATGACCAACCTGACCTTGCGCAATGATGATTATGATGGCACAGAACAAATTCAAGTTGGTAACGGTGCAAGTTTGAGAATTACTAAAACTGGTTCTTCTACTCTCTCCACTACTTCTAAATCTTTTCTACTGCAACAAATTCTTCTTGTTTCTGAAATTCAAAAAAACCTACTATCTGTCCATCAATTTTGTAAAGACAACAATGTATAATTCGAGTTTCACGAGACTTTTTTACTTGTCAAGGATTACTCGAGGAACGTCCTTCACCAAGGTCCGCTTAAAAATGGTCTCTACTCCTTCTCTACTTGCGCAAATCCTGAACCATATCATGCTTTCTCTGCTGTCTGTCTACCGCTCAGTCTATGGCATAAACGGCTAGGTCATGCTTCAGTCCCTGTCATTCTACGAGCTGTTTCTAAGTTTTCAATTCCTGTTGAAGCAAATAAAAAACACTATGTGTGTTCTGATTGTCAATTAGCAAAAAGTTGTAACTTGCCATTTACGACAAGTCACTTAAAATCTAACTTTCCTTTGGGTTTAATCTATTAAGATGTATGGGGACCAGCTTCCACTATCTCTACTACTGGTGCCCGCTAATATGTCAGTTTTCTTGATGATTGCACTAAGTTTTTGTGGCTTTTTCCAATGAAATTAAAATCAGATGTTGAAAACATTTTCTTACAATTCAAAGCTTATGTTGAGCGACACTTTGATACTAAAATCAAGTCCATCCAATCAGATTGGGGAGGTGAATATCGAAGAATTTCAAACTTTTTCAAACAAGTTGGTATTCAACATCGAATTACATGTCCACATACACACCAACAAATGGGTGCAATAGAACGCAGACATAGACAAATAGTTGAAGTTGGTTTAACTCTTCTATCCCACTCTAAACTACCTCATATTTTCTAGGACGATGCCTTTATTACTGCTGCTTATTTAATAAATAGGCTTCCCATACCGATTTTACAAAACAAATCTCCCTTTGAGGTTGCCTACAAACGGAAACCAGATTATCATTTTCTTAAAACATTTGGTTGTGCCTGCTGGCCTCACTTACGCCCATTTAACAAGCATAAACTGGATTTTCGATCGAAAACATGCATATTTCTCGGTTATAGTTTAAACCATCATGGATACAAGTGTTTAGATGCTTCAACAGGAAAAGTTTATGTATCTCGCCATGTCATTTTTTATGAAAACAGCTTTCCATATCAGTCTCCACAACCACCTTCTCCTCCAACAAATATGTCATCTACCACATCCCTTCAAATTCTGAAAATCTGTCCAAATGAGGAACTTGTTCGAGTATCTCATCCTATTACTAATGTCAACTCATCAGTTTCTTTGTCTCAAGTTCATCATTATGCAGGAACAGAAAGTGAACTTCCAACTTTGGCAGTCGAATCTAATCCAAATATTGATAGTTCCGTTGAACCACCTGTTTCAACAAATTGTCACCACATGGTCACCCGATCTAAAAATAATATTCAGTGTCCTAAAAGGATTCTTGATGGTTCAACTCGATACCCCCTTCCGCGTGCTCTCCTTGCTGCAGCTAAAGCTCTTCAACATGAACCAACTTGCTACACTGAAGCCTCTAAACATAGTGAATGGAGGACTGCTATGGATGCTGAATTTGATGCCCTTCTACGAAATGGGACTTGGACTCTAGTTCCACCCAAATCTAATACCAATGTTATTGGTTGTAAGTGGGTCTACCGCATCAAGAGACGAGCTGACGGTACTGTTAAACGCTATAAAGCAATGCTGGTCGCCAAGGGCTTCCACCAGCAGCAAGGGCTTGATTTCATGGAAACTTATAGCCCAGTTATTAAACCAGCAACAGTTTGCATGGTACTCACCATCACTGTCTTTTATAACTGGCCAATGCATCAAATTGATGTGCAAAATGCGTTTCTTCATGGAAATTTATAGGAGGATGTCTTTATGCTTCAGCCCCCTAGATATCAACATCCTCAGTTTCCATACCATGTCTGTCATCTTCGTCGCTCATTATATGGTCTTCGTCAAGCTCCTCGTGCTTGGTTTTCTCGACTCACAGATAAGTTGATTACTTATGGCTTTACTGGTAGCAAATTAGATGTATCTTTGTTCATTTACCGCAAGGAGCCTATAATAATTTTCATATTAATCTATGTTGATGATCTCATCATCACGGGCTCATCTGCTACTGCTATCAATGAAGTCATTAAAACTCTTCATTTAGACTTTGCCATCAAGGATCTTGGCCAATTGAATTTTTTTCTTGGTGTGGAAGCATTACATTGTAATAATGGACTTTACCTCTATCAGCGTCAATATGTCACTGATATTTTGATACGATCTGCTATGGACAAGGCCAAACCATGTACAACTCCAATGGCGACATCCACTAAACTGTCCAAGCAAGATAGCCCCGACTGTGCTGATCCAAATTTGTTCAGAAGCATTGTAGGAAGTCTTCATTATCTCTCATTCACTCGTCCGGATATAGCATTTGCAGTCCATCGTGTTAGCAAATTTATGCATGATCCAAAAGATCCTCATTGGCAAGCTGTAAAGTGCATCTTGCGCTACTTAAAAAACACAATTTCCTTTGGATTATTCTTGCCAAATTCATCTTCATTAAATTTTCAGGCATTTGCAGACAGTGACTGGGCAGGAGATCTTGACAATCGTCGATCAGTTGGTGCCTACTGCATTTATCTCGGATCAAGCCTAATCTCATGGAGTTGTAAGTAGCAAGCTATAGTTGCTCGAAGCAGCACAGAGGCTGAGTACAAAGCCCTTGCTAATGCTGCAGCTGAATTACAGTGGCTGCTAAAACTGTCAGCTGAACTTGGTCTTCAAACTACACAGCAACCCATTATTTGGCGTGACAATATCGGCGCAACATATCTTTCTGCAAATCCCATTTTTCATGCTCGGACGAAACACATAGAGATAGACTTTCACTTTGTTCATGATCTTGTCAAAACTGGAAAGCTCCAAGTCAAATTTCTGTCAACTAAAGATCAGATTGCAGACTTACTTACCAAGCCTTTGTCTAGTAGTCGATTTACAAATATTCGATCCAATCTTAATGTTTGCAAACTTCCCTTGAGATTGCGGGGGCGTGTCGAGGATCACGCTAATTACAACAACTACATGCAGAAGAATGAGGCTAATAATCAGGAGAAGTCGTCAATCCTAGAGCCCAAAGATTAGCTGTTTTTAAATTTGAAATTTGTAACTCATAGGCACAACTCACGGCATCTGTTAGGCACAATTCAAGGCATCTGTTATGCATAAGTTTTCCTTTAAATAGTCTGTACATGGTAAACGTTATGCAATGAGAAATACACTTTAAACACTTTCCTTATTCTGAAATTCTACACTCTTGAATTAAATACTTCTGATCATGTATTCAAGTTTTTGGTTGCATGCAGTAGTTCGATGTAAAATAAATAAATGCCATGAATTGTTTCTGGATGATTTGATTGCATGCTTTTGTTGCCTCTTTCATCTTGTATTCTGTACTTGCCTTGAGACAAATTAAGAAGAAAAATGAGCGAACCAACACACCAGCCTTTTTTATTTTTTTATTTTTATAATATGTTTATTTATGTTTTTTTGGAAGGAAAACCTCTACATCTTTAAAATAAAATGACTTTTATATATATATATATATAATCAACAGTCTAATATTGATGATCGTCAAGAATATTGATTGATAATAAATTCCGTGAGAAAAATTTAATAATAAGACGTATATATATGGTAACATAAAAGTTATATTTTTTAAAAAATAATTAATTGAAAGATAATAATACCTTGTGTTTAATAAATTGTAAGTGCTGAGTATAAAGCCGATTAATCAAGCATTTTTGCGTTAACTTTTCCAAGAAAAATGATATTAAATTAGTAATGCTAGAGAGAAGCCACTATAGCAGTGTACACTTTGCACTCACTGTGTGGCTACTTCTAGTTGATTGTTCCCAACACTCACTTGGAGAGATGTGTGGTCTAGATGATGCCACATCATGTGTGTAAAATGGATGTTTCTAATAGTAGCTTCTATCTATATTTATTCATAAATTTATGGTTTTGGTCCAAACTAGCCACTGAAGTCTGAGGGAGTACATGCATGCATGTTTACCGTTGTAAGTGCAGTATCATATGATCACAGGCTGCTTTAATTAGTGACTTTAGTAATAAATAACCAAAGGTCGACGTTGACTTAAAACACATTTCTTTGCGTACACGGGTCCACTACTTAGTACCATTGTTTCCAAACTTTGGTGGCAAAATTCCAAAAGCTTGATAAATAGTAGCTTATTAGTACAAAGACTATAACGAAAACTAAAAAAAATTAAAGTAGCGTTTCCAATATTTTTCATTTTTGTGGTTCTTTTACAGCCTTTTCTTTATTTTCTTCTTCTTATATGTTTTATTAAAAATAGTATTGATAATAAATTTCATTTAATGTATTATTTTTTTTCCTTCCAAATGTTTTTCCTATAAATACTGAATTTATTTATTTCATCTGTTATTATTGTTAGAATATTTTTTCTAATATATATATATTTTTTTTTTACAGATTTGCTGCTTTTGCACTTAATTTACTGTTCATCAATCCGGTTGTTATCAATTTCCTCTATTTGCACTGTTATTTTGTTTGTCCTCTACTTTCTAGTATGTTCTTTTCTATCTCATCTGAAAAATGTTATTCAATTTTTTTTATATTTATATAAATGCACCTGTAGTCAAGATAAACTGTTGACATTATATGTTTGTTGTATGAATATTTCCTTTCCTCATGATATTGATTTCTTTTAATAGATTTGTTATGTTCTAAGATATACTATCTCATTTGGTTTACTTAATATGATCTGTATAAAATTATTTCGAATTAATTATTTTCTTCTTTTGCTTTTAATTATGATCTAGTACAATATTATGTTCTATTCAATTTGCAATTTTATAAATGTTTGTCTTATTCATTATGTCTGTTGTCATTCTTAATATTTTATTATAGCATCATTCAATAAATAAAATCCTAATTTTATTATATTTTGTTTCTTTATATTTTCTTTGTCATGGATCAGCTGGTTCTGTTGTTAGTTTGGTCGGTGACATTTCACTATCTGTTCATCTGCTCTATTCCCATTGTTCGTTTATTTCTCCTTTACTTTCTGATATTTTTTATCGCTTTTACTTGAAGTATGTTTTTTATATTTATTTTGTAATATTTACTTTGTTTATTCATATGCCATATTTAGATTAGTTAACTTGATATCACGTTTAGAGATTTTTTTTTTGAAATAAATGTTTCTTTTTCTTGCTCTAAATACAAGTAATTACTATATCACCTATGTTTATATTCTCGTATGTGTGCATGTATATCTGTATGTTTGATACATTGTTATTTAATTTTCAGATTTGTCTGTTAAATTTGTGCAACATCAGTAATTTGATGTAAGAAATGACAATTGGTGAAAAGATATTAATAGGAAAACAAATTTATACGTAAATTTTACAAATATCAACATTATTAACTCTTATATAAATTTTCTTATAATTTTTTTTTTAAAATTTAAACAAAAAACTTGAAAGAGAAATTGATTAACTCTTCAATTGAAAGAGAAAAAAGAAGACATTTACCGTAAGAAATCACTTGATATGTTTGATGTAATGTTATTTAATATATTTTAATAATAAAGAAATTATTTTCGACACCTCATATCAATTAATAAATATCAATTTATATATTGGTAACAAATTTGATATTAATAACAATGTTAATGTTGTTATTAGTAAGATTACTTATAATTAAAAAAAAATTATAATTTTATTATTATGATTATAAATTTTCGTGCAAGATTTCATACCAATTAATAAATATTAATTTATATATTAGTAATAAATTTAATATTAATAATAGTGTTAATGTTGTTATTGGTAACATTGCATGTAATTAAAAAAAAAAACAAATTTCTTTATTACTGCGATTATAAACTTCCATAAAATAAGAAGATATTTTTCCTAATAACTTAGGTAGCCTATTTTCAAAGTGTATTTTATTAAAAAATTAGATAAACTCACATATCTATTAAATCACTTAATTCGTTTGATATAGTTTTATATAATATAATTTCTTGATAAAGAAGTGTGATAATTAAAAAAACTATTATTCATATTGATTAATATAAGAAAACAATATATGAAGACATAAAGAAGAAAACAACAAAAATTTCAGACCAAAAAAAAATTGAGATCTTTTCTGCAGTATTATATTGTATTTAACGTTGGATTTTATAAATGAGAAATTCTATTTGCAGTCCTCAAGTGGGGACTGTATGTGCAGGTCATTTATTAAATGAGAAAAAACATCATTTTAGGAGGGATAGTTTTGTAATTTTAAAAAAATTTAAAGATAAAATTACCTAGACTTGTATTGCAGTCCCCAAATAGAGACTGTATCTAGCATTGCTCATTATAAATATCCATTCCATTTATTGTAGTTATCCTTATTCTTAACGTGCGATCATAGTGTCATTCAATAAATGTAATTTTAACTTTATTATATTCTTTTGTTTTTATATTCTCTTTCAGATAGATCTGCTGATTTTACCTCTTTCGACTCCACGTAACCTCGCTTGCTGTTGATTTCTTGCATTTTCATTGTTCTTTTATTTGTCTTCTATTTTCTAGTATGTTCTTATCTTTCTCATATGAAAGATACTTGTGTTATTTACTTTGTAATGACTACTCTACTTATTCATACGTTATATTTGACAAACATATGAATTTCTTATTACTAATTATAATTAATGAATGTCTGTTATATGCAAATTTAAACTTTTACATGAAAATTGTGCTTAAACTAAGTCATGTTTCTATGTTCTGCTTTAAATATAAATATTTCTCATGCTATTTTGTATTATACATAGATGTATATTTATATGTTTTATTTTGTACATAGTTGTGATTTGGTTCTTGTAAATTGTCATATTATAGTTATAAATATTATACAGATTGTGTGTATAATATGTGTTATAAACCAGAAAAAATTCTAAAAATATAGATAGAATTTTGTCTGTTTATAGTTAAAAATTTAAAACATAATAGGTTTGGTCAACTGCGCACGTTGTCTTTGCTAGTATATATGTAATATGTTTATAACTTTTACAGCTTTATTTTTCAGGTAGCAGAGTATTATTTTATTATTATCTAAAGAAAAGTGATTTATAAGCTGAAAGTAATGTAATTTTGTTAGGTATAGAGAACATGGTTCTAGATGAAATATCAAATATATGTTGCAGAATGAAATAGAGTATGAGAAAATGGCGGAACAAATCGGTAAATCAGTTTACAAAATCGACTGAAAAATCAATGACAAGTTAATATTTCACCATAAAGCAAAGTTTACAACATTAATGAAATAAGGGGTATTTTTATATTTTAGTCTATCAAAATGCTAATAAACTCTCTTTTTCTAAGTAGAGTATACGTACTTTTTTTTAAAGGGAAACTGTCACTATTTATTCATCAGAAAAACTTACATCCATAACTAGATATATGCATGGATATTCTTATATCAACTATTGGCTCATAAACTAATCAATGCATTTGGAGTTTTACCAGTACACTATTTATTTTTACGACTTGTCTGGTCTTCACTACTGTTGATACTCTATTCAGGCAAACGTCTAATAGATAATAATCTGCTTAAACAAAGACTTAACATAACCATTCATAGAAATAGATGACTTAACCTCTAAGTAAGAATAAGATTAGTACGTAAACAAGAAAAATATTTGAAAATCTATTAATCATCATTATTTTATTATTATTAATCTTATATTGAGACAAATAAAATAAATATCGTAACTATATATCATGATTAATCTGCTGGCATCTCAAACCTCATGCACGTCTCACATAAGATAAAGGAAATAATTAAATATATCGATGGACCCTTTATATATATATATATATATATATATATATATATATATGTATATATATGTCGTGGTCCGTGCTATCACAATCAAATTATTTATTTATAAATTATAAATACCATCTACATGAACTTATATTTCATGACAATATATGATCACAAGCTGAGATCATTTTAAAAGCCAGACATATATGCATTTCCCTAAAACAATTAAAACTTGTGATATTTTAGCTTCTATAATTGATATATATATATATATATATGTATATATATATGTATGTATGTCCAATATTGGAGCGATATGAAGGGTGCACGTTTTGGTCCCCAAATCGTATTCGTTTGAATGTTAGGAAGATGGAGTTCTTGTGGCTACTACTAACTCTAATTATTCATGACATGTGGGACGTATTTAGGTTCCCCTTCATTATCATATGAATTATGATAAATTATTTATTTTCTCTGAATTTGAATTTCTTTAAAAAAGAAAATGCCTCAATAAATAATAAAATGATAAATATATAACATTTTAGTTCAAAGTAAATAAATGATGGATGGTGCTGGTGGACTGCCCAGCGTTTACAAGTAGTTATAAATTTGTTGTTCTTTTTCTTTTAATTTTTTTAAGTATTTTTTTTAACATTAGTAATTATTAAGAAAAAAATAAAAAATATATATAATTTTACTAATAATTACTTCTTTAATAAGTAAAAAATAAAAAAACTAAAATACATTAACCATACGGAGCAGTAAGTTTAAAGAATTCCACTGACATTTTCCCATAAATGATATCACATTAATGCAATAAAATATTAAAAATGATAATATAATACAGAATATTTTATCTTTAAGATAATTATTTTTCAATTATATTATGAGAGGATTGTACGACAAAAGAGGATATACCCTCGTCGTTGCATGGTCTAATTTCAGTCGAGATCTGCGGGAGTTGCCTCACGTGTCTTCACACTGACATTATAATATTTACTGACAAACATCTCACGCTCTTTTGCTCCCCCAACTCGACGAAAAATTGACATCCTGATTCGGATGTTTGGATATAAGATGAAACATGAGATTTTTAAAATATTTTATAATTTATTTTTTAAATATAAAACAATTATTTAGTTTTTAATTTTTAATTTTTTTATTCTTGATTTATCTCAACATAAAAATTAATACAATATTTCTAAAATTTAAAATAAAAAAATAATACAATTTTTATAAATTTTAAAATAAAAATTATATTTAAACATTTTTTAACTTTATATAATATTTTATTCAAATTTTTTAAAAAAAAATTAACTTATCATCTCCTACACCATACTATAACATGTGATTTATCATTTTTTTTATTTAAACACACATATTAAAATTCTATTTATTATCCCTACACCACATGGTAACACATGATTTATTATTTTTATTATTTTATTTAAACACATATTGATATATAAATATGTGTATTTAAATAAAATGATAAAAATAAAAAATCACATATTGATATGTGGTCTAGAGATGATAAATAACATTTCTCTTTTCAAAACTTAATAAAATATGTTCACTCAAATTATTTTATTATTATTTACAAAATTATATTTAGGTGTCAAAACATACGCTTAATGGCTTTTGGCGTAATAATCCTCGAATCAACGGGTACTTTTGTCTAAAAAGTTACTTTATTCGGCGTTTGGATTTTTTTTAATTTTTGGAGTGGTGCGGGTGTAGTTCCTCTTGTCATGTACCTTTCGGTGACACAATTTCTTCCGACTGTCCATGTCACATTTTGTTTTTTTTGAAATAGAACATAATTCCATTACTTCAACTCAAAACAGTACATGGCTTCTCAAATAAAATAACTGACAACACTTCCGAAGGGCCCTCCTCAATCCACACTGACTCAATCTAAAAACATGCCTAATTTTGCTGCAGTATGAGCAGCTTTATTACCAGCTCTCTTAGTGAATGTCACGCTCCAGTCTGCATGACCCTGTAATAAGAATTGTATGTCTTCAACCAAAATCCCTTGCCAGGAATGATTGTTGTTATAACCATTAACACTATCCACTACTGTTTTGGCATCACCCTCAAACACAACTTGAGATAAACTTAACTCTTGGCACAACTTGATACTTCGTAAGAGAGCATAGCATTCAGCAGAAAAAGCAGAACAAACGTGACTTTTTGGAGCAGAAACCACAGGTAACACCTCACCTCGGCTATTTCTCACTACTATGCCAATACCCATCAGCCTCTGCTCAGCATCAAAAGCTGCATCAAAATTTAGTTTGTAAAAAGAATCTGCGGGTGGCCTCCATACTACTTCATTGATCAGGTTAGTGAAACTGTCTGCAACAGAATTTGATCTCAACTGAGATTCATGAAAAACATCCACCTCGTTCAAAGCTGATTTGACCAACAAAATTGGACTACTAAATCTGTTTTTAAAGACAAAACAGTTCCTTCTAGCCCAGATTTTATAAAGAATCATAGCCACTCGATCCAGCTGCTCTACTTCCAACCTTTTAACCATGTCCAACCATAACAACCTAAAATCCATATAATTAGAACCCCATTTGCTCAATGGGCTCTCGCTCTCCCCCCAAACATTCATAGTAGCAGAACAGTTCCAGAGAACATGAATAACAGACTCCGCATGGCCTTGACAAATAGGACACACGCCATCTTCCACAATATGTTTTTTCAGTAACACCTGTTTGGTGGGTAGAATATCAGTAAGAGCCTTCCATAGAAAGTGTTTGATCTTCCCTGGAACATGTAACTGCCATAGATTCCTCCAGAGCTCATCAGCCTCCCCCTCATTCGATGCTTCACCAACTGACTGTTGTTTCAAAAAACAATCCAGGAAATAAGCACTATTCACAGAAAAATCACCCTTATTATTTCTCACCCATATCAGTTGGTCACTGCCCTGCCTCAAACTAAGTGGAAAACACTATTTCCACAGAAAAACCTTACCCAAATTTTTTACCGAATTTTTTTTTTATTTTTTTTTATTGTATTTTTGTTTTACTTAATCATTAAGTATGTGTTTTTAAATGAATATATGATTTTTTTTATTTTAAAAAAATATTTAAATAGTTTTAAAAAATAGTGAAAAAAAGATTAAAAAATAAATAAAAAAAAGATTTTGTATATTCGGTAAAGAATTTCTGTAGAAATCCTTTGTGGACGTAGCAACGTCCAAAAAAAGTAATCAAAAAGTTTGCAAACGAGTTTGTACAACAAATCGCTCACTAATCCTCATATATAAGGCATCAATTTAATGAAATTATATAAATTAAAGATAGAAATAATTTTTATGAGACAAATGATTTTTTTTTCTCTAAATAAAATTTTATTTTATTTTATTTTTTTAAAAAAAATTATATCAATATTAATACACGATTTGGTATATCAAACTGTTTGTAACTATCAAAACTCAAATGTAATCTATACTTTTCCTCTATTTGGTTGGTCTAGATATTTTTTTAGAAACTTGTTATGTATTCTAGTTTGGCGTGCGCGTGCTTCATTCTACCCGTCGATAATCGATAAATTCAAAAAATAAAAAATAAATACATGGTAATCAAATTATGTAAATTAAATTAAAATTCTAAAAAAGCATGTCATATATATTACACATAAGAAATAGTAACTGACTATAATATTGGGAACCGTCTCTCTCACTCCAAAAACAAATACCTTCCAAATCTGTGTTTCGTCAGAGGAAGAGGCTTCCTCCTCGTTCCCCCTCTCATTCATTCCTTACTCATTTTTTCTCTTCATTCTCTCATTTCTTAGTTTATTTTTCTTTCTTCAAAGTTAAAAAAGTCAAATCTACAGTTTTCCAACAATTCTCGAGAGACATGCACAACATAAGAAGACTCACAAGCCACAAATAGTTCAGAAGATAGTGGTAGTTTTGCTGAAATCACCGCGCGTGGTCCTCACGCTCCGCTTATAACTATGTGTGATCCTCACGCACCGGATTACCGGAATCGCCACCACCAGATCTTTTTAAATCTAACTTTTTGTAGTTGAAAAGAGACAAACATATTGCTTTCACGTTCCGTCAAAATCTATTAGAGTTAGTCTAAACTGTAATCCACTCTTTTTCATTCTTATTTTCTTAATTTATTGTATTTTAAAAATAAAAAGGAGTTCGTCTCTTGGACTGTTTATCTGTAGAGATGACTCTTCCATTTTTATGAAGGTTGAGGTTGAATCTCTGTTTAGGCATAGTGTTGTCTTTTGAACGTTTATTTGTAGAGAGTATCAGCAGCAGTAAAGTCCATACCAGTCTAGTAATATACTGGTAGAGCTCCAAATGGTTGATACAGGAATATCCCTATATCTGGTCATAGATATAAGTTTTTCTTGATAAATGAATGAATGATGATATTTTTCTTAAAAAAGAAACTGACTATAATATTACTACTACTCCATGAATTTAATATCAATTAAGGTACATGAAAAAATAAAGTTGCTCTCATATTACAACAAAACCAATGATTTTAGGGAAATATTTTAGCTATAAAGAGATTATACAAAAATAATCTCATAAACTAACATGAGTTGATGTGATTTGTCAGATTATAAAATTACTTTTATTATAAAATAGATTTAACGGATCAAATAAAATCACGTTAGTTTATGAAATTTTTTTGTATAATACATTTGTGCATGAATGTAGCAGTGCTCATATGGGAAAATGGTAGAACGAATAAGTAAATTAGTTAACAAAATCATCAGAATGACTGATGAGAAATTAATTTTCCACCATAAAGCAACAAAGCTTGCAACAAGAAAAAATATATTCATTATTTATTTTTTTATTATTTTATGATGTGGTATTAAATGATAGGTTTATAAGTAAAATATAATAAATAGTTTCTAATCATCTAATATTATATTATGAAATAATAAAAAGATGATGAAAATTGAGATGACGAGGATCATTACTTTTTATAATTTATCAATCTTAGATAAATAAAATAAATGTTGTAAATATCATGAATCTGGCGTGCACGTCTCACGTAAGACAAAAGAAATAATTAAATATATTGATGGACCCTTATATATCGTGGTTCGTGCTGTCAAAATCAAATTATTTATTTATTTATTTATTTATAAATTATAAATATCCAGCCACATGAACTTCGATTTCATGACACTAATATCAGATGCTTAATTAGATCATTTTGTAAGCAAGACATATATGCTTTTTCCTAAGAGCAGTGTTAGATATAGTTCCTATTTAGGGACGGTAATGTAAGTCTAGATAATTTTATTTTTAAAATTTTTTAAAATTATAAAATTATCCCTCCTGAAATGATATTTTTTCTCATTTAATAAAGAATCTGCACATACAGTCTCCACAGTGGAAACTGCAAATATAATTTCTCTTTTCCTAAAACAAAACTTGGGATATTCTTAGCTTCGGTAATTGAATGGCGAATATCGGAGCTAGGGGGTGCATGTTTTGGTCCCGACTCCCCATATCGTATTCGTTTGAATGTTAGGAAGATGGAGTTCTTGTGCCCACCAGTAATTTTTTTATTTATTTTTGTTTTAATATAGGGGTGGGTTGGACGGTTAGAACTTGATTCTCTCATTTGGCGACTAGGCTTTATACCATCTGGTCTAAAGAACTTTGAAATGGCTACCAGTAACCCTAATTACTCGTCACATGTGTGAATATTTAGATCCATCTCGATTATCATATGAATTGCGTAAAATCATTATTTCTCTTCGAACTAAATTTTTTTAGAAAAAGAAGAGGCATCAACGCGATTTATAGTTTTTTTTTATAGAATATAGTTTAAATAAATAAATATATATCTTCTAATCAGGTTAAGATTTTATTTGAATAGTTAGATGAGATGAGATGATCTGTGAATAGTAATGAAATAGTTTGAATTAAGATTTTTTATGATGTTTTAGGAAATAATTGAGAAAAAGTTAAATACAAATATTATAAAGTTAAAATATTATTAGAATATAATTTTTATTTTGATATTTAAAAAGGTTGAATTATTTTTTGTATTTTGTTTGTAAGTTTAGAAAAAATTTAATGATTAGATAAACATTAGATGAAAAAGTTAAAAATTTAAAATTAAAAAATGTGTATTTGTGATATTTATGGAAAATGATAGATCTCCCACTGGGAGCTTCTGTTGGGGTCTAGCAAGTGTATTTCTATGTGTTTTTTTACATTTTTTTATATAAATTTTTTTAACAATTTTAAATATTAAAAAAAATCATAATATTATTAAAAAATATTTTCTTAATCACAAAGTAAAATAAAAAATTATAAAATATTTTCTAAATTTATTTTATTTTTTAAAAATATTTAAAAGTATTAAAATATATATATAAAATAACTTAAAAAAAACACATGTAAAACAATACTACACCCCAACGGAAGCTCCCAGCAGCTATAGCATTGTCCGATATTTATATATTGAGATGAGATAAAATAAGAGCATCTTGCTATCGAAACATAACTTAAGAGTTCAAGATAAGTGATAATTTAATATGATATCGTAACAGTTTTAAATCTGAATTCTAAGTCCACAATTCATCGAATTTAACTAAATATTACATGTATATTAAATCAACTTATAAGAAAAAGTATCGTCAATACGTGAGGAAAGATATTGTAATATAATTTAAATAAATATATTACTTAACAATTTTCATATTCTGTCTTAATTTCCAGATTTCTAATCTTTTGTAAGCTCTGAATGTAAAAGTGCCTTTGTCTTGACGTATCAATGCTTCTATAAAAAAGTCTGCTTTTAAAAACTGAACTAGAAAATTATTAGGCATCGATTGGGAGGGAGTAATTAGGAAAATCCTTAGTGGGTCATGTCCATCCTGATTCCTGAAAAACCAGAAGTACTGAATGTGGGTCATGAATCATGATCTCCATCTCTTCTCAATGTACTTGAACCTTTCATTTCCTATCACAATATATAAAAAAGATAAGTTATAAAGGAGCACAAAGATTGCATGCATGTTAATGCTAGCTCTACACAAAAGGCTATCTATACTACTAGCACGAAAATTTTACAGTTTTTATTTATTTATTTTGCTATTTATAATGCTAATATAAAAAAATTCAATATATACGCATTTAAAGTACAAAAAATATCATTAATATTTCCATTGACTTGAGTATGGTAGCGTATGTCAATTATAGTGGAACATCATAAATTTGGAACGAATAATTTTTTTCATAAGTCATTATTCACCCCCACATCCTATATTTTATGAAAAAAAAAGTTATTAGGTTTGAGGGTGAATAATGCAATGTATATAGCAAATCTCATTCACAATAATGATTTACCAACTTCAATATGACTATGTCATTCAATTCCCTTTAAAATTGATGGTTATACAAAAGTGAGAGAGAAATATTGAAAGACACTAAAAGAAAGATATAGGAAATATTTTCACAATATATATATATATATATATATATATATATATTTTGGTTTTTAGAAAACTTTTTGGGACACAAAGTGGGTTTTTTTTTTCAAAAAAAATAACAAAGCCCCAAATACCTTTTTTTTTTTGGCTCAAGTTTGAGGAAAAAACACGAGTTTCTTAATAATTTTTATGTGTAATTTTAATATTTTTTGGAGGTGAGCATCTTAAGGGTTTGGGGGATAATACTAATATTTTTTGGGCTATAAGTGTCATGTTAACAAAGGAGGTGTGTATTTAGAATTTTGGGGATGGAGGCCATGGATGAAGAAGAGGAAGTTTCCAAAACTTTTGGGGGCGGCCACCGTCCATGGCCTCCGTGTTTGGTTGCACTCCGTGACATCTAGATATATAAAAGGACATGATGCTTATATAATGGGTAACATTTTCCCCAACGAAGCAAGTGAATTGGTCCACTATCATTTAGTCATCAAAGTAAATAAAATGGTACCAACCAACTTATATAGCTCTCCTTTTTTATTTACGTTGACCTTTTTGAGATATACTTTTTTGACCGTGAGAGAATTTAGAAATCGTGCAAATGCAATATGTATTTGTTAGGATTAATTGGTTATCAGTGACTAAGTTAAAGTGAATTAGTGGAATCAAAATAAAAGAAAATGTGACAATCATATAAAGAACACTAAGATTTAAGTCGACCCACTAGCGGGGTCGGTCTTAATGAATTCACTATCAGCAAAGGTGGAAAACAAGAGATCAATTACAAAATCTTCAATCCCAGAGCTCCAATACACCCAATGAACTTTTAGGATTCTCAAATAAGGATCTCTCTCTCTCTCTCTCTCTCTCTCTCTCTCTCTCTCTCTCTCTCTCTCTCTCTCTCTCTCTCTCTCTCTCTCTCTCTCTCTCTCTCTCTCTCGTGTCAAAATCACAAATACAATGAAAATAGCATGTATTTATATTGTACGACGTAGGAAACCCTAAAACTGAACATTCGTTCGAGTGACATGTCGAGCGAGACTCGAGCGAACATTAGCGTTTTACTTAAGCTAAGTGTCAAGCGATTGATGAGCGCATTCTTGAGTTGACTCTCGCTCGAGCTGAGTGTCGAGTGACTAATGAGCGAACTATCAAGTTAACTCTCGCTTAAGCTGAGTGTCAAGCGACTGACAAGCAAACTTTCGGGTTGTGTCCTGCTCGAGCTGATTGTCGAGCAACTGATGAGCAAACTCTCTTTCTGAAGCTTCGCTCGAGCAGCAGAGCCATCGCTCAAGCAAACAATCTGTAAAAGCGTTTTTTCAACATGAATCAAGCCACATCTCAACAAATCTCCACCTTGACTTGAATTCCATCAAGCCTAAACAAAATCCATTAAACAAAGAGCTAACCCCCTCCACCAAATCCCCTAAGGGAATCACAGACCACGAGCACCAATCAAGTCGAAACAGAGTTTGAACTTGTACACTAAAACTGGCTTTGGCATCATATTTGCTGGATTATCTGAAGTAGCAATCTTCTAAATTTCTATCACACCCTCTGTAACAATCTCCCGAAGAAATTAATACTTGACATCAATGTGTTTGGTTCTTTCATGATACATTTGATTATTTGTCAGATGTATTGCACTCTAATTGTCACAAAACATTGAAATTCCATCTTGCTGTAGTCTCAAATCACTAATTAGACCTTTCAACCAAATGAGTTCCTTCACAACTTCTGATGCTGTCATATATTTTGCTTCTGTAGTTGATAAAGAAAAAGCGGATTGTAATATTACTTTCCAACTAATAGCAAAACCACACTAAGTGAAAACATACCCTATAAATAATCTTATCTTGTCTAAGTCTCCAGTATAATCAGAATCAACATAACCAACTACCTGGAATTGAAATATATTTCTCTATCGAAGACTAAGCCAAGATTCGAAGTCCTTTTTAAATACCTGAGTATCCATTTCCCAGCATGCCAATGAACCTTACCCGGATTAGCCATGTACCTGCTAACAATGCTCATTGCTTGTGAAATGTCTGGATGAGTACAAACTATTGCACACATAATACTGCCCACTGTCCTGGAATATGGAACACTAACCATGAACTATTCCTCCTCGTCTGTTTGAGGAGATAGGGATACTGAGAGTTTAATATGTAGCAAGTGGTGTACATACTAGTTTGAAATTAGACATTTCAAATCTCTCAAAAACTTTCTAAATGTACTTTCTTTGGAATAAATATAACTTTCCAACTTTCTTATCTTTGTGAATCTCCATCCCCAAGATCTTCTTTGCAACACCTAATTCTTTAATTTCAAACTCATCACTGAGTTGAATTTTCAACAAGCTAACATCATACATGCCTTTGGCAGCAATAAACATACCACCAACATAAAGTAACAAATAAATGAAAGATCCATCAGACAATTGCCTGTGATAAACACAACTATCATAACTATTCCTCAAATAACTATGATCAATCATAAAAGAATCAAAACGCTTATACCATTGCCTCAGAGATTGCTTCAAACTATACAATGATTTCTTCAATCTGTACACATGATATTCTTTACCTTTAATAATGAACCCCTCTAGCTAATGCATATAAATGGTCTCTTCAAGCTTACCATGCAGGAACACTGTTTTAATATCAAGTTGTTGTAACTCTAGATCATACAATGCAATCATAGCAAGTAACACTCGGATTGAACTGTGTTTCAAAACTAGAGAGAAGACTTCATTGAAGTCGACACCTTCTCTCTAACTGTAGCCTTTTGCAACTAAGCGTGCCTTATACCTTGCATCTGCAACATCCTGAATTCCTTCATTTTTCTTGAAGACCCATTTGCAACCAACAATCTTTGTCTTCTTTGACAATTTAACCAAATCTCAGGTTTGGTTCTTGTGAAGAGACTCAATCTCTTCAGTCATCGTTGCGCACCACTGTGCAGACTCCTTACTCTTGACAGCTTCTGAATAACTGGAAGGCTCATGACCATCAATGATCTCTACCGTAGCAAGTGCATGCATCACCATGTTTGCATGAGCATATCTATGAGGTGGTCTGACTTGCCTCCTTTGACTACCAGTAGCTAAGGGTGTAAAAAAAAATCGGTAAATCAGTAAACTGGACCGGACCAAACCGGTGGGCTCGGTCCGATACCAAGTTTGGTTTAGTCCGGCATCAGTTTTATTTTTCTTAAAATCGGTCCAGTTTCGATTTTTTTTTCTAAAACCGGACCGGACCGAACCAGACCGGTTCATATATATTATAATTTTTTATATTGTATATAATTATATATAAAATAGTTTTATATTATATGATAAATTATTAATTAATATAATTTTAAATTTTAAAATCTTATATCACTATAGTCTATTGTCTTAATAGTTATACTAATATTATATCATTATATATTATAATATACTATAATATATCACTACATTATACATAATAATATACCACTATAGTCTATAATACAATTATAATATACTACAATATATTATCACTATAGGATTATATACTATAATATAATATTATATATTATATAATATAGTATATAGTATATTAAAAATGGAGAACCGGACCGGAACTGATAAAACCAGAAGTACCGATTTTTGGGGGTAACCAGTGCGAAATTGGTTCTATAAAATGCAAATCGGTGCATACCGATTCGGTTCCAAATTTTGTTCAAAATCGGATCAAACCACCAGACCGGTTACACCCCTACCAGTAGCTATACTATAGTTTTCCTCACTCTGTGCGCTACTATCAGAATCAGAATCATGCTCATCAACAATAACATGATCTTGGGTGCCGCCTGGCACCCCTTGTGAAGTTTAAACCTGCAATTCTACCTTCTTGTCATTACCCTACTCTTCACCTGTAGACACATCAAACCATTTTCTCGGATTAAACATGAATTGTTTATCGAATACAACATCCCTAATAATTACAAACTGGGTGATTTAGGATCAGTACACTACAATCTGAATCATTTCACCCCACTGGCATATCTAATGAATATGTCTTTCTTTGCCATTGGTTCAAGTTTTCCTTCATTAACATGAAAATATGCAGGATAACTAAAAATTTTCAAATTTGAATAGTCAGTAGGAGTAACAGACCATACCTCATTTGGAGTTTTCAATTCAATAGTTGTGGCTGGAGAGCGGTTAACCAAATAACAAGCTGTGTTGACTGCTTCAGCCAAGAAATCTTTAGACAAGCCGACATTCGAAAGCATAATGCGGGCTCTCTCCAAGAGAGTCCTATTCATCCATTCAACTATTTTGTTTTGCTGTTGAGTGTGTCTAACTATGCGGTGCCTGACAATACCTTCATCTTTGCAGAATTCATCAAATTCACCTCTACAAAATTCTATACCATTGTTAGTTCAAAGTCACTTTACCTTATTGTTTGTTTGATTTTCAATCAAAACCTTCCACTGTTTAAAGTTAGCAAATACATCGCTCTTCTGTTTCAAAAAATAAACTCAAACCTTCCTTGAGTAATCATCAATAAAAGTGAGTAAATACTGAGATCCACCTTTCGATGAAACATAAAATAGACCCCAAAGATCAGAATGAATATAGTCCACAGTACTTCCTGTAGTAAACTGAGCCATGCATTGTTTCCCAAAAACACAATGTTCACAGCATTCAAGTTTTCCTATTTTCTAATCACAAAACCAACACTGCTTACTCCAAATAGACATCTCATTTTCACTCATATGACCCAAACTCATGTGTCACAAACGGGTAATGTCTGAGTCTGGATCATTTGAAACAGACACTGCAGCTGCATCTGTCACTGTATTGCCCTGAAGGAAATAGAGATCATTTGTCTTATCTCATTTCATTACAATCATGGAGCCCTTATTGACTCTAATAGCTCCACCTTCACCGGTGTACTGGAAACCCAGAGAATCACGACTGCCCAATGAAATAAGATTTTTCTTCAAATCTAGGATATGACGGACATTAGAAAATGTCCTGAAAATCTCATCAAACATCTTAATCCTAACTGAACCAATCATATCAATTTTGCAAGTTATATCATTTATCATCAGAACGGAACCACCGTTGACTGTCTCATAGGTAGTGAACTAGTTCCTATTGAGACACATATGAAAAGTAGGTCCTGAGTCCATAACCCGCTTGTCACCAAAGCGACTATTAGAGCCGTTAATTGCTAAGACAATATCTGAGCCATTAGACTTTTCATCAGCAACGCTAACGGCATTAGATGAACTAGTTCCTTCCTCCTTATTTTTCAGTCTAGGACACTCATTTTTGTAACGATCGAACTTATGACAGTAATGACATTTAACATTTTTCTTGTTAAACTTTAATTGTGAACTGCCCCTAGATTTATCCATGTCCTTCTCTGAACCCCTATCATTGGATTTACCTCTGTTAGAGGAACCCTTGATAAACAAACCACTGACTTGATTATCCGTGCCCTTCACATTCAACTTAGTTCTCAATTCCTTAGAATTCAAAATAAATTTCACGTATGTCAAGGAAATAGTATCTCTACCATACATAATTGGATACATAAAATTATCAAACGACATGGACAGCGAATACAAAACAATTAAGGCTTAATCTTCATCATCAAGCTTAATATCAATATTCCTCAGATCCATAATGATTTTTCTAAATTCATCTAAATGATTGAAAATATGAGAACATTCCCTTATCTTGAGAGTGTGTAATCGTTGTTTCAAATATAAAAGGTTGGTGAGTGACTTCTTCATGTACGAACTCTCGAGTTTCTTCCAAAGACAAGTGACAGTCTCTTCATCAGCGACCTCTCGCAATACTCCATCGGAGAGAGACAACATAATAACACTATGTGATTTCTCTTCATCTTCCTTCGCCAGTGTAGAAGATTCATTCGACACTTTCTCATCCAAGACCTTTACCAAGCCTTGTTGTCGTAACAGAGCCTTTATCTTGATGCGTCATATACTGAAACTGTTCTCACCGTCAAAATTTTCCACTTCAAACTTTGCCGTAGCCATTCCTCAAGATCTCTCACAGAACCTGACGCTTTGATACCAATTTGTTGGAATTAATTGGTTGTCAGCGGCTAAATTAAAGTGAATTAGTGAAAGCAAAACAAAATAAAATACGACAATCACACAAAGAACACCAAGCTACCTCTCAGCGGCAAAGTCACCACTTGAGTGAATAATCTGTAGAGGCATTTTTTCAAAATAAATCAAGCCACTTCTCAACAATATTTAATTCGATTAAACTTTTGAGATATATAAAATTTAGCAATCTATTAATAGAAGATTTATTGGTCTATACTTACAATCCGACTTTAGCGTTAAAATGATTTTTGTAATTGTTGGATGAGAGCTACAATTTCTATTTTTAAACTCATTATTTCTCATCGACTTAACTTTTATATAAGACTAGTAATTTTACAATTAAATTTAATAAAACACAACTGTGAAATAAAAATCGACTTAATGCGATTTTCAGTATGCCTACGGTGCACCCTATGGTACAACCCTCAACCTAAAACGATTCAGGATTATCCAATGGAAAATGCTTTTGATAAGTGATAGATTGTGTTGTAACTTTCTATAACCCAAAAAGAATTCATATATGATGCGTACCTGGTTGGTTATTTATAGAGGTTAGATTGACTCGATATGTTAAGACTTCTGCGCGGGTATGTCCTGTTTTGGTATGTTACTCTTTCTTATATGATTCAATCGTTAATGGCATTCATCCGACATGGATGGATATCTACCTCAAATTTGTCTTTATATCCAAGTCTCATCGTGATACGGTTTATTAAGTAATTTTCATGTTGATTACGTCCTTCTATCTTTGCACATTTTCGTTGATAGTTGAGTTTTGCACAAACCTACTCTCTTATCTCTCATCTACTCTCTAACATTCCGTTTATATTCCATTCGATTTTTATGTATGTAGAAATTTTGATATTGTTAATAATAAATGCATATATTTTTTTATCGTTTTACTATTTTTTTTAAGTAATTTAAAATATTACATTATACGTAAAGAAATATTACAAATATCAAAATATATGATGTATAGAGAAATATTTGAAATATATGATGTGTAGAGAATATAATATTTGAAATAAATAAAAAAATAAAATGTATAATATTTAAATGATATAAAGAAAAAATAGATAAGTATATTATAAAAGTTAATATATAAAATAAAATAAATAAATTTTACTGATATATTTTAAAACATAGGATGAAGAATTTATTGAGAGTCCTCTAATTAGCTACGTTTGAGCAGACGAAAAACCTTGGAAGCATGGAGACTTGGTACATTCACTTTCCCTGCACTAGTTGCAGCCAATTCGAAGCTCCCATTTTGGACACGACCAACAATGGAAGGCGGGAACCGGGTTTCATGCCACCACATAAAATGGGTCGTGAGATTTTTAAAGCAAAAATAACATATCCCATGTTTTTCTCCCACGATTTATTAAGTTATTAAAATAAAAAAAATGGTGTTAATTGATGTACATCACCAGACATCAAATTTCTTTTATAGTTTTACGTGTTCATAAAGTCATGTTAATCTATAAATTTAATCTCGTAAGATTTTTTTATAGACTATTAAATCATAGTAATTGTTATGTTGTTTATTCCAAAACAAAGAAAAACATTTTTCTAGTAAATACAATTAAAATCTCAGAATTTATGAGAAGGTAAAAATGTAATTAACAATAACGGTTAAATCTTAAGAAACGTAGAAAAAAAACTTTGGCTTCGTTTGTTACAAATCATCTCATCTTATTTCATTTCTTCTTATTTAATCGTTATAATTTTTTCAAATTCTCATATAAAATATAAGAAATAATTTTTTTTAAAATTCTAAAAAAAAATAATATTAAAAATTTATATTCTAACAATATTTTATTCAATTTTCAATTTTGATTTCATTTCATATAATCTGTGTAATCAAATGAATCCTAAACCTAGGGGTGACAATATGTGACACGATCTATGAATTCAACACGAACACGACATGAAATTAGCAAGTTTGAATTTGATGTTAACGGGTTCGGGTCAAAACGAATTGAACCTTTAAGACACGATTTATAAACGGGTCAATAACAGATCAACCTGTTTAATACGAAATCAACCCGTTTTGAACAGTTTAGAATTTATTTCAAAATTAAAATTTTATTATTGTTAAGTTGTAATAATGGTATTTCTCAATATACTTATGTTTTTATTATTTTTATTATTGTGATTGTAATTTTAGATCTATGCTTATATTTGTTATTGTATAGTTTGTAATATTCGTTTTTATGTTAAAATTTGAAAAATAATTGATATATTTTTTAAGATATTGTGGTTATTAATAAATATAAATTTTAACTTTTATGTAAAATTATGTTAATCAGGTCAAATGAGTTATGCATTTTAGTTCAACCCATTTATATGAAATAAATGGATTTAAATGAATCGTGTCATATTAACATATTTGTAATTAATTATCAAACGGGTCAAAATGGATGATACGACATAATAGATTATCTAAATAAATTGGATTAGAATTTAAAAATTTGACACATTTAATTTACGGATTATATTCAAATTAACCTAAATAATCGAATATTCACAACTTTAGATGATACGAACACCCGAAAACACATTTGCCAACCCTATAAACATTCGTCGGTTATTAGTTGAAGGACTGATGGCACCGATGTTATAGAAGTAGAGCCAAAGGGCAAATATATAAAAGGAAGCTCCAAAGATTCCAGCTTCTGAAATTTGAAGCTACAAATGCTGTAGCAGCCTCTTTGTGCGCTCAAATCCAAACCAGACATGAGACAACTCAAAAACAATTTTTAAAAAATTAGAAAAAATTATTATTTGTATCTCTCTCTCTCTCTCTCTCATAGGAGAGCTTCCTTCTTGTTTCTCGTTTCCCCTGAGTTCGATCGTCGGCTTGAGGATTTCCTCTCAGACTGTCAGGTAATCTTTCGTTCTTTGATTTAATCTGCGTCTCTCTCTCTCTCTCTCTCTCTGTTCTTCCTTTTTTTCCTGTTCTTAATTCAAAGTTTGTCAACTAAAGTTTCGATCTTCGAGCTGAACTTAGCAATAGGAAATTGGCCTTTGTACTACTTGAATTCCGGTGAAATTTCCGGATTCTCGGTTTTAAATCCCCTCCCTGGTTTTCCGTTCGCTTTCTTTCTTCACTGGCTTTTAAATTTGCTCGGATCAAGTTCGTGTACGGTATTCCATGCTTGAATTTGCATGACTTGGCGTTTTTTCTTGAGTGTTTGGTTCGTCTTTGAGCTCGCATTTTTTCAAGTCCTTATTGTGATATAGTCTCGCATCTGATACGAGTTTAATCCTGATCGATATTAACGAACTGTCTTAAGATCGTATTTTTTCTAACTTCTATTCGAAGTCCCGAATCCCTTTCATCTTTCGGTTCATTTGAATTTAAATCTTAATATATTGTTTGTAATTCCGAAATTCAAAACAATTTACTGAGTTAACTCAAAATTTTGAGAGGTATTAATTATTGTTTCCTACTTAACTTACATAGTTTGCTCTTGATTCATTGATTTATTTGCTTATCTGTTTCTTGATCTTTTCAGCTCGATGAAGATTTGAGTTGCCGGAATAAGAAGCTGGAAGAGGAAGAGCGAAAGGGAAAGTGAAAGAACTGTAGTTGGGTGAGTCATATCTGACTTTGCGTGGTAACTCGTAGAGGATGATGAATCGGTTACTGTTATTAACTTATTACGATATAGGAAACTGCTACCGTTTTCCTTCAAGAGCACTCAGATTGGTCTCTCTAAAGTTTTCTGTCAAATTTTATTCAAGAATCATTTTTCTTTTTAATTTTAACCACTCTCGTTTCCAAAACTTCGTACTTTCTATTATTTATTTTTTATTCTATTAAAATAATTTATTTATTATTTTTTAATTTATTTATTTTCACATTTTTAACTACTCATTTATTTGCTTTTTGACCATTCATCTCTAACGAAAATTATAGAAAAACTTTAAACATTTATCTTTTGCAAACGGTAATATTTTCGAAATTGTAATTTTGTAATAATATTATTATTAAGAAAACCTATTTTTCCAAGGTTTTAGAAAAAATCACATAATCTCGTACATAATGGCCAGATTTTTGAAATTCTTGAACTTTTCCAAATGGTCATATATTAGCGTATAAATAAGTGGACTTGCTCTTTTAATCACAATTTAGTTTATTTGTATTCATAAAAATTTATTGAGGATTAATAAAATGGTTTTTTGAGGATTAATAAAATATTAAATATAAATAGGTTTTGGGGAGCTACTATAATGAACAAATTTAGGAACCTACTGTTATAAATTTAAAATTATTTCTTTTTTTGCTCAGTTGGGATGATTTTTTATTTTTTTTATTTTTTTTATTTTTTTTATTTTTTTCTACTTTTATTTTATATAAAAGAATGCACGATTTAGTACTTATAACTAACGTTACTATTTTTCCTAAAGTCAGATATTTTTGCCCTAACCAATCTTTTTGGGTTTAGATGTTTAGTGGTTTTAGATCAGCAATAATTAATTATTATCCAAAATGTGAACGGGAAGAATGCTAACAAAAAGCACAGCTCAGCTCACTTTCTTCAAGAATAATGATAGTATGCGTTTTTTCTTTTGACCGTTTATGAATTTGATTATTTTTTTTTACTTATTAGTTAAGAAAGTAATTATTAGTGTATAAATATTTTTTTAAATATTTAAAAAAAGAGAGTAAAATTTAACACCTAATGAGAAAAATTGACGGACAGAGTAGCGAGAGTGGCTGTCTTTTCATCTGAATCCAAATTTGGCTTTCCTGGGGATTCCTCTGGAATTTGCTGAGCTGGCGCCAGATCATTAATATCGTCTCCCTTTTAATGACATCCGATGTTTAAACACGGTTAATGCCGATAACAAGTTTGGAAAATGGTTCGTTAATTAATTAATCTATATTTTTTTTTAGAACAAACAAGATTTTGAATGTGGGTGTTTTGCATAGTTTTGATTCGGAAATCACAATGCTATTTTATGGGTAGGTGAGGTTTGGATAGCGAGTTGTGATACGATGAAAATTAAATAAAATATTATTATAATATTTTTTAATATTATTATTATTTTGAGATTTGAAAATTTTGAATTGTTTATTATATTTTATGTGAAAATTTGTAAAAATTATAATGATAAAATAAGATGCCTTAATAAATTAATTGGTCCTTTTTTATTTTCATTCTCTCTTTCGTTCTATATAGATGGGTGTGTTGGTCTAAAAAAGCATCAGCCTTTAGCGCAATTATCATTAATTGAAGAAGAATTAAGTTGGGCCCAATATATATAGGTTAACGGCTATGGTTCCCCCGGTACCACCTATAGATTCGAGGACCCAATGTACTAACGATCATTTAATTTCAGCAGCTGAAATTGATATCAGTTTCACTGGATTGGAATTTCTTAAGGGTAACGATACACTTATACCCCATTTACTATTATTTTATTATCCAACTATTTTTTTTCCCTTTTTGCTATTTGAATCTGGATTAAAAATCTCAGGACATGATTTTCTTGCATAACCTAGTAGAAAATAAATTTAATCAACCAATTTTATGCCATTTAAGTCAATTTTTATAAAATTGAATTTATTTTTAATTAAATTACATGATTATATTAGTTGATTGAATTTATTTTCTTCTAGATTATGCAAGAAAGTCATGTTCTAAGATTCAAATAGCAAGACGAACCAAAAAAAAAAATATGAGTAGTATATCAGTAGTAAATGAGGTGTAAGGATATCATCATCAATTTCTTAATATTTATGGGCTTAAAATGTAGATCAATAGACACGCTGAGTAGATTCCAGGACATTTATAGTATAAATTTCTCAATTAGGAATTATGTCCTAATTGCATGGAGATTTCAATTAAGGATTTGCGCTTACAATAAAGAGCGACCCTTTTTACAACTCATAAGTGAAGGAATGAGCCATCATACTTTGTTTCTCAAATTTAAAATTCTAACAATTTAGCATTAAGGTACCCTCAAGTTCTTGTCCAAACTTGAGGCTTTTAAAACCTCAAAACAGAAGAGTGATAGACATATAAAAAAACCCTTAAGTTCGGGCAAGAACTTGAGAGAATATTTTCTCAGCGGTTTAGCACTACTGAATGAGTATTGTGCGAACTGTGGATGGGGATACATTGTTGTCCGAATGATAGTACCAATCATGCCTATTGACTGCAATGCCAGAGTATGATAACAACGTTGGAAATTTATTGTTTGATTTTTTTATGCGTATCTATTGTGGTCCATCTTGCTCGGAAACCGAACTTCTTATGACAATTTATACAAGCTCACCATCTAGAATATCTTAGCATGTTGAAATCATTATGCTTTACATGCCAGATTTCTTCTGTTTTCTCAGATTTTGAGCTGCGTAAATCAAGCCAGAGTCCACTTCATCTTGAAGACTACTTGATAAGTAGATTTGAAATTCTGAAGAAGAGATGACAAAGCATCGCTTCAGAGATTCTATAAAGTCCTTATTTGGGAGTCACATTGATTCAGAGAATGATGAAAAACTGAAAGGGGCTAAAATAGGTGATTGTCTATATCAAGAAAACGTTAATTCATAGATTCAAGCTTGTGAAATGGTATTATGGAGTACACTATCAAATTTATGGCAGCAACTGGCAGGATTTACATGTTCTGCTTTTGTATCTTAAGCTGTGGCCTGTCCCTTATATATAACCTTTGATTGATGATCAAATAGAACATTGAGAAGTTTCCTGATTTTTGCAGAAATTGAGGACAATGTGAAAAAGATCCTGAAGCTTATCAAAGACCCAGATCCTGAAGAAGGAGATGGTACCCCAGAAAGCTCCAAAAATGAAGTAGTTGCTCAACTAATTGATGATTTCCACAAACAGTACCAGTCACTCTATGCACAATATGATCATCTAACAGGAGAGCTAAGGAACAAAATTAATGGAAAACAAGGAAAAGAGAATGGTTCTTCATCTAGCTCAGACTCGGACTCGGGTTATTCTTCAAAGGACAAGGGCGGTAAGAATGGACAAGTGGGAAGTGAAATTCAGAAAGCTAGTGATAGCATTAAGCAAGAACTTGAAACAGCACATCGAGAAGTTGCTGATATGGAGAGGAAGTTGACAGCTAAGAATGAAGAAAAGGAAGCTCTAAATTTGGAATATCTCACTGCTTTGAGTAAGGTACAAGAAGCAGACAAAACCATTGCAGATATGAAGACTGACAGTGAAAGTTTGGACTTTGAAAAGTCAAAACTTATGATTGAGAATAGTGAATTGAAAAAAGAACTGGAGGCTGCTGGTAAGGTACAAGCAGAATTGAATAGAGAGAGAGATAATTTGATCATGGAGAAAGAGACTGCCATAAAAAGGATTGAAGAGGGAGAGAAAATTACAGAAGGCTTAAGAACAATGGTTGATCAGCTGAAAGATGAAAAGGCAAACCTGGAGCAAGAGGTAGAAGCTGTCAGATTGGAAGTTTCCAATATGAAAGAGCAGCTGGAATCTGCAGAGCAGCATGTGTCTGATTTAAGCCATAACCTGGAAACTTCCAAGGAAGAGAACAAATCTCTCAGCTTGAAAATATCAGAAATCTCGAATGAGATTCAGCAGGCACAGAACACGATACAAGAACTCACAGCTGAATCAAGTCAGTTTACGGAGAAATTGGGTGAGAGGGAAAAGGAACTTTCAAATCTCAAGTATATGCAGGAGGCCCATGAGAAGGACTTATCTACTCGAGTAAATGGGCTAGAGGCACAAGTAAAAGACCTGGAACAAGAGCTGGAGTCATTGCGATCCCAGAAAAGCAATATGGAAGTGCAGATTGAAATTAAAGAAACTGATTTTGGCAATATAAAGCACCAGCTGGTATCTGCCGAACAGACAATTTCAGATTTAAGCCAGGCTCTGAAAGCCACTGAGGAAGATAATAAATCTCTGACTATGAAAGTCTCAGATATTTCAAATGAGGTTCAGCAGGCACAGAACCTAATACAGGGACTCATGACCGAATCAAGTCAGTTAAAGGAGAATTTAGGCGAGAGGGAAAGAGAATTTTCAATTCTCACCGAGAGGCAAGGGGTGCATGAGAATGAATCATCAGATCGAATAAAGAGATTGGAGGGTCATGTTAAAGGCCTGGAACTAGAACTGGAATTGTTGCAAAACCAGAAAAGAGAGATGGAAGTGCAGTTAGAGAGTAAAGCAGCTGAATCAAGTCAGTTTAAGGAGAAATTGGGTGAGAGGGAAAAGGAACTTTCAAATCTCAAGTATATGCAGGAGGCACATGAGAAGGACTCATCTACTCGAGTAAATGGGCTAGAGGCACAAGTAAAAGACCTGGAACAAGAGCTGGAGTCATTGCGATCCCAGAAAAGCAATATGGAAGTGCAGATTGAAATTAAAGAAACTGATTTTGGCAATATAAAGCAGCAGCTGGTATCTGCCGAACAGACAATTTCAGATTTAAGCCAGGCTCTGAAAGCCACTGAGGAAGATAATAAATCTCTGACTATGAAAGTCTCAGATATTTCAAATGAGGTTCAGCAGGCACAGAACCTAATACAGGGACTCATGACCGAATCAAGTCAGTTAAAGGAGAATTTAGGCGAGAGGGAAAGAGAATTTTCAATTCTCACCGAGAGGCAAGGGGTGCATGAGAATGAATCATCATATCGAATAAAGAGATTGGAGGGTCATGTTAAAGGCCTGGAACTAGAACTGGAATTGTTGCAAAACCAGAAAAGAGAGATGGAAGTGCAGTTAGAGAGTAAAGCAGCTGAATCAAGTCAGTTTAAGGAGAAATTGGGTGAGAGGGAAAAGGAACTTTCAAATCTCAAGTATATGCAGGAGGCACATGAGAAGGACTCATCTACTCGAGTAAATGGGCTAGAGGCACAAGTAAAAGACCTGGAACAAGAGCTGGAGTCATTGCGATCCCAGAAAAGCAATATGGAAGTGCAGATTGAAATTAAAGAAACTGATTTTGGCAATATAAATCAGCAGCTGGTATCTGCCGAACAGACAATTTCAGATTTAAGCCAGGCTCTGAAAGCCACTGAGGAAGATAATAAATCTCTGACTATGAAAGTCTCAGATATTTCAAATGAGGTTCAGCAGGCACAGAACCTAATACAGGGACTCATGACCGAATCAAGTCAGTTAAAGGAGAATTTAGGCGAGAGGGAAAGAGAATTTTCAATTCTCACCGAGAGGCAAGGGGTGCATGAGAATGAATCATCAGATCGAATAAAGGGATTGGAGGGTCATGTTAAAGGCCTGGAACTAGAACTGGAATTGTTGCAAAACCAGAAAAGAGAGATGGAAGTGCAGTTAGAGAGTAAAGCAGCTGAATCAAGTCAGTTTAAGGAGAAATTGGGTGAGAGGGAAAAGGAACTTTCAAATCTCAAGTATATGCAGGAGGCACATGAGAAGGACTCATCTACTCGAGTAAATGGGCTAGAGGCACAAGTAAAAGACCTGGAACAAGAGCTGGAGTCATTGCGATCCCAGAAAAGCAATATGGAAGTGCTGATTGAAATTAAAGAAATTGATTTTGGCAATATAAAGCAGCAGCTGGTATCTGCCGAACAGACAATTTCAGATTTAAGCCAGGCTCTGAAAGCCACTGAGGAAGATAATAAATCTCTGACTATGAAAGTCTCAGATATTTCAAATGAGGTTCAGCAGGCACAGAACCTAATACAGGGACTCATGACCGAATCAAGTCAGTTAAAGGAGAATTTAGGCGAGAGGGAAAGAGAATTTTCAATTCTCACCGAGAGGCAAGGGGTGCATGAGAACGAATCATCAGATCGAATAAAGGGATTGGAGGGTCATGTTAAATGCCTGGAACTAGAACTGGAATTATTGCAAAACCAGAGAAGAGAGATGGAAGTGCAGTTAGAGAGTAAAGCAGCTGAAGTAAGAGAACTGGGAGAACAAAATATAGAACTGCAAGCCCAAGTTTCAGAATTTGAAATCATGTCAAAGGACAGAGAAGATGAGATATCTGCTCTCATGAGGGAAATTGAGGAGAACAAGAGTGAATCTCTGTCTAGAATAACTGAATTGACGGCAGAGATCAATAATCTGATGGTGGACTTAGATTCTTTACGCTCTCAGAAAGGTAAATTGGAAGAACAGATTGTATGTACAAGTGATGAAGCATCATCTCAAATCAAGGGCTTAATGGATGAGGTCAATGAATTGCAGCAGAAACTGGAGACCCTACACAGCGAGAAAAGCAAGTTGGAAGTACAACTTGAGAAAAAAACTACAGAAAATTCAGAATATCTGATTCATGTAGAAAATCTGAAAGAGGAGATAGCAGGCAAGACTCTGGCCCAACATGGAGTTTTACAAGAGAGAGAAAGTTTAGCAGTGCAAGTAAAGAATCTTGAATCTGTGGTGGACATTATCCGCAGACAGAAAAGTGAACTTGAAGAGCAGCTTGGCGCTAAAGAACTCGAGAACATTCAATGGACAGAGGAGAAGCGGGGGCTACGGGACAAGATTTTTGAACTGGAGAAAACAGTGGCAGATAGAGGGTTCGAGTTCTCTGCTCTGCACGAAAAACTTACAAGTGGAGAGAATGAAACTACTGCTCAAATAATGACCTTTGAGGCAAAGATAAGCAATCTACAACAGGAGTTGGAATCCTTCAAAACCCAGAAAAATGAGATCGAGTTGCAGTTTGAAAGAGAGAAACAGGAACTTTCAGAAAGTCTGGCCCAAATGGAGAATCAAAAAGTTGAGTTAACGAGCAAGATCACCATTCATCAGAGAATGCTGAGAGAACAGGAGGATGCATACCACAAACTAAATGAGGAATATGAACAGCTCGAAGGTCAGCTTCAGGTATGCAAGTTAAATCTTGGAGTTGCAGAGAAGAAGATTGAGGAAACAGCAGAGAAATTCCGTAAGATCATTGAATCCAAAGATCAGATGGTAGCTGAATTGGAAGAAGTGGCTGAAGAACTAAGAAGAGATCTAGAATTAAAAGAAGATGAACATAGTTCTTTAGTTGAGAATGTCCGTACAATTGAAGTAAAGCTCCGCCTGTCAAACCAGAAGCTCCGGGTCACCGAACAGTTACTAACTGAAAAGGAAGAAGCTTTCAGAATTACAGAATTGAAGTTCCAGCAAGAACAGAGAGCACTTGAAGAAAGAATAGATACATTGACTGGAATAATTACTAGCAACAATGAAGCTCATCGAAGGATGATAACGGACATCTCTGAGAGTGTGAACAGTACCTTGACAGGACTGGAAACGGTGATCCTAAAATTTGAAGAAGACTACAAAAAATATGAGAATTGTATGTTGGAAATAGCAAATGAGCTTCAAATTGCGAAGAACTGGGTCATGGAGACTAACAAGGAGAAAGAGCAACTAAAGAAGGAGATACACCATCTAGTAGAGCAGCTACAAGATGAGAAAGACAAGGAATCGTCATTGAGAGAGAGGGTTGAGAAGTTAGAGGTCAAGGCAAGCAGGGAAGAAATAGAGAAAGAGAATATGAGCAAAGCATTAAAACAGCTTGAGAAAACGGTGGCAGAGTTAGAACACTTGATGAAAGAAAAGGACGATGGAATGTTGGGTCTTGGGGAGGAGAAGAGGGAGGCCATAAGGCAGCTGTGCGTGTGGATCGATTATCACCGCAGTCGGTATGATTATCTCAAGGAAATGCTCTCAAAGGTGACTGTCAGAGGGCAGAGGGCACGCTAATTGTCCGATTATTCTACATGTATGTGTATGTCCATTTCAGTTTTTGCACCCATTATTGTTTCTATTGATTCTTTTTCTTTCCTTTTTATTTATTCCTGGGAGGCAAGGCAATTTGGGTTGTTAAAACATTTTACGCGATGCTTAATTCTAAAATATCAGCATTTTATACGAAATTTGGTTGCCAAACTTTGCTAAGGCCGTTAAAACTCGAGTCTCTTTTGCTTGGAGATGACCGCCGGGAAAGGGCTTAGGGGACCCTAGATGACTTCCCCAGGAACGACGATCTTTCAAAACAATAGCTAAGACACCCGCATTATCAAAGTTTTCTGTATATAATTTTCTAGGGGCGAAGCTTCCTCACAACTAGTTCCTACATAATTTGTTCAGAAATCTGAGCTTCAAATTGCATTAATGTATATGTAGCCCTCTTTCCTTATCTGATGCCCCAAATTGCAGTTCAGACTTCCAAATTGATAGGGGAATCCGGCTTCATGTTAACCACAGAAGCATGAAGGCAGAAACCCACTAGAATCGGATTGCAAGCATATTGAACACTGTAGATAAGAGCGAAGGAAACACATTGACAGGCAACAAAGCGACATAAGTTACAAGCAAATCCATTATATTACACACAATCACTAATTCACATAACCAAGTGAGAGAACATACAAGATAAGTAATTGTGAGTATAACACCATATATATATATATATATATATATTATATATAAAAGGGAAGGAAGTAAAAACCAAACGGCCTATGGCGGCAATTCTATTTTGTAAAACAGTTACCACAGATACAACAGTGTAGCGAATCACTTGACTTCTCTGGGAAGACGTAGGAATGCATCTAGTGCACCAAACTTATTGCCATGGCATAAAAATATGAATGCTAACAACTAAGGTTGGGTTGGGTTGGATAGAAAGAAATGGGTCTAGATGGTAAGGAATATCGATATGATGCTAAAGGTGGGTTTCTAGTTCTAAGATTCCTCCTAACTGGAAAATACGAAAGTCCAGGCAATATACCTTCTCCTAATAATCATCTCCGCTTGCTTGCAAAATTAGCACAATAGTTGAACAAACAGCTAGAAGTTCCTCTTGCCTCAGTCGGATATCCTCATCTCAACTCCAAGAATGTCCTTAACCACCTCATATGTAACGAATGCAATTGCGATGGATGGGACCACCTAAACAAAATAACAGTGACACAAAAGGTTAACAATATCGAATAATTCCATTCATATTCTAAACATAAATTGATACAATAATCTCCTATACAAAACTAACTCTGCATTTACTTGAAAATGAAAAAAAAAAAAATAGAGCTAAAACAGGTCAATATCTATTAAATTTAAAAACAGAAAGGATTTCATCCAGAAAATAGATAATATAAACCTCCTTCAAAGACAAAAAAAAAAAAAAAAAAAGAAAAGAAAAGAAAAAAAAGACAGAAAACAAAGGTGGTAGCTAGTAACAGATGGGTTAATAGGCCAAATGAAGCAGAACATGGAATGATAAATTACACTACCTTCACTGAATTGGGGACCAAACCCTTGTACAACGCTCCAAATCCTTCGTGCCGAACTGTTTTCCTGAATGCATCAACCATACCAGTATATTCATGGGCTCCCTTGTTCCTCCCATCACCAGTCACGACCGACGCAGCATCTTTCCATCCCACCATCTGCATTCTTCGTCGAATGACATCAAGTGGGTAAGCAACTGTCTGGCCAACAGTTCCAGCAGCAGCACCACATGCAAGTCTTGTTGTCACACTCAGCTCAGAGTCCTTAACCAGTCCAAAAGGTCTACTTGTAATCAACCAGTCTTTCAAAGATTCATACACAGCAAAGTTAAGACCCACATATGGAATCTGCAAAAAGACCACGTGGTAATTATTTTCCCTATTTCTTTTATTAATTAGAAAAATGTGCTGTTTCTCATACAAAGGAGTCAAAATCTTCTTCAAATATAAAAGAATGTAAACATACAGTATTATATGTACACCATGCTCATGTCTCATCCAAAAAAGTTGCATGCATTTATGTAATGCCTCAAGAAAAGCTCCCATGTCTAGTATTACACTCTAAAAGGGTTGGTCAAGTTAAAATTGGAACTCCTTGGAATCATTTTAAAGTCCGCTTACACTTGGAAAGGGATCAATATTGGACGTAGCATTTAATGCATCCTTTTTTTTCTAAGTAACAATGCACCCTAATCATACTCATTCACCACTATCATATTTCTCTTGCTCAACGTGCTACTTAATGGAGCATTATGATCTGCTTCAATCAAATCTCCAACAATGTCCTCAGGCCCCATATCGCATTGAGCGTCTAACTTCATATGGTGTTAGTAGGTCAGCTTTCATATGTAACGACCAAATGAAATCCCAAGTCACATTGGAGCTCATTGGGATCATTATAGCGCCTATTCCACCTGTTAAGAAACCAATGTGAGACTTGACACTCAGCACCTTTTTCATGCTCATTCACCTGTCATACTTCTTCCACCCAATATGGGACTTAGTGGGCTGTAAAATAATTACAATGGCTCGCTATGTCCAATGTTGAGTGGATGAAGAATGAATGATAGAAGTGAATAAGCCATGATACAGATGCATTAAGTGCCAAGTCCTACATTGGTTCCTTACCAAGTGGGACTTCTGATAAGTAACCAATGTTTCATGGGCTAGTCCTTTTTATTAAGTATAAGCTCAAATCTGGCCAGAGCTTTTCTTGGCCAGAATCTGGGTGCAGAGTCTGCAGACCTCACTAAAAAAGCATGCGGTGAATGATTAATGAGCTAATAAAGGATAATATTCAATAGTTAGCAGCATAGGAGCTTCAAAAGGCAAAATAAGTATTTACTTATTTTTTTTATAAGTAAAAAAGAAGTGTTTACTCACAACTCCTATGACAGAAGGTAACCAGCCTCTATAAAGAGCCCGAGGGCCTTCTTCCCGGAGGACCATAGAAAGAGCATGGAAGATTCCCTTATACTGGCGAGGTGAATTTTCTGTCTGTAAAAGTAAAGTGTACACAGTTTTTTTTATAAGTAAAACACACAAAGTTAAGCCATTAGAGTGAATAAATTGAAAAGCTGGTCCAATAGTTAGTCTACAAAGAGTACCTAGAAAAGCCAATTACTTAGAAAATCCAATTGCATAGAAATCCCATACTAAAACTCCAGACAATACCTGTACAGTTAGTCGACCTCGTACCATGTCCATTGGGTAAGTTGCCGACATGGCAATAATTCCAGCACATGCACCAGCTCCAAGTCGTAACACAGGAGTAAGCTGAGCCTCTTCTGCATTAAGTGATGAAGAAATGTGACTTTAACCATTCAAGCTCATCATTATCATCTATCTCTATACAACCCCCATTCTAACCTCAAAAATAGGAGAGAGAGAGAGAGAGAGAGATTAAACAACAGAACAGTAACCATTATAGGATAGATTAGGCAAAAAAAAATTGATCGGTAAATAAAATTTTATTGATCATAAGGATAGATTAGGCAAAATTAACCAGAAGAAATAGAAGAAAAGAGAAGTATCATTTTTTAAAAGTAACACAAGAAAAAAGGATGGTCATACCATTTCCAGGTTGTTGTCGATAAAGCCATAAAATACCCCTGTTTACAGGTGAACAAATGACAGAATAATTATTAGGATACATAAACGAATATCAATGAGAATCAATGAGCTAGTAAGGGGGTGTAAGGGCAGAAATGTACTGAGATGCTTGCTCATAGCTGAAGAACTTGACTGCCGAGTTTGGGACAATACGAGCACAATTAGTTCCATTCCCTTTAAACAATCCTCTTATTCCCTCTGTTTTCCATATATATTTCAACCCTTGAACTGTTCCGTTGTATTTGATACTATGAGGGTTCTGAACCTGCATTTTCCAAAAATTATCCATTCCAGATAAAGAGACAATCAAATATCAATGTCCAAAAGTAAAGCATCTCCCTGATTCAATCTGAGAATCATGAACATTAGCGTACATGCACGCACACGCGCGCGCGCACGCACACACACACACACACACACACACACTCTCTCTCTCTCTCAAAAATATATAATTAATCATGATATCATAACTGCTCAGTAAAAGGAGTTGGGAGACCCAAGCAAAAGTCTAGGTGATGAAGAAGAAACTACCTGGAGCAAAATTTTTAATCTTTCTAGTGGAGCAACAGCAGTTCGTGAGCTGCAATAGAAAGTATATGAGAAATGTTACACGTATAAAAATATAGAGTAAAGACGCTTCCCAAGAACATTTTATGGGTTCAGGTAAAACATAAAATAGTTTTTAGTGATGGTATTCATGGGTTCAGGTAAAACATTCTATATTCCATTCCAAGCACCTCAAATGAGAATCACATTCTGATACGTACAAAAACCATGCTTTCAACAGGAAACCTTACTACAACAAGGCATAAAGTCCTAGATAATTTTTTCCAATTACAATGACTAAAAGCTTTCTCGCATACCAAACATGGGAATGCCACATGTTAATCCCTCACATCTTCTGTCCACTTTCCATAACCTATATGTTTGCTCCCAAAACAGACAGCCCATTTCGTCAATGCTTCAAAATCTTATCGTGGAGAACAGACAGTATCTTGATTCCTTAAACCCAGTAGATTTGACTTAATTACCAGTCCCATCACTATATATTCGAAGACTTAAAAACAATACGCGGAACTTATCAGCACAAAAGCCATCCTTGGCCCCTGTATGACCAGGGTCAAATTCATGATTTCCAAACTTATCGGGCGCATAGAAACGGTTTTTTAAAATAAAAAAGAGAGAGAATAGCCCATGCATCTCTAAAAGTGACAATTTCTAAAAACACCCCAATTTGCTAAATTGAACAAAACGGAAATGCGAGATAGACATCAAATTTTCAAGAGGAAAAACCATACTTAAAAAGAAAAAATCGTCACTGTATCTGAATATCACCTCGAGCACAAACACGTACTAGAGAAAGACATATATATAAACGTAATCTTACAGTTCGTTGCAAATACACACACACAAATAACCTAAAACGAAACCACAAAAAAGTTACAAACGAAAAATTTGTAAGTTCCGATTTATAGAGTCAGAGATGTAGGAAAAAAAACGATAATAAGATAAACGAAAAACAAGAGCAAAAGCAAAAATCAAGGAGAAATGATTCGCACACAAAAAGAAAAAGGAAAAAAAAAGGAGGAGGGTCCAGTACAATCACAGAAACCAAACAGAGAAAAGGAGAAAACTCACACTCCACCGGCGACTCCTCCGGCGACAAGTGACTTGCAGATGCTGAGCAAGGCGTGGCTCGGCGCCTTGACCCCTTCACTCGCGAGCTTCGCCTCCTCCGCGAGGTTCACGATCGTCGACACCGCCGAGTCACTAGTCGTCTTCCCCACCACGTCTTCCGACGCCATCGCTGAGAAAAACCCTAGGGTTCAAGTTCAAAATGTCCCCGTTGACCGGTTCTGGCGATCGACGACGTCGCTTAGCCGTGAGAGCGAGTACGCATATTCGGAGGGTACGCGCTCCGAGGGACGGGAGCGTTTCTGTTTTGTTTAGTTAAGAGAAGTGAAGGGAGAATCAGATGTTACTCTCCTTGTCTTATCCCAATCAAACGAGTGGGAAAAAATGTTATGATTTATATTAGATTTTGCAATTTCATAAAGGGCAGTTATAGGGTTACTACCATGTTAATACCTGTCTATTACCTAAATACATTTCAAGTTTTTTAAAAATTTTTTTTTTTAAAAAATTTTTAAGTATTTTTTTAATATCTTTAATCATTAAAAAAATTAAAAATATATATATAACATTACTAATACCCACTTCTTTAATTATTAAGTAAAAAAAAATTAAATACAAATTAGATAATAAATAGATAGTAATAAGGTACAACCTTATCATTATTCTTTCATAAAACAAAGATTAAAAAAATAAAATAAAAAATGCTTCAAATGTAAGATATCAATTGATGCGATTAGAATAATTAAATTTATATATTTATATTTACAGTAAATCAATTGAAATTAAATTTTCAATTTCGAAAATTTTCAAAAAAAATAATCCCACCTTAAGGCCATATAATTTTCTTGAATTTTATGTCGATATGAGTAATACTACGTACATTCGTAGAGTATGCAAGTGTAGTGCAGTCGTTTTGAAAAAAATAGAGTCTACAATTAAAAAATTAATTTTTTTTATATAAGTTCCGTATTTATTTATTTATTTTCAAAATGATTACGCGGCACTTGCATACTCGTAACTGTAACTAAAATTTTTTAAAATAAAAAAACTAAAAAAGGAAAATTGCATGGAAAGGGGTCTTAAAAATAAAAGATAATGATTATATTTTGCTACCTCCCTTCCTTTTCATCTTGCTGGCCTCGAACACGACAGGATTCGACTAACCCGGTGGAAAATGAGCCATTTGTGCACTGGGCATTGATTTGTCTTCGATAACAGGATGGTGTTGTGGTGTTTACGACTTTAAGGTTTATCCAATTGAACTGGAAAAGCCTAAAGGGCCCCAAAATTGTGGCTAATCTGATGCCTTCTTTTTTAGGTCCCCACACGGAGGGTTCTGATGTCAAATATCCACAACTTCAAATGCAAATTGATGGGTGTTGTTGAAACTGTTGTCAATGTCTTGCCCAGTAACAATAAATTCTGGCCGCACACTCCCACCGGAAAACATATTACGTGGCAGTTTTAGATTATGTTTGATTTCTAGCATATTTACCATTCATGGATCGACTTTTCCGGAATCCAAATCTAGAAGCAAGGAATATGAAACCTGAGAGAGATCTTTGCTTTTATTATTATACCCAACTTGATGAGCCTGTGATTTTTCCTTGTTGCTTTGGGAGAGGGATTATTCGTGGACCACATTAAAGGAAATATGTCCCTTGGAATATTACAGATTCAATGCCTTGTATCTCCATTTCCCTATATCTAATTAGATTATAGCACTTAGAATAACAACATGGCTTTTTGCCACTTATAAATGATATTAGTACTACAATTCATGTTGTCATTGTCTATTGGAATTTGAGGAGATGATCATTAATTTTAGAATAATGCTAAATATAGTTATAGATTGTATAAGTGTTGCGTACTTTTTTTAAAAAAGTAGAATTTATTATTAAAAAATTAAATTTAATATTTACTCACATTTTTCTTAAAAAAAAAAGACGTGCTGCTTATACACTTCATGACTGTAAATATCATTTCTCATTTAATTTAATGGGTTGAATAGCTTCATCCTAATTCATTTAAGTTTGTATTCAAGTTTACAAGTTAGGAAAAAAAGAGTTATCAATTCTAATTGTCACTTGTCAGATTCGTACAAGTATCTACAATTACAATAAAATCTGGGTACAATTCTTTGTATTGACCCATCAAGCACACTACGGACGAATCAGCCAATAGAAACCCGTTAAATCAACTTATAAGAGAAAGTATTATTATTATTATTTTTTCTATGAATAAATAGAATAAGGATATATATACAACACATTACATAACACATTATACAATAATATTATAAATAAGAATATTTTTGTAAAATAATATTACTTTTATAATATATTTTACAAAAATATCTCTTATTTAAAATACTTTTATAATATGTTTTACAAAAATATATCTTATTTAAAATATAGTTATATAAAATGTTATAAAAAAATATTGCGTGTAAATCCCAACTATGAACTCTATTCATGCGTTATAAGTTTTAAGCAAGGTTTGAGACTTGAGTACTAGGCTAGATAATGATTGAACCCAGCCCAAAAGTGATGAACGTGTACAGAAGTCCGTTTTAGGTCCCTTGGGTTCACATGGCAGGCCCAACCCTGAATAGTCACTGAACATCCAAAACCCAAAAGAACACGGAAAAAGTAAATAAAGATGATGCCTACGTAGGATGTGTAATTTTTATCTATTTTATTTAAATAAAAAATAAGTTTATTATTAAAAAGATAAATGAATTTCAAATTTATCCATATTTTAAAAAAAATGCGTAAACATTCTAAAACTATTTCAATACATAATAAGGTTATAAAAAATTATTCTTATCAGTCACAATTCATCACCTCACATCCCATATCTTATAAAAAATATCCTTATATTTTGTTATGAACCCTCTTGAAATCTAGTGTAACTTACGGTAGTCTGTTGTAATGTAATGAAAGTTGGGCTTTGTTTGTAATGAGATGAAGCTGCTGTAGAAAAACATAGTGATTGCAGAAGAATAAAATTGCAGGAAAGGTGTTTGATAAGGAGTCTTATAGGCTCATATTCATTGATAGTGGAAAGCTTCGAGGGTTTCCAACCTCCATACTTAATTCAATTCATACAAGATTCCAGAATACCTCTCCCTCCCTTCAGTCCCTTCTCATATACTCATGCAGAATAGCAAACCATACAAATAAAAGACTGACACGTATACATCTAGCAACTGACTATTACAAAGAGACAAAATACAATAATAAGCTGAAATTCTCTATGGATGCCAAACGCTGCGTATAGCCCCGATTATTGAAGCTCTGTGTTTAATCTCATTTCTCCAAACGGTGCGCTGCATCAGGTTCCTAACATATTTTATGAAAAAATTATAAATATAATACGTAAAAATAAATAATAACTGATGTATATATTACTCGTGACCAATATATACTTTTTTAAAACTAGACCGATGATGGAAAAGTGTAGATAAGTTGGAATTTGGGAATGATGGTTTTGATGGGTAAAAGGTGTGTGCAAAAAGAAAGAATAAAAATCGGAGATTCCATAGGTATTTTAGGGAAGGGGGCCTGAATGATTCAGTCAAGAGGAAAATGATGATTTTTCTTTTGGAGAAAAGTAGAATGGATAAGAAATTGAAGGAATTAATGTGATTGGTTATTCGAGTGTTCGTGTTTTTGAGTTCGTATCGTATCAAATTTCGTTAAGACGATGATATTAATTTTTTTATTTTATTTTTCCTTATTGGGGGGCATTAGAAAGTCAGAATTCATAAAACAACAACCAAAAGATGTAAAGTCAGGAATGATTCTGCCCAATCAATTGGTTCGAAAATTGACCTTATAATATGCCAGGTTTGACCAAGTACTCGTTCCATGACATGGTCAAAGAACCCCCCCAAAATAAAAACTTGAATTAATATCTTTGCAGACAGCTCTGCCACATGGCAACTTTTCTTGCAACAACAACCGCGTATTTTAGATTTTTTAAAAAAATTAATAAAATAAATCTTATAAAAAAAATTATAAGTACATGTAATACTATTCATAATAATAATAATAATAACAACAATAACGATAGATGTATGATTATTTTTATAATTTTATTTTAAAATAAAAGTATTTAATGTTATTTTCATAAATTATTTTATATAAATATTACTCATTTAAAATATAATTATATAAAATAGTTTTATGCCCGAATAAAATTACCAAGCTGATTAGCTGCCCTGATTGGGTTATACCTTTGTATGGGTTAGATGTCATTTTCAGAAAACATCTCATCTCATCTCATCATTACAATTTTTTTAACTTCTAATATAAAATAAAATAAATAATTTAACTTTTTCAAATCCTAAAATAAAAATAATATTAAAAAATATATTCTAATAATATTTTATTTAACTTTTTAACTTTAATCTCAATTCATCTCATCTCATCTACGAAAACAAACCAGCCATCTTCATATATGCTGTTTCTTTCTCCTGCTGAGGTTGTCTCAGTACTTTCTGTTATATTTACTGATTACACTTTAATTATTAAGCATTTCCTTTTCAAATCCCATCGTGTTATTGTTTAATGAGATGTAAACTCCACTCCACTTTAATTAATTGCATCGGATTTCTTGTAATAAAAGATTCATGTTGACATTGTCAGAATATCATATAAAGTTTAGAGTTATTCTATATAGCATTTATTGTAATACATAATGCATACACTACGTGAATGTTTAATATCCATATTTTTTTTGTTTTTGGTTTTGCACAAGACGGCTTCTCTCTTCTGGTCCATCGTTTCTCTCTCTCATCTCGACTCTCTCTCATCGTTCCTCTCTCTCATCAAATTGACTCTCTCTCATCATATCGACTCTCATCCCTTATCGACTCTCTCTCTCATCTTGGACTCTCTCTCATCGTCTCTCTCTCTCATCTCCGCTCTCTCATCTTGAGCTCTCTCACTCATCTTAGTCTCTCTCTCTCATTTCCGCTCCCTCTCTCATCTCGAACTCTCTCACTCATCTCAGTCTCTCTCTCTCTCATCTCCGCTCTCTCTCACTCATCTTAGTCTCTCTCTCTCATCTCGAGCTCTCTCTCTCATCTCAGGCTCTCTCTCTCATCGCCACTCTCTCACATCTCAGTCTCTCTCTCTCATCAACTCTCTCAGTCTACAGTAATTTCGAATTTGGGAGATAAATGTTATAGGGTGTTTTTCGTCATTTGACTTATGCCACGTAGGGTGTGCAGCGGCTGCACCCATTACAGTGGCTTCTCCCCAGAGTTTTTCTAAAGTTTATTCCAAATAAATTAGAGCCTAACAACTTGTAGGAAATGCAGTTATAATAATATGAACTGACATTTCTTGTTTTGATTTAGCTGAGCAAATGGATAAAAGAAAAACTATTGGATTTGGAAGATTTCAATCTCTGGGGCATATAGGATACAAAGAATGGTATGATGATTAAGATGGCTCATACAGCATATATATAAAAACGCTATACATGTGGAGCAGAAAAATATTTGATTTTTTTAATTATCAAATGGAGGGGGAAAATATTTGATTATTATTTTTTAATTACATAGAAGTGCTACTTAATACATAAATAGATTTAATAAAAGTAAAATCATAAACCGACACAGCTTCATGTGATGTTTATATCTATATTATAATTAATTTTACAATCTAACGTACTACATTAAACTATGTCAATTTGTTAAGAGAAATTATTTGTACAAGTCCCAAATAGACAAGTCCTTGTAAAAAAGTGGACCACACCTTTAAAAAGTGTAAAAAAACTATTATTTATTAGTGGGACCCATTGTTTTACAAAATGCTTGTATGAGGCTTGTCTATTTGGGGCTTGTATCATTACTCATTTGTTAATTTATTTTTATGTAATCTTTTGTGACTAAATTATTTATCTTAAACACAGTTTATAATTGAAAGGCAGAGAAATATATTACGTCTAGATTGTAGGATGCATATGTCATGTTTGGGGGTGTAAGACTATCGGTCCAAACCGAAAAAATCTACCAGACCAAATCAGACCGATAGCTTTATTGATCCGTTTCAGAGTGTGGTTTTTTTTAATTGGACCAAATCGAGATCGATAGAATTTATATATATATTTAAATATTTATTATAGAAATATTATATTATTTTATATATTAATTTTATAAGTTAATTATGTAATTTTCATTCAAGGGATTACTATTGATTATATATACAATAAAATTATTTAATATTCATTAATAATATATAAAATGTTAAAAAGATAATTTAATTTTAATTTATTAATTTAATTAATTTTTTGTTAAAAAAAAAAAGAGTAACAAAATATTCATGAATCGAATCCAACAAATGAACCAACAACTAACAGTGGACCGAGACCGATTACGCCCTTAATCGTACAACCTGTCCCGAACAAAAATTATAAGATCAAGTCAACAGTGAAATCTAGTATTAGACACATATTATATCCATTTTTTCAAATTGTAAGAAATATTTAGGCCACATATTATATGACAAAAATTATAGAATTTCCTGATGCAGAGACTTTGGATCCAACCGTACCCTGGAATGTCACTGTCTAGTGTGAAATAGAGAAATGCCACTGTCTAGTGTGAAATAGAGAAGTTTTGAGTAAGCCAAAAGAAATGAAGATAAAAAGCTTTGGATAGATTGGTATATTCAAACGAGAAATGATATTTGTAGTCGTGAATGTATAAGTATTGTGCAGTCATTTTGAAAAAAGTAAATAAATACGAGACCCAGATGAAAAGAAATTAATTTTTTAATAATAGACCTCACTCTTTTTTAAAGCGACTGCACGACACTTGTGCATTCTACGACTATACGTAGTATTACTCTATCATAAATATAAATATTTTTAAATTTTTTATCTAATCATTACTTAATTATTATAACATTTTCAAATTTCTAAATAAAATATAAAAAATATTTTAATTTTATACTATTTTTATTCAACTTCTTATTCTTCTTTTCTAAAATCTATTAAAATATTTTAATCCAAACTATTTCTAAGTTACCTTATTTCAATTCAAAATATTTCATTATTATTCACCAACTTATATCATCTCAATTCTACTTCCAAGCCAGCTTAGTTATAAATGGCTGGAGGCTCTCTGCTTGTGATGAACAGTCATGTGAGTATTTATGTCAACTTCTAACAGCTGTTATAACTGTTTATAATAAAATCATAAATCATAAGGCACACCGACTCTAACAAATATCACAAATCATTCTTACTTTCCATTTAATTCTGTGCCCTGAAATATTACTTCAAATTCCTAACACCCAATCCTGCTAATTCTGAATTTTTGTTTTCCTTTTTATTGGTACCGTCCCAAACCTACTCTCCAGCCACACAAGAACATCTTCTTGTCATTGTCACGGCTTGCTATTATTTTCCAGGAAGATGTCGGGAACCGGGTCAACTTTGGTCCTTCCCTCCAAACTTCTCCTTTTCTCGGTTTTGGTAGATTCTCATTTCACAATTCTCTCTCTAGAAAATTGAGAAGTCAGAAAGAGAAGTTTCGTTAGAATTTGTTAGTTTTTACAGAAAGGAAAAAATGTCGGAGTTTTTAAAAGCCAACCGCGAATCTCAGTTGCACTAGGACCGTGTAGAATGTCGTCTACTCGTTTATGTAATTTTTTATTTTTATATTTTTTTGGGTTTCTGTCTCTCTTTATTTCCTTCTCTTTTGAAAGTACAATGATGTTTTCATAGAAATTGTTGTTGCTTTGTACGGGTTTAAGATTTTTAATGCAAAAGGGCTTACGGGTTTCGAGGTGGGTTGGGATTGTTTTGAGCGTTTTGACGATTTTGTTTGGTGTTCTGGTTTTGAATCTTGGATTTTGATGCTTATTAATGGCTGAGGGTTCCAAAGTTCGGTTAGTTCGCTGCCCAAAGTGTGAAAACGTCCTGCCAGAGCTTCCTGACTACACTGTCTACAAGTGTGGTGGTTGTGGTGCTGTTCTTCGAGGTACGCTAGCTTTTCCATTCTTTCTCGTTTCTCCGTCCGAGTTTTCTTCTGTTCCTCTTGTCTCTCCCCTTCGTTTGGTTAGGAGAAATCAAAATGAACTTAAACGGAAAAAAAGAGTCGGAAAGTTAAAACAGGCTTGTCAAAGTTTTATTCTTTATGGCGTTCCTTTTTTATTTTTTACAATTTCAAAAGCAATTTTGTAGACTGATTTAGTGATTTCGGGCGGTTCAATTGTAATTTTGATTATACAGCGAAGAAGAAAGCGCCTGGGAGTGACGGGGTCTTCGAGCAATCCGATGAAAAGTGGGGTAGAGGGGGTTCTGAGAAATTGGAGAGTTTGTCAGAGAAAGCGGGTGGTAGTGTAGGCTGTGCTTCTGAGACTGAGAGGGAGAGTGATGGGATTGAAGTGAATAGGAGGAAAGAGAGAATCTTTAGGGAAAAAGCTGTCAATTCGATTGGTAATTCAGTATCAGAACCAGAGAATAAAGAGGATCCGAGTAATAATGGTATAAAAGTTAGGGAAGAGGTTAAGGGCCTAAGGCTTGAACAAAGTGGCACCGAGAAGGAAATTAGGTTTCATGGTAGATATATGGGACTGTCCGAATGCCCGGATGACTATCGGGTTCATGGGGATGATTATGATATGAACATGAATAAGTCCGAGTATTCTAGTTTGAGTACTGGAGAAGACTTGGCCTGGCTAAGGACTACAACAAATATGATCGGGCGGGGTGTGGAAAGAGATGGATTTGGGGAATTCTACAGGAACTCTAGGGCGGTTGCTGATCAGAGGGGATACCAAACTTTTGCATATCCTGATGAGGGACCCTCAAGCTATAAGCCAGAGTCATTTTATGACTATGGCAAGCAGATGAAGCATGATGATGACCTAGATGAGCGTAACAAAGTTGAACAATTAGAACAGGATCGAGCTGAACTGCTTAGGAAGTTGGATGAGTTGAAAGATCAACTTAGCAGATCTTGTGCTATAGAAAATAAACCGAGGGCCCCTGTTGATGGGACTCGTCTTGATCCTAGTGGCCAAGATGTATATAATGTTTCAATGCAGCCTTTTGCCATGGATAAACATGTTCCAAGGCCCCCTTATTTGGATCATACACATGGAAATGTTCCTTTCACAAATCACCATAACATGGGTATGCAGAACTTCTATCCTCCTCCAAGGCATGTCACAGATGAGTTTCCTTTATACGAGGAACCTTATCAGCCACGAATGAGAAGGAGGCCTCTTAATCAACCATCCAGTCAATACCCACAACGAGCACCTAACGAATACTTTCGTGGGCAGTACATGGAGTCCAATCCCTTTGCTTCATATCAACCTGAAACCTTTTATCACCAGCCTGCATGCTCTTGTTTACGCTGCCTCAACCATAATTGGCAAGTTCTTCCGCGAGTTCCTCCCATTTCGTTTAGCAATAGAAGGATTCAGAAGGATCCTATTGATTCTAACTTCTACCATTGTGACAATCCTGAGCCACATGGTTGTAATCCACAAGCTTCTATTACTCCTCAGTTGACCTCACAGGATCCACAAAGGCACACAAGATGGACAAGTGATTTTGACTTGGACATTGATGATGTTGGTCATATTTTTCCGAGAAGGGTGGTGGCAGCCTACGAGAATAGACGCCGTTGCCATCCTGTAGGGGATGGTGCCCCATTCATAACTTGCTATATTTGCTTTGAGTTGCTGAAACTGCCTAGAAGACTTGAAATGACGGAAAACAAGATGCAGAAACTGCAATGTGGTGGCTGTTCAACTATTATCTTGTTTGAAATTGTGAACAAGAAGCTAATTATATCCGTTCCACAGGAAACGAAGCAAACATCTGCTAAGGGTGGGGATGGTTCTAAAGAGGTATTAAATGAAAGCCATTCAAGTTCTCGTGTTTGTTTGGATGCTGGCATCATCAACTCCTGCTCGGATGATTTTGATAATTCTGGTTATGACTTGGATTTGATAGATAATAGACACTATTTGCAGTCAGAAGGCCAAAGGTTGAACTTAAGCGAGTCTGAAAACAGACAGGGCCTCACTACATCTTCCATCTCTTCATCTGAGGAGATCCCAGATACTGTGAGTGTCCAGGGAGATGTTTCTCTCTCCTTTGAGCAGCCCTTAAGAGATGACTTGTCTCCAAAACTTTCCAGTTCACTGTTGCGGGATTATTCTTATGGTCCCTCTAATCATGCAATTGGTAAAAATGGGCAGGGAAACAACAGTAAACGTGTGGACCAAGACAAGATGGTCTTGGGTAGGATCACTTCTCGGCAAAATTCTGTTAAAGACATGTCAGCGGCAACGGAGCTGGAAGTTTCATTCAATGATTATCTTCATACAAGTTTATCTCAAGACTCTGTGGAGGTAAGCAAAGAGAAAGATCGACGAAAAATCAACAATGGTGTGGAGTCATTCTTTGTGGGCTTGATCAAGAAGAGCTTTAGAGAATTCTCAAGGTCAACTCAAAGTCTGGAAAATGAAAGACCTAATGTTTCAGTTAATGGGCAACCTATACCAGATCGTCTGGTTAGGAAGGCTGAAAAGCAAGCTGGGCCAATTCAGCCTGGAGATTATTGGTAGGTTAATATACATCAAGTGTTTGGTACTTCATATCTCTTCCAGAACATGCGTATCTAATCTTTGCCAGAAAAATAAATATTTTGAATGGTGCTATGTAGATGACAGCAGAAGTGCAAGATTGTTGGGTAATTGGACTTTTAATTTTTTTTATTGATCTCTAACCTGATAAATCAAGTAATTCCAAATGTTATGAAGTTATTAGATACTTGTCAAATTTCAGCCATAGTTGAATAATTTTACAAATGAAGGCTATATAATAGGTCTTTCACAGGCAGAAATCAAGGGTGGTTTCTATGTATAATACCTTGTATTGAGTATATCAGGGTGGGAATGGGATTCTACATTGCCTGTGAGGGAATTCTTACTCCTTTCTAATTGATTCCATTGGACTCTAATCATAGCCTTGACTAGTTTGTTTTAAGTATAGGCCTAAATGTGACTTTAGTTTTCCTTAAGTCATTATAAATGGTATTGGAGCCAATACCGGCAAGAAGTATGGGACTCGAGTTGCCACCTAGAATGGGCTACGAGGATGTCATGAATTTAAGGGAGAGATTGAATTTGTTCCAAGGGACCACAATTATAAATTTGACAGGTACTTTTGGAGTTTTGGCCCAAATGTGACTTGAACTTTCTTTGGGTTCTTAAATTTGGTGTGAAGATAGTTGTATTTTCTCGTTTGTGCTAGATTTTTAGCATTAGCTCAGTTGTAGGCCAGGGATAACTTGGCCCAAGACCCCTAGCACTTTATGGGATTTCATGACTATCTTCAATACAGTGGTTAACCTATACCTTGAGTATTGGTTCAAAACTATGGTTTTTTTCTAATAGTTTGTAATTTATAATGAAGGTCTTGGTGCCAACATGCAGTATTGTGGCAAGCAAAATTTTGATTAATTGCACTTATTTATTCTGTGGTCACCAGGTATGATTTTCAAGCTGGATTCTGGGGTGTGATGGGCCATCCTTGCTTTGGCATAATACCTGTAAGATTTATTGTTTCATTGTGTGGTTTATAAATTCATTTGTTTGGTGACATAATCTAATGTTATGAATTCATAAGGAAATATATTGGTTTTTGTTTTGCAGCCTTTTATCGAAGAGTTCAACTATGGCATACCAACAAATTGTGCAGGTGGAAACACAGGTGTCCATGTGAATGGGAGAGAACTTAATAAAAGGGATCTAGACCTACTTGCCAGCAGAGGACTACCAACTACAGAAGATAGATTTTATAGGGTTGATATTTCTGGAAAAGTTGTAGATGAGGAAACTGGTGAAGAACTCGATGGCCTGGGCAAACTTGCTCCAACGTAAGCCGTACTGCTCATCTATGATTGCTTAGAACTTTGAAGCATGCTTGAAATCCTGAGAAAATGTTTAAACTAGTTATCAGAGTTTTTTTTTTTTTGATAAGTAAATAGACAGATTTATTGAATAGAATGAAACTAGGCAATGCCCAAGTACACAGGATTTCATTATATTTCATTCTCCTAGAAAATGGTTGTCCATTGAGTCATTGACGGTGGTTGAGATTATAATCATTTTGTCTTAATTGTTTTTCAGGATTTTTCAAAATCTCACTTTATTTTGTATCATTTTCACTTCTTTCTAACATTTTAATGCTATCTGAATTCTGATGGACTGAAAGAGAAAAGCTAAAATGTTTTGATATCCACCATGTAGATGGCTCCAAAGCAGATATCACACTTGAGTTTTTTTAAGGAATCTTAAATTTAATTTTCCAGTTGGTCAGTTCTTGGAATATTTTTGATGAAGTGAAACCTGGTCGAGATGGAGTCCTTCGGACCCACCTTTGGAGAGTAAACTCTAGATACATGATCCCAGGATGTCTGAGTTTACAACACATCCCAAGTCTGTCCATTGACCACTAGGTTGAACTTGTACCCTGACGTTAGTTAGTTAATTTAAAATAGCATGACTTTCCCTCTTAGTACCTTTAAATTGCCCCTATCTTGGATCAATTCCCTAGTGTAAAAAAAAACATGTAGTTTCTAAAGCAAGTCTTTATTTATTTTTTTTCCCACGATAAATTGCTTTCTTTGTGATGTCTCATTGACTCTGTTCTTTTTCTTCTTTTAAACAGGGTCGAGAAAGCAAAACATGGATTTGGTATGAAAGTTCCCAGAAGTATCATGTGACTTCTGATATTTGTTTGGTTTTTTAATGATGTTGTTGAGATGCAAGCGCTTCAGTTTTCTTATAACGAAATTGATGGGTGCAATTCCCTCTTAAAGGTCTGTTTTCTTGGTTGTGTTTTAATAGTTGACGCAAGATCAAAATCTTTTGAAACTGAAACATGTATCTGTAAAAATAAACACAAACTAAAAGCAATTTTCACCAACGTATATATGTTCTTGTTCATACCCATGGATCTCTTTGTGGGTAAAGCTGATTATACCATGCAAATTGTCTAGTACATAGAGCTGATGTGGCAAAAACCTTGTTAATCATTCGCCAAAAGTTTTTTGTATATTTCATGTCAGGCAATAGGCATCCAGCAAGTGGCCCTCCACTAGAATGTTTCAACCAGCATGATGTTGATACATTATCTTACAGTCCTTCAAAACCATATCCTTCAGCTATAAGCCTATTGATGAATCACTTGCCGATCCAGACTTTAATTTGAGTCTGATGAATTCATGCGCATACTTGGTTCCCCACATCTGAATCTGGATTATAAAAAAAAAAAAAATTAAAAAAAAAATAAAAATGTTCGTTCGTTCTAAATTCTATTATATCTATCACATTTGTTGATGTTGTACATTTTAAATGGCAACGACATAAATGTACTAGATTATCAAATGTGACTGAAATAATAAAATCTAAGATCAACGATGACTTTCTATTTTTATTAAATTACTCAACATTAATTCAAAAAATAACATGCAGACAGGCTCTCACACTAGATATCCTTATGAGAAATAATATTTGCGGTCGTAAAATGTGCAAACGTCGTATAATATTTAAAAAAAAATAAATATATACAAAATTGATATGAAAAAAAAACCAATTTTTTAATATTTATTCATGATCTATAGGGTGAAAATAAATATGACACCAGTGACCATAAAAGAGGTTGGGTTTACTATGAAGCCCACCAAATTTAGTATATAGATAATAATGGAAGTAGTTGGGTTTCTAATGTATCATTAGATCCTCCTCCATTACCCTTTTTAAGGACCAATTATTTATAGCACATGGTCAATCTAAAAATATATTAATAGGACTTAGATAGAGATAGTTCAACTTTTGCGAAAATTACGTCAAAATCTTCCATCAATAGCAAAGCAATGATGGTGTTAAGAAACAATTTTACTAAATGATATTTACCATCTTCTCATTGATATAATTTGTAAATATATAGCTGTACAGGAGGGATGATATACATGGAAATAAGATCATAAACGGCTATACAGTTCAAACAAATATTTGGTAACTATCTAAGAGCAAAACTGGTGGGATTTGGCGAGAATCATGGGATTCGATTATGAGGTGCTGTAATACTTACCCTCAAGTTGGTGCATAAAGATCCGTAATGTCCAACTTGCGAGATAAATGATGAAATAGATCAGAACTCAAGGCTTTGGTGAAGATGTCGACAATTTGCTCACAAGAGGGAAGATGAGAGGTGGTGAAGAGGCCAGAACGAAGTTTGTCACAGACAATGTGGCAGTCAATTTCAATATGTTTGGTGCGCTCATGAAAAACTAGATTTTGAGCAATGTGAAGAGCAGACTGATTGTCACAATAGAGAATCATGGGATTGGTGTGAGAGATGCCGAGGTCACGAAGAAGCTGCTGGAGCTAGACTAGTTCACATGTGGTGACGGCCATGTCGCGATATTTAGCTTCCGTAGAGGAGCGAGCAACCGTAGTTTGTTTCTTAGTATGCCAGGAAATGAGACTAGAACCAAGAGTGATGAAGAAACCGGTAGTGGAGTGGCGAGTGGTAGGGCAACTAGCCCAATCAGAATCAGTATAAACACGAACATGCAAATCATTGGAGGAAGAAAAGAAGATGCCTTGACCTGGAATGCCTTTAATGTAGCGAAGAACGCGAGTGGCAGCTGTCATGTGCGGAAGCTGGGGGGCCATGCATGAATTGGCTCAGAATATTCACTGCAAAAACAATATCGGGTCTGGTGATGGTGAGATAAATGAGTAGTCCAACTAACCGTTAGTAAGAGCCTGGATCAGGAAGAAGATCACCATCAATGTCGTTGAGTTTCAGATTTTGTTCCATAGAAAAGGAAGCAGGGCGCAAACCAAGGAGACCGCTATAGGCAAGGATGTCCAGGGCATATTTCCGTTGGTTGAGAAAGATGCCTAAGGGGATCGAGCAACTTCAAGGCCAAGGAAATATTTGAGAGGGCCAAGATCCTTGGTTTTGAAGTGCGTGGAAATAACATATTTGAAGTAGGTAACCTGAGAAAGATCATTGCCGACAACCAAGATGTCATCAACATAAACAAGTACAATGGTGAGGCTGGTAGCAATGATCAATGTAAAGAGAGAATGGTCGGCCTGAGACTGAATAAAATTTGCAGTAAGAAGAACATATGTTAGTTTAAAAAACCAGTTCCGGGAGGCCTGCTTGAGGTCGTAGAGAGATTTCCGAAGACGGCAAACCCGTGTCTCCCCTTAAAACAATAACCGGGAGGTGGTGTCATGTAAACTTCCTCATCAAGGTCGCCGTCTAAGAATGCATTGTGGACATCCATTTGGTGAATAATCCAATTTTTGGCGGCGGCAACGGTGAGAACACAGTGGACTGTGGTCATTTTGGCGACTGGAGCAAAAGTTTCATGATAGTCAATGCCTTCGACTTGAGTGTAGCCTTTCACCACGAGCCGAGCCTTGTGGCGCTCAACTGTACCATATGCTCGTAGTTTGGTCTTAAAAACCCATTTGTAATCAATGAGTTTCTTACCAGCTGAGAGAGTTTCAATTGTCCAAGTAGAGTTTTATTCAAGAGCATGATTAACAGTGGTAGTAAGGGCAGTTAATAATGAATAATGAGCAGGAGAAAAATGAGAGTATGAGAGAAATGTAGATACGGGGTGAGAAGTACTTGAGGACTGTGCAACGGTTGAAGTAGTAGTGAACTCCGTGGGTATGGTGGGACAAACATAATGAAGAAGATAGGCTGGTCGAGTGATAGTGCGGTGGGGGCGAGAAGTGGGGGGTCTAGGATAGGGAGGTATGGTCGAGGATGAAGTGGGTGAATAAGTAGGATTTTTTGGAATGGGTAAATGGAGAATGAGGGAAGTAGCTGTATGTGGAGGCACAAAATTTTGGAAAGAAAATTGATTTTCATGAAAGGTAACATCATGGGAGTAGAAAATGTCGTGTGTGTCAAGATCGTATAACTTATAAGTTTTACGGTTGCTATGGTAATTGAGAAATACACAACGAGATGCACGAGATGAAAATTTATCGCAATGAGCGGTAAGAGTTTGGACATAACAAAGACAACCAAACACCCGAAGATGAGTGTAGGTGGGTGAAGTGTTGAAAAGAAGTTGAAAAAGAGTTTGATTTTGAAAGGAGCAACTAGGGGTTCTATTGATGAGGTAAGCAGCAGTAAGAACACATTCGCCCCAAAATTTTAGGGGTAAATGTGCCTGAAAACAAAGACTACGAGCAACGTTCAGTAGGTGCCTGTGTTTACGTTCCGCAACACCATTTTGTTGATGAGTTTCAACACAAGTACGTTCATGAATGATGCTGTGATCATGAAAATAGGTTTGGAGGTTTTGAGAGAGAAATTCTTGGCCATTGTTGGTGCGGATAATTTTAACGGTGGAATTAAATTGATTTTTAACAAGGGCGAAGAATGCATTAAATGGCTAAATGTTTCTGATTTAAAACGCATTAAATAAATCCAGGTAGTGCGAGAAAAATCATCAACAATAGTCAAGAAATAATGTGCGCCACAAATAGAAGCAGTAGAATATCCACCTCAAATATCACAATAAAGTCGATTAAAAAGAATTGTACTTTTATTAGCATGGGTTGAAAAAGATAAGCGAGTATGTTTAAAACAAGTATAAACATCGCATTGAGAAAGAATACATGGACTATAAAAAATATGAGGAATAACAAAATTGGAAGGATGACCTAGACGTTGATGCCATAGGGTCTTATTGTCAAGATGGTGAGCAGAGAAGGCAATGAGTTTGTGTGGCCGAAAGATGTAGAGTCCATTGCAAGTTTCACCTGCTCCAATCAACTTTTTCGACTGAAGGTCCTGAAAAAAAATGTAGAAGATGAGAAGAGGGCAACACAAGATAAATTACGAGTGAGTTGAGGGATAGAGAGGAGATTATAATGAAAAAGAGGGACAAAAAGGACATTGGAGAGAGTAAGGGTTTCTGATAACCGAATGGTGCCAACACCTTCAACGAGAATCATTTCTCCCGTGGGTAGCTGAATCTCATGGCTCAAAGGAGGTTGTTGAAGACTCAAGAAAGATGATCGACATTGGCTCATATGATCACTAGCGCCACTGTCATTTATCCAATCAGTGTGGGGATAAAAAAACAGAGGGGGTTAAGAAAGAGTTACCAATGAAGTTTGCCATCAGAGAAAGGGTTTGCAAGAGGATTCTGAGTTGTTGATAGTTTGCCGGAGAGAGCCATGGGATGCGACTCGAGGAGGAGTCAGCAAGATGCACTGTGGCAGAAGGTGGTTTCCCTATCAGAGAAGGCTTGCGGTGGTTGTGAGGTTCACACCCAGGTGGGTAGCTGATGATGAGCCAGCAACAATTGCTCAGGTGTCCATATTTGCCGCATTTGAGATGTGGCCATTCATGGGTGGAATGCCGAGTAGCAAGAGCTATGGTTTTCGATGGAATGCAGGAAACTTGGAGGAGCCGTTGTTGTTCCTCTTGAAAGAAGAAGGAGAAGATTCTGTTCAGAGATGAGAGGGGATTGGTGGCAAGAATTTGGGACCGAAGGGCAGCGAACGAATCGTTGAGTCCCAAGAGAAATTGGAACACCCGTTCGTCCTCTGCTCTTTTCTCTAAAGTGGTGGCATCGGTGGAGGGTTGGAGGTTGACTAATTCATCCCATAGTTGTTTGATGCTATTGTAATAATCGGGTATGGAGAGGTGATTTTGGTGAAGGTTGGATATTTCTCTTTTGAGATGAAATAGGTGGGTATTGTTGCCGTGGCAAAAAAGGACTCAAGGTCGAGCCAAACAGCACGAGGGTCATCGTGGTAGTCAAGGGAATTGGCATGAGAAGGGGTAATGGTGTTGAGGATCCAAGTGAGGACCATGTCCTTGGTGCGACTCCATTGGGCATAATCAAGGGAAGTTTTTTTTTTTTGGGGGGGGGGGGGGGGAGGGGGTGCTTTGAGTGTGCCATCAACAAAGCATAGTTTGTTCTTGGCATTAAGGGCTCGACGAAGGGCGCGTTGCCATTTAGAGAAATTATCGCCGGTGAGATGACCGGAGATGAGGACAAGGCTGGGAGAATCAGATAGGTGAAGAAGGTATGGGGAGAAAATTTCAGAAGAAAAAGATATTGAAGTTTCAGAGGAAGAAGACATGGGGGCCGGCAGGAAAGGGGGCTCAGGATTGAGGTAGACCTGATACCATGTTAAGAAACAATTTTATTGAATGATATTTACTATCTTCTCATTGATATAATTTGTAAATATATAGCTGTGCAGGATGAATGATATACATGGAAATAAGATCATAAACGGCTATACAATTAAAACAAATATTTGGTAACTATCTAAGAGCAAAACTGGTGGGATTTGGCAAGAATCATGGGATCCGATTCTAAGGTGCTGTAATAAATGGAGAGAAGATATACTTTTTTTTTTTAAAATGTTCTGATATTGTAAGACCACCTCACTTGTACTTGTAATATTAGTTATTTGATGGGTCAATAAACAATTTCAGAAATAGAATTCTTAATGAAAAAAAGGAAAAAATGGATGGCACAAAGGTTTATTTTATAGTTGACTATTAATTCAATTGGTGTATCAAGTAGCCTCACCCAACCAAAACTAAACGTCAACATTAGCAAACCTCAGGTTGAGACTTGGAACATCATTTGCTCAACAACTGAAGAATCAGTCTGCCCATTAATAAGAAAACTGAAGAACCATTCAAAGTCTAAAATGGTTTTACTTTTTATAAGCAAAAGTATATATACAAAGCATAAGATCCCGACAAAAAAAAGGAAAGGGGAACGAACCTCGTAATTGTATATTTTTTTGTTTTACAGCTTAAATTATAAAATATTTCAATTTATGTCTTCAAATTATCTATCTTATTATCAATTTGCAGTCAGTCTCCCAATGGCTTATCAGACGATGAGCATTTAATGACACACTTCAATGTCGGTCACTTTGATCTGTTATCACGCTAGTTTCAGAGTGAGTATAGCTCGAAAGCCCATATAGTTAAGTTGATGCCCCAGAAACACGCATCGAATCAATATTTCAAAGCTTCTCACTTTTGCTCCGAGCCTCCGAGTTCGAGAGCTCAGAGCAAAGCAAGTGGTGTTGGGATAGAAAATGAAGCTAAATTGGAAGCAGTGGTTCCGAAACTTTCAGAACCGTATGCTCCTGAAGTTGATGATTGCCATTCTGTTGATGGCTCTTTCTTTTCGTCTAGTGTTCTTTCGTTCCACGGGGCTTTCGTCAGTCTTGGAAGAAAAAAGCCCTTTTCCGGAGAAAACCGTGCTTTCAGAGCCACCTCAATCTGTGCAAGTTCAAGAAAATGAAGATCGGGTTCCTCGGAAAGGTAATTGAATTCTGCTACACTTGGTTGTTGTTTTTTTATTTTGTTATTTTACCTTATTTCTTAGGTTTGGATGCACTAGAGGGTCAAATGAAGGGTAAGTTACAATTCTTGACAAGTGTGGATAGTTTGAGATTGACATTTTTAGGGGTTTTGTTAATAGTTTGTTTTTTTTGGTACCGTTGATTTATCGTTTTTCTGAGTCTCGATTCTAGTGAATCCGAGGGGAGTCAGTAATGCCTACATCAATAGGACTTTATCAACGCAATGATTAATTGGATTTGGCAATGCAATGAAGATGACGATGGAATTGAAATTAACAGCTTAAGAAATTGCAGAAACTAACTTGTACAAATCAACGACCCTATTACAATGGACATCAGAAGTTGCGCTCGGTTGAATCCCACCCGGATTACACAAACTACTCATAAAGTTGATTCTCTTATATTGTTGATTCCCTTATCATTTTGTATTCTCTTATAATTATATGTGCAGTTTGTATTTTGAAGTAAACGTTGGTTGCAAAAAAACTTGCAGAAAAGTGTGATCTTTTTACTGGGGATTGGATAGCAAATCCATCAGGTCCTCTTTACACTAATCGGAGCTGCCAGTCAATCGAAAGTCATCAAAATTGTATGAATAATGGGCGGCCGGATACAGGGTACCTACACTGGAGGTGGAACCCAAGAGATTGCGAGTTACCGCCTTTTGATCCAGAAAGATTTCTTGAGATGATGAGGCACAAAACATGGGGACTAATTGGTGATTCAATATCTCGCAACCATGTGCAGTCATTGCTCTGCATGCTCTCAACGGTACTTGTTAAGATTGTTATAGCATATTCGAGTGTTGGATTTGGATTATTGAGCAAGAAGCTTTGTTGGTCCTGGCCTTGCTATTTTGCTTTTTAAACTACCTATGTGACTTGCGTGGTTTATCTGTTTTTTCATGACACGATTATAATTTATTATTTTTGAGTAGTAGGAACAAATCAATCCACTGTGGAGCACTTTCTTTATACCTATAGTGCGTATCCTTAAATGGTGTTTACTACTTCCAGTCGTCAAGTCACTTAAAAGATCTGGCTTCTGCACTACAGCTATCTCTGTAACTTCTACTCATTTAGAGGTTTTATATGTTGATTGTTTTAGCAATTCTTCTTCATGCTATTTATTTTTTTGATCTGTTTTTATTAGCAGCTTTATATACCCCAAAGGCATTCACACAAGACATTCTTGTATTCGTATGGATGTAAATGTCAGAGAATTGGGGTCCTGATATGGAGATGGTTGTCAACGAACTAGTTGTTTCCCAGCATTTCTCTACAAAGGTGCTTGTGTTGGTCATATATGGAATTTAATTCCTATAAGCTATTATATATATATATATATATATATATATGTATATATCCTATACAATTATAGTGTACGGTTGTGGTAGCTAGATAAAATAGATTTCGAACATACCCCTGCTTTTTTATTTATTTATTTTACCTATAAAAAAAACATAGCCCTGCTTTTATCCACAACTGCATTTTCTATCTCTGACTTTGTATTGCTCTTTGTTAGTATGCAGTATATAAATGGATTTTCATTTTTTCCCTGAATGAGTGAATGGTATTTATACGCAGTAGCTCAACATTGGATTCATGAAGGCCCAATTACTATTAACCTTGTCAAGTACTTGACCATATGACTTCATCTTGGCCCATACTTGGGCCAGTTGCTTTTCCTTAGTCAAGGGACCATTCTCGCTGACACTTTCTCATGATTTTAATATGTCTTGGAGGCTATGGATTGTGTTATTTTGATTTCAAATGCTTTCTTGGGAATTTGATTATTGTGACTTTTAATTTAGTTTTGTACTATTTCGGGTGTTGATGATCTTGAATTACCATTTGCATCTTTACTTAGAGACTAGCATTCATTTTCTGATGTCTGGCCTATTCAGTTGACCTATACTGCCCTCAGGTGGAAGAAGCTGTTGAAGTTTACCATGATGAACAATATAGGTCCAGAAGATGGCACTTTCCCTCGTACAACTTCACCATCTCGTTTATTTGGTCCCCTTTCCTTGTAGAATCTGCTATTTTTGAGGATTTCAATGGTGTTTCAACATCTGAAGTTGAGCTGTATCTTGACAAACTGGACAAAAAATGGACGGATATATACCAGAACTTGGATTACATAATATTTTCAAGCGGCAAATGGTTTCTCAAATCTGCAATCTTTCACGAGAACAACACTGTTGTGGGTTGCCATTACTGTCCTAAAAGGAATTTGACACAGTTGGGATTTGTTTTTTCTTATCGCAAAGCCCTCCAATATGTATTAAACTTCATTGTAACATCCAATCACAAGGGCCTGATATTCTTTAGGACTTCCACACCAGATCACTTCGAGAATGGAGAGTGGTCTAGTGGAGGGATTTGCCCCAAAACAGCACCAGTCAAAGAAGGTGAGATTGAATTGAAGGACTTGAACAGGGTTTTGCGCGACATAGAACTCGAGGAGTTTGAGAAGGCAGCACCCGAAGCTTCCAGAAATGGCCTGAACCTTAAACTTCTTGACCTCACCTTGCTTTCATTATTGCGGCCTGATGGGCATCCAGGTGCGTACAGAGAGTTCCATCCATTTGCAGGCGACCAAAACGCAAAAGTTCAGACCGACTGTTTGCATTGGTGCTTACCTGGGCCAATAGACTCTTGGAATGACGTGATAATGGAGATGGTTGTAAATGGTTAAGAATTCATCCATAGTTTTGATGCATGAAATCCATATTCAACCATTTCAGGCTATGAGAAAATATTGGATGCGGCTTTCTTCTTTCCAGAGCTGTAGACAAATGGTACATTCCCACACCACGTATGTTATACTTCACTTTTCAGATCCATTTGGTTTCAGTATCCCATTCAGCTCATCTTTCCTTTGGGTAATCTGTTCAGTGTTTTGATAAATTATAAATTAAATAATTAAATTTATCTCTTTTTATTAGTTTAAAGTCTTTTAGAACCACCGGTGATTTAGCATAGAGTGAAATGATGTTAGAATACAAAAATAAACAGTTGATTTCATTTCTTCTTGTGCATATTTTAGGTAAAAGGAAGACAAGGTTTATAATCTATACTGTTAAACATAGCTGACTTTTCAAATAATCACATTTTTTCTGTGAATAATGATAGGGTTACTATCCTCTTACTACATATCTATTACTCTTTTTGTATTTGATTTTTTTTTAATTTTTTATTTTACTTAATGATAAAGGAAGTGAGTATTAGTAAAGTTATATATTTTTTAAATTTTTTTCTTAATGATTAAGAATGTTAAAAAAATACTTAAAAGAAAATGATAAAAAAATAAAAAAAACTTGAATTACACTTGGGTAGTAGATGAGTAGTAATCGGGTGGTAAGCGTATTACTACCCTTTTTCTGTACTCGGCATGTCACATATTCATAAGTAATCTCTGATATATCTCAATTTGCGCGCGCCATATGTTAAATTGAAAAATTCTTCTCATAAGTTACTATTCATTATTCTATATCTTGTAAAAAGCACTTCCACACCTTATGAAAAAAAAGAAAAGAATTATAGATGTGTGGTGTGAAAGTAAATAGTGACTGATGCATATAATTCTTCATGTAAAATCAATCTTAAACCCAAGCACCGGGTGGATGATTACAACTCCAACCCCTTTAATGGGATTTGGTAGTGTGGTACAAATTGGTATTAGCAATAAATTATTAATTTGTGACCATTAATATTTTGATGTAATATTTTTCCCAACATCTCATAAAATGAAGAGTAATGTTACGCACAAATTTTGAGCTTACATTACAAATTATGATTGTAAAATAACATGTTAGAAATTTAATTTTAGGCAAATTAAGCCGTAATTTGGTTATTTTCTATTTTAATCATCAACAAATAAATAACAATCGAAAGTGCCAACATTTTTAATGGAACAGTCCTTTCAATGCCCCCACGAATCACGATCTTACAGCTTGAAGTTGTAAGGTCTTATACCTTTCCAAGACCATCGTATATAATAGAAAAATGCTATAGTTTTGCTCTCTTATTTTAACCGCTCGTGTATTTTATATTTTTTTATATTTTTTTTACTTAATAATTAAAGAAATGACTATTAGTAAATTAATATATTTTTTAAAATGTTTAAAGAAGTTTAAAAAATGTTGGAAAGAAAAAAAAAATTAATACACTAAAAACAAGCCAAGCAATACATCTGACGACTGAGTAGCATTTTCTTCTATAATACAGTTATAAACAGGGACATATTTGGTATGGAAGCCTTTTAAATTTTAAAACCTCCAATCGCCCTCTATATTTGGCAGTAAGAATTACCGCTCTAAGGCTACCAACGGTCAAATTTAGCTTAATAGATTAACTTGGATCCCAAACAGCTCTCCAATCCTCAGAATCCATTTGAAATTTGAAAAATCTTACCGTTGCATTCCTTCACTATAAGAAACCCTTCCTTCACAATGTAAATCGCACCAACCCAAACCCCTTGTTCTCTTTTAGACTTTCGGACTTTCCTGTTTCTTTCTTCCACCATGGCTGAGACCGTTGCCGAGATGCCTATTGGCCCAGTCCCTACAAAAAAGACTAGAAACAACAGAAAGGCACTCAAGGAGAAAAACTCATCAGCGAAAGAGGCCAACATCCTGTCCGGGAAGGTCGCCGAGCCCTCACCGATCCCCGTTCCGCCGGCCGATAACCCAGAAAAGGAGAACCACGAGAGCCTCTCGCAGCCACGGTCCTCGCCCAAGAAGGGCAAAGCGGCCTCCAAGAAACAGTCAAAGAAGCAACCGCAATCTTTTGAGAATGACTTGCTGGAAATGCAAGAGAAGCTGCAGCAGTTGAGACTCGAGAAGGACAAGGCCGAGGAGCTCTTGAAGGCCAAGGATGAGATGTTGAAGCATAAGGAGGAAGAGCTTGAGAACAGAGACCGACAGCACGATAACCTTCAGATGGAGTTGAAGAAGTTGCAGAAGTTGAAGGAGTTTAAACCCACGGTGGTACGTTTTCTTGACCTTCTTGTTCTACTTTCTTTTGATCACAAAATGAAGAGAAATTTTATAATTAATCATTTGGCTTGATTTTAAATTATTCTCGATCTATAAGTTCGAAAGGACCGTGTTTTCTAAATCGGCAATATGATTTTCAGTTTGGTTGCTCAGAAATAAAGAAAATTAAAGAAAAGACTTCGAAAGTATAGGAAAGCTATTTTTTTTTTTTAATTCTTTAAGTTGGCATGGGATCTGAAGTCTCTATCATTTCTTTCATTTATTCTTTGTTCAGACTTTCCCTATTATTGGTCAATCTCTGGGAGACAAGGAGCAAGACAAGAAAGAGAACAAGAAGAAGAAGGGGTGCCCTGAAAAGAAAAAACCTTCTCCACCCTACATCCTATGGTGCAAAGACAACTGGAATGAGGTAAAAACAGAGAAATGGGTTTTGTGAATTGAACAAGATGTTTGGATCTATGTACATATAGGTGACTGTTTTGGTGGGATTTTTTTATTAGGCTAAGAAAGAAAATCCAGAGGCTGAATTCAAAGAAATTTCAAACATTTTGGGAGCGAAATGGAAGAATGTCACTGCAGAAGAGAAGAAGCCTTACGAGGAGAAGTATCAGGCTGAAAAGGAAGTCTATTTGCAGGTGATTGCAAAGGAGAAGCGCGAGAGTGAAGCTATGAAGCTCTTGGAGGAGGAGCACAAACAGAAGACTGCTATGGAATTGCTTGAACAGTATCTCCATTTCAAACAAGAAGCAGAAAAAGAAACCAAGAAGAAGTAAATCCCATTATCTATTTCTTCAAATAGTCTCTACTCTCTCATCACGGCGTTACTAACATTTCTGATTTTTGTTCACAGGAAGGATAAGGATCCATTGAAACCCAAGCATCCAATGTCATCATTCTTCTTGTTCACAAACGATAGGCGAGCTGCACTGCTTGCGGAGAAGAAGAATGTTTTAGAGGTATTTTATTTATAATCACAATTCTCATTTTCAAAATTGTTCGAGTTGTTAGCCCATCTGCTCACCCCTAATTTGATGAATTTGGGCTTCGTAATAATAGGTTGCAAGGATCACTGGTGAAGAGTGGAAAAACATGACAGATGAACAGAAAGGACCTTATGAAGAGGTTAACTCATTTTCAAAGAAACCTTTTCTGCCCGGGCTTAAATTCCTGTTTAGTTCGAGTCTCACCATTCTCTCTGTTTGAAACTTGCAGATGGCAAAGAAGAATAAGGAAAAGTATTTGCAAGAAATGGAAGCTTACAAGCAGAAGAAAATTGAAGAAGCTGCCAATCTCAGAAAGGAAGAGGAAGAGCATATGAAACTTCAGAAGCATGAGGCCTTTCAGCTTCTGAAGAAGAAGGAGAAAACTGAGAATATAATCAAGGTACGTTAACAAACAATCAATCATAAAATATTTTTATTTTTATGTCTTTTTACTTCTGCTAATATAGTTCTCCAATGTGCAGAAAACGAAAGAAATTCAGCAGAAGAAGAAGCAGCAGCAGAAGGAGGACAAGAAGTCTGATCCTAACAAGCCTAAAAGGCCTGCATCCTCTTACCTTCTATTCTGGTAAGGTGTCTACAATCTTAAATGCGCGCTAAATTCAGTGTGGCAATCAAGAAAAAAGATTTATTTGTGAAGTGTCATGCTTTTTGTTGATGCAGCAAAGATGCAAGGAAGAATCTATTGGAAGAGCGACCTGGGATTAATAACTCTACCCTCAATGCTCTTATTTCTGTGAAATGGAAGGTATTTTGATTTGTTTTTTAGATGTTAGGAACGTATGAGAGAGGAACGTATTCTTCTTCAATAAATATTGCTGCGTGGTTACAGGAATTGAATGAAGTAGAGAGAAAAACTTGGAATGACAAAGCTGCTGAGGCAATGGAAGCCTACAAAAAGGAATTGGAGGACTACAACAAGTCTGCTGCTGCAACCACCTTGGATCAGAACCCCTAAAAATGAAAAGCTTTTTTCGGTAGTTGAAGTTCTAACAGTAGCGTTGACAACTTAGCTATCAAACTGATGGCTAATCTTTGATATTTTGTAGTATTACTTGGACTCCTCCATGGCAACTTGCCTATCAAACTGAATGAAAATCCAGAAGTCCATTTATATATATATATATATCTTGGCTATTAGTAACTTGAGAATATTTCTTTATAAAAAAAAAAAAGCTTTCTCACGAATCACACTCCCTCGAGTCACTAAAAAACCCTACGGATGATTTTGTTTCAGCGCGCAATGGGGGGGTTAAACATGATTGGGCCAAAAATCACAAAGCCCGCCTAATGATCCGATGCCCATTGAGCCCTTTTTATGGCCCAGCCACATACTCTTCGCATTTTGTTACTAGAGATAATAATTATTGCACTAATTTGCTAACTGCACATTTTGTAAAAAATAACTGGTCTAAGAAAAGTTCTAGCAGCAATATATATTTTTTATATGATTAAAAAACGTGGCAAATAAAATTAACTTGCATAAAAAATTAAATCAAGTAAGTCATTGGTGCCCGTGAGATGATGTTGTTGATAATTAAAATACAAAATGTACTTTTATAATTTTACTTTTTTTTTTATATACAAAACTTATTTTATCAGTTTTCTTTTAAATTTTAAATTTTAATTCATAAATCTTTTTTAGCATATCTAGGCTTTTTTTACACGTTAGTCTTTTATGTAAGTAAAATTGACTGTATAAAAATAATATTTTGTTAATTAAAATGATGTTGAGTATTATGATTTTTCTCTAAAAAAGTTTCAACAACATTTTTAGATGTGTTTTTTTTTCTTCTCTTTGGCTTGTCAACAAAGGAAAAAAAGAAATTATATTTGCAATCATAGAGTGTGTAAGCGTTGTGTACTCTTTTTGAGTAAATATGATGAGATATCTACATAATAATAATATAGAACACACTTTTTTTCAAAAGGAATGTGTCGTTTGCACAACTCATCATCCCTACACACCACACTTTTTTTTTAAAAAAATTAATTTTTATTTTATTTTATTCATCTTAAAATTATTGAATTCTTCTTCTCATCATCCATATACCACATATTTTGGTAAGAAAAAAATAAAAAAAGTGTGATGTGTGGTGTGTGGGGATGATGGATAGAATTTTTTATCTAACATTATTCGAGGAAAAATCTCAAACCACTAAACTCGTTGCCATCTTTGGGATATTTTGCAAGTTTTAAAAATATTGAAAATGAGGCTTAAATTTTTAGTCACATGCAAACCTAAAATGTAAACTCCCCCCCCCCCCCCCCCAAAAAAAAAAAAAAGACTTGTACAAATCATTATTTTTAAGGAAATTTAGAAACAAAATACACGAGTACCCTAAAAAGTAGAAATGAAAAAAAACTCTAAAAGAAATATCAATGCACCAACGCCACACTACATAAAGACGAAACTAGGGGGGGGCCAAAATTGCATGCCTCTCCTTCCAAAAAAAAAAAAAGAAAAGAAATTTAAGGTTTATTGGGTCAACTTATTTTTAAAAAACAAATCAAACCAAAAATCTTAAGATTAAGTTGTTCCTCTGAAACTATTTAATACGACTTGACACCTCTGCAAAGACTACGTTGGCGATTTGGATTTCGTTAATCACAGCTTGATCCATGCATGATAGCATATAGTTTGTACTTTGTAGCCTAACCAATTTTGAAGAAATAAATTATATTGTGATTGGAATGATAATAGTTGTGTCACGCTTCTAATCCTTAGTGCAAGTCAACATCGTACGAGAAAAATGAAACAATCCTAAGCAGCTGATCAAAACTTCGGTCTTTTATGTACCCCGCAATCAAAGCATTACAGAATATAAAACTTCACGTTCAGGAATATTTTCTCGGATATCATAAGACTAACATCATCAGACGCTCACTGATGCGTGTTTAGTTCTTAAAGATAGACCCAATTATGTCACTAAAAGAGTAATGTTACATACAATTGTAGAATATGCAAGTACAAGTCAACATCGTACGAGAAAAATGAAACAATCCTCAGCAGCTGATCAAAACCCCGTCTTTTATGTACACCGCAATCAAAGCATTACAGGACATAAAACTTCACGCTCAGGAATATTTTCTCGGATATCACAAGACCAACATCATCAGACGCCCACTGATGCTTGTTTAGTTCTTAAAGATAGATCCAATCATGTCACCAAAAGAGTAATGTTACATGTAGTCGTAGAATATGCAAGTGTCGTACAGTCGTTTCGAAAAAGAGTGAGATATACTATTAAAAAATTATTATTTTTTATGTGGGTCATGTATTTATTCATTTTTTTAAAAATAATTGCACGGCACTTACACACCAACTATCATTTTTGGTCACGAAAAACACATCCCAGATTCCGAGTCCACCTCAATATCATAGCAGCCCAGGGAATAAAAAAGAAAGAAAGAAAGAAAGAAAAGAAAAGCATCCTCTACAGTACGAAGTAGTTTTCTAGTATTTTCATCCGATTGTTGTTTGATTTAGGTTTCCACGTAATGTGATCCAATGCCCAAACACTTGTAATTTGATTCTAGATGATATATAGAATGGCAGAACGGGGAAAATAAAACTAAAAATCAATACTTCGCATGCGCAGCCCATAGTGTTATGATCTTTCCTGCATCTTCCGTGTACCCCGCAATTTCAGCACATGACTCCATATCACTAGTATATACATCATGAAAGTCCCAATTTCAGTCTTGTGGTTATCAGCTATTGTCATCATTAGGGTAAGGAAAGTACTAAAGCTAAATATCTACCTCGAAAGTATTTTGGTATATAAGCAAGCACTACTCATGGATTATCTATTTCATTAATCACGGGTTTGTTTTATACCTAGAGAAAAAATTATTAGATGTTTCATGCCATATAATCAAATGGATAAAATCTGATTGAGATAAATGCGAAGTAAAAATTTCATATTAAAACATCTCCTGGTTGCTCGGATTTCACATTGAGATAACAAAATATCTAGTCCAGATGAACAGTTTTACTAATTAGAATGGATCAGATGAACAGTTTTACTCATTAGAATTGAGGATTATGGTCTCGTATCATATTTTTGATACCATGATTGTTTTTTCTTCACATTTGTATGCATTGTGTATGTTATAAGAGAGTATTTGTCATGGTTGCCCACTTCTTCATTTTGTATTTTCTTTTAGTTTAAAGAAATATTGCTCATAAAAAAAGCTCAATAATGGAGTTGATCATTCTCTTTATGCATGTGCATAAAAGACCCTAAACCTGATCCGTCTGTGATATCTGATGTGGCCCACCCAAATAAAGTTGGGTTTATCGGGTGTAACTCTCATACGGATTTAAACATCCCATTATCCATCGAAACTGATCACCGAAAACGTCTCATTTCTTTAATAATAGAGTTAAAGATGCTTATTTGTCATTAGAAACGAAAATTATGGGCATATGTTTATTGTTGACTTGACAAGCAAGATAAGGATAGAGGCAACTTAACACTGTGAGGAAGCAGCCTAAGCATTGCCCAGTTGTAGAAGCCTGCATTAACATATTTGCATATTTGCACTTTGTTCTATTCTTGTGTTAGTTTTCCCTGCCTTAGTTAATTTGCATTTGTATGATTTAGGTTAGATGTATAGATAGTGACTGTTTGTATGAAAATTTTAGTGGTCGGAGGTGGTGTTTGAAATATATGTCGTTTTGTGTGCCAGAAATTCTGATTTTCCATCCCACTGGATTAATATCGCTATTATATACTTATATCTGGAAATAATCCATTTTTTTCTTCAAGGTGGTGTTTTTTCCCTTTTTTTTTATACATCTTTTGTGCTGAGCTCTTGCTTTTATATGGAATGAGGTTTCAAAGCACCAAGTAATATATGTAATAAATCCTTGTGGCTAATAGTTTAGTGAATCTTTTTATGTAATTCCGATTTATTAGAACGAATCAATTGGATCTTCATGAGATCGCCTTATTTGGTGATAGAAAATGGTTTCTTTGTCTCTTTCTGACTTAAAATTGGACATAAAATCTTGGTAAAGCCAAGCCTACAGCAGCTGATTAAAGATTCTGAGTTTTGTGTTATCTCCACCAAACTTCAGCCAGCTGAGACAATAATCTAAATTATTATTATTATTATTATTATTATTATTATTATTATTATTATTGTTGGGCCCAACTAATAATATCTTAATTAGAAAAATTCTTTTAGCATCACTAATATTTTGATTTTTGTATGTTATATTATATGTCAGTTCATATATGGATTGTTTCGAAAGTGACACTCATACAAATTTTAGGGATAATGAGATTGATACTCCTTTAGAAAACCGATCACAAATGATTTCAAATATTAACTTTTCTAGTGACACAAGTCTCCCTCCTCGTAAAAGGAGGGCAAATAAGGACCCCTCAACAGTGTATGACCATTTCACTAAAATATATGGATGCCCTTTAAATGACCCAAAAGCGAAGTGTAATTATTGTCACAAGATTACTCTTGTCATCTCAAAAGACATGGTACATCAAGGATGGTGTAGTATCTTGGTACTTGTAAGTAACATCCTCATAGAATCAGACTTACGGATCAACATACTATGAGTCGTGAGGGGGCCCTTGAGGGAATTGGAGATAGTGATGTCAATTAGTCGACAAATGCACATAAGTTTAATTCAGAAAATATACGAATGACAATTGCTGAAATGATAATTCCCGATGAGCTTCCGTTTAGGATAGTAGAAGCCAAGTGATTTAGGAAGGTATGTAGATCACTTGAACCAAGGTTCCAAGTGCTATCTCGAACCACTGCAACGAGAGATTATATTAAACTATTTAAAACGGAGATGGAGAAGTTAAGGAAAATATTTAAGACGGTTGGACGGGTTAGTTTAACCACTGACACATGGATGTTGATTCAAAACTTAAATTATATGTGTCTTACTGTACACTTTATCTACTGTGAATGGAAACTACACAAAATAATTATAAATTTTTGTCTGACCCCTAACCACAAAGGAGAAACTATTGAAAAGTGTGTAGATTCATGTCTACAAGATTGGGTATTGACAAGATCTTTACTATTACAGTTGACAATGCTTCCTCAAATGATGTTGCCATCGAGTATTTGAGGAAGTTCATAGGTGGTCATTTGTTGGAAGGGAATAATATTCACATAAGGTGTTGTGCCCATATTATGAACTTCATTGCGAATGATGGGCTAATAGATTGTGATGATTCAATTACAAGGGTGCGCAATGCGGTTAGATATGTTAGATCATCTCTCACAAGAATGGATAAATTCAAAAAGTGTATAGAGAAGGAAAAAATTGGTTGTACAAAATTGGTATGCCTTGATGTTTCTACAAGATGGAATTTTACTTATCTAAGAAGTTGTGAAAACATTTAAAAAACCATTTTTACGATTGGAGAATGATGATGATTCTTTTTTTCGTTATTGTCGTAGTGTGAACTTGAGTCCCCCAAACTCTAGTGATTGGGAGAGAGTTAGAGTATTGATAAAGTTTTTGAAGATTTCTTATGATGCTATTGTGTGACTTTCTGACTCTTTGTATGTCACATCTAATTCATATTTTTAGGAGCTTTGTGGCATCCGATCACATTTGTAAAAAATGAGTCAAAGTAATGATGCAGTGTTGAAAGGTATGGCGACAAATATGAAGATTAAATATGACAAATATTAGGGATCAATCGAAAAGACTAACTTGGTGATGTTTATTGCTATTGTTCTTAATCAAAGATGCAAATTTAGTCTTTTGTATTTTTTGTTCAAAAAAATATATGGTGGTGATTTAGTTGAAGAAATGATTGCAAAAGTGAAACAATTGATGATTGACATTTACAGAGAGTATAGTGTTGTGTATAAGAGTTTAGGTGGAGTTTTCTATTCTGAGCCTCTTCCTCAGTTGATTCTAGTATGATTGATTCTGATTCTCAACAGAGTTTTTGGGTTGAGTATGAGCAATAAATTATTGATTATAATTTGATGAACAAATCGGAGATCGGTCAGTACTTGGAACATGGTTGTGAGAATATATGGTGGTAATTTAGTTGAAGAAATGATTGTAAAAGTGAAACTAGAGTATAGTGTTGTGTATGGGAGTTTAAGTGGAGTTTCCTATTCTGAGCCGCCTTCCTCAGTTGATTTTAGTATGATTGATTCTGATTCTCAACAAAGTTTTTGGGTTGAGTATGAGCAAGAAATTATTGATTCTAATTTGATGAACAAATCGGAGATCGATCAGTACTTGGAACATGGTTGTGAGGCACGAGTTCCAAATTTTGATATTTTAGATTGGTGGAAGATCAATGAAGTAAAATATCCTATTTTGACAAGAGTTGCATGGGATGTGATGACCATTCCTGTTTCTATTGAGTCAGCCTTTAGTGCAGGAGGCCGTGTGCTTGACCCATTTCGTAGTTCACTATCTCCAAGAATAGTTGAAGCACTCGTTTGTACACAAAATTGGATGAAGGATCCAATATTCATTGATCTTTGTGCCTCCTTGGATAATATTGAAAGCTTTGAGGCGGAATTGGATAATGAACTTATTTCTTATTTACATAGTTATTAAATTTTTTCATAATGTTTATTTTTATATCATTTAATAATCATCATGTGTTTTTTTAGAATTTGATCCAAAATAAAGCTTTACTTATGTTGATGAGGAGTAACTCAAGGCTTATGGTTTGCATGATGATATGTTTTTCATTTTCACTCATTTGTTAGAGAAATTAAAGCACTTTGGTGTTGACTTGAATTATTTGAGCTATTATTGATTTTGTGTTGACTTTTTCATAATGACAGATACGGAGGAAGAGATGAAAAGCTACTATAACTTGATGCTCCTTAGTCTTCTATCAATTGATGTTCGTATTTTGTAACTTAGATAATTTTTGTAATAGATGGCTATTGTACATTTTGTTATTAGTTTTTGTACAGATTTAACCTTAATTATGTTGAAAAGAAGACCAATATCAATTATCTCCTCCACTGTAGCATGTAGTAGGCAGACAGAATTTAAATAAATAAATAAAAAGGCTTGACCCGAATGATATGGGTCGGGCCGGGTGTAGAACCAGTTGGTTCTCATCGGGTTGCAAGCCTAATGCTCTTATCCATTGCTTATATCACAAGACATACCTAAAGATTCTTAACTGAATATATGTTGAATTCATTAATCACTAGCATTTAGAAGCGAAGCCAACGTGGAATGCCTTTCTCCAAAACAAAAAATGCTCTCCACTTCCCCTGCGCTTGCAAATTAAAAAAAAAAAAAAAATAAAAAAATACAGCAATTCAAAGATAACATGATACCTACCGAATCTAGCACTTGTAGAGAGGGAGCTTAATTTGTGGTAGTCTCTACCGAATTTTAGAAGATATTGTTTAATGTCGTATTATAGTTTTGACATATAAATAATAATAATAAAAAAATTCAATTAGATAATAAAATAATAATAATTAAAAGATAATTAATGAATACTCTCCTTTAATTAGTATATGGTGGCATGACACCCAATAAATCGTAGAGGTTTGTCTTCCTAGTGATCATCAATTACCATAATGTCTGTCCAACCTCTAGTCCGCAGGCGAGTAAACCGCACTTGGATTGACCTCAACTCCGTCCCCTCAATCAAGATTTAAAAAATAAATAAATCAATAAATAATTGGAGAAGTGAGGTGCATTGATTATGGTAAGTCATGTACACTTCTTTTAAAATAAAATAAAATTTATTATTATAAAAATAATTTTTTATGTGAATTTTAGATTTGTTTATTTTTTTAAAAATATATAAAATTCATAAATCTTAAAATTGTAAATATAATTTTTAGTCGTTGTCAAACACTCGTTAAATACAAAAAGTATTTTATCTCATTTATCCTGAAGGAGCAAGGAGAAAACCACACGCACACGTTATTCAAAGCTATAGCCTATTCGTGAAAGGGAGTGAAGGACACGCTGTGTACAGCGAAACGGCATAAAAGTGATCGTCCTACCGATTCCTACGAACTCAGGACAGAGTTCAAAGCAACCTTTTATGTGTGGATATTTGTGTTTAAATAAAAGAACAAAAATGATAACAAGGATAGCACACACTTACAGAGGATTCTCATCGAGGAATCCTCCCAATAAGGTCATTTATTTTTTAAAATTTTTTTCATATATATTTTTTTATATTTTAAAAAAATTTACAATATCATTAAAAAATCCCTCATTAATCACTAAGTAAAAAAAAAATAAAGAAAAAAATTGAATTGAGAATATGTCTCGAAATCACATCTAAGTTGCCCAAACATTTTTCAAATGATAAATTATATTTCGACGTGTGGTATATGAATGATAAGTAGCAAGTAAGAATTAATCAAACCCTATTCTGACTTATGATATTTTAATACAGTTAGTAGTTAAGAACTTAAATCCCTATAATTTTTTTTATGTGAATTTTCACAATTACAATGATTTAAAATGAGTTGTGAAATAATTTTTAAAAAAATTGGTAGGAAAATACTGTCCTTTATATTTAAATATTAAATTCCTTATATTGTTAATATTTTAATGAAAAAAATCATGGGTAATCTTGTAACTTCGGTTTTATAAAAAAAAAAATTCTCTTGCCATCCTCTTAACCACCTTTCCCGTCACTTTGCCGCTCCTCGGTCTCGTTTAGATGTTGTTATCTTATGAAAAATACGTGAATAATAATAAAATAATTTAAGTTAAAATATTTTATTAAATTTTAAAAAATAAGAGAGAAAAAAATTAAATAAAAATATTATAAAGTTAAAATATTGTTAAAATATTTTTTTCAATATTTTTTTCTTTGAGATTTAAAAAGTTAAATTATTTTTTATATTTTATTTAAAAATTTAAAAAATTGTAATAATTAAATAATGATTAGATGAAAAAAATTAAAAATTTGAAATTACAAAATGATTTATATTTGAACAATGTTTAAAAAAAAATGGGACGAAATGATTAATCTCAACCTCCAAACCGCGCGCAAACAATAAATTATAAATAATTTTTTAATAATTTAATATGAACGCAGATGGCAAAATGGACGGTTATAGCAATTTCCTTGCATGAAAATGCCAAAAGCATTCCTTTTAGTTTCTCGAGCCCACTGGTGACTTTTACAAATCCATAAATATATATATATATATATATATATATATATTCTATTATCTGTAATCTATATATTCTTATATCTCTACGTGTTGTCTACTTTCATAGTTGACGAAGAACCTCCTAATTAAATAGCTGTTATACTCCCAAGTCTCCAGCTCAATTATCTCGTTTTATATGCAAATATCGAATGCGATGCTTTAGGATTTGTATCTTTTTCTATATTCTATACATAGTCGATCGGCAGAGCACAAATTACCCCACGGTGCATTTTAGCTTTGTTTCGACGCATCCTAAGAACCCCCCACCTGCTCCAACACCCGGTATCTCCTCCTCCGTCTTAAAACTAACATGCTGATCTCTTGACTGAGACCGCCATACCATATCTTGCGCCCCCGCCCTCTCCCTCCTCCTCTCTCGCATATATATATATTATAAATATATATACCAATAAATATATGGGTGAACGTCCACGAGTTGACCCATTCCCCGAGAACAGCCGGGAAGAAGACGCCGGAGCCGTTTTCGTCCTCCAATCAAAAGGTGTCACGTCCTGCCTCCTCCGCCGGGAGCAATCTCTGTAACAGTGAATTATATATAAAGGATTTTCTCCGACATTTTCTAGGCCATATATATGAAAATGAAATCGATTCTGGGTTTTTCTTATAGGACAATGGTGGCACGCGGGCTTTCATCTGACGACGGCGATCGTGGGGCCGACGATACTGGCGCTGCCGTTCGTGTTCAGAGGGTTAGGGTGGGGCCTAGGGTTCTTCTGCCTGACGGTAATGGGCGTCGTGACTTTTTACTCATACTACCTCATGACGAAGGTGCTCCAACACTCTGAGAAAGAAGGTCGCCGACACATCCGATTCCGAGAGCTCGCCGCAGACGTGTTAGGTAAATCAACACCGCACCAAAACTCTTTCGCTTCCGTATAAAATAAAAATATCGTAAACGTTTTCTTTCCAGTTTTAAAAAGTCTTTTTTTTTTTCTCCTTCACTTGCTGCGAAAAAGTTGCGTTTACGTCTATATAATATGATCACGGATCACAGCAACATTTTCGAACGATTATTCGGAATTTTAAACAAATTTTCTTTTTTGGGAAATTAATAAAGCAATGTGATAATGACTAGAAAATATCACGGAATGTGGTGTACCACTGCACGTGGGGTAATCTTAATGATATCATTAATAGCCATATTCGTAAGATTTTTTTTTTTTATATTCCTTTTCCTTGTGTCATTTTATTAAAAATATTAAAAAATTTAAATTTTATACGAAAGAGTTATAAATAAGTGGTATGCACGCGGTCTACATACTCGATATATACCGTTTGAAAGGTATTTTATTTATTTATTTTTCAAGTAGCTCACACGGCTAAGGAAAAGAATAAATATAGATAAAAGTTACTATTAGGAATATCCATTTTACACATATGATGTGGTATCATTTAGACCACATATCTCTCCAAGTGAATGTAAAGTATGTACTGCTATAGTGACTTCTCTATAACATTATCTATGCGTAAAATTATAGGTGATATATATATATATATATATATATATATATATATATGTATATGTGGGGGAGGTGAACTCATCTTTGAGGTTAGATGTTTTAAAAGGATCATTAATATCGTATAGATCTGAGTACGCAAGTTAAAAAAAATAACAAGAAAAAAGTGATTTACTTTGTGTGTGCGCTTTCTTAAACAGGCTCGGGATGGATGTTTTATTTTGTAATATTTATTCAGACGGCTATCAACACTGGAATTGGAATAGGAGCAATTCTACTTGCAGCAGAATGCCTTAAAGTATGGTTTTTTTTTATTATTATTATATATTATTTAATTTCTACCATTTTTTATATGATTAATCACAACAACAACATCAACATGATGAATAATAATAAGTTTTGAAAAACAATCACCATTTGGAGTTTGTACGGGACAAGTTGATGCTATGATCCGTAATCAACACACAAATATTCAACAATAAAAACAGAATACCATCAATATAATGGATTAATACTCAATTCAGTCATGATCTCGATCCTCAAATTTTCAACATCGGTTGGTCCCACAAGGACTGTTGCTACTTAATTTTCGTCTATTGAATGATTACATGATATTGGAACAAATTAATTAAAGATGTAATTTTGATCTAAAATGCTACTCTTTTTCTTTTCGTTTTGGTATTAATTTCTAATAACTTTTTTACATTTTTCCTCTGTGTCTCTCTCTTATCTCTTTTAATGGGCCGTCAAAGATCGTCTATTCGAACCTTGTTCCTAACGGGTCCCTGAAATTGTACGAATTCATTGCAATGGTGACGCTTGCAATGATAGTTCTCTCACAACTTCCAACCTTTCACTCTCTCAGACACATCAACCTGGGTTCGCTTCTTCTCAGCTTGGGCTACACTTTCCTTGTGGTTGCTGCTTGTATTTATGCAGGTACGTAATAATCAAACTAACCATGCTTAATATGTATTATATATGGAGAAAACTTATCATTAAAAAATGGACTTTTAAAGCTTTAATCATACTTATGGCTCTTGGAATGCAATAATCTACAGTATAAATGCATGCCTATACACTCGCATAAAAAAGTAGGCTCTACTAATAAACAATAATTTTTTATAGTAGGATTCATTTTTTTATAAAGACTTGCACGAGACTTGTCTATTTAAAATTTGTATAAATCTATATATATATATATATATATATGTATGTATGAACAAGATCACATGACAGATGTAGTATTTACCAAAATAGAAATGATTTGTATAATTTTAGGGTGTACAATATTCACGTAGTTAGTTTGAAAAAAGTAAGTAAATTTACTACCTATATTGAAAAATCAACTTTTTAATAATTTATCTATACTATTTTTCAAATGAAGTGGGTGGTTTACACAGTTTAAAACTGGATAATTACTAAAAATAAAACACATGTACCTATAAAAAAAAAAAAACACATGCAAAATCATCCGTGCGTCATGCTTATGTCATCCTATCATTAACATGGAATTGCAAATCTGTCTGTTATAAATGTTGCTCAATGAAGTGGGTGAGTTTGCACAGTTTAAAATTGTATAATTACTAAAAATAAAACACATGCAAAAACATCCGTGCGTCATGCTTATGTCATCCTATCATTAACATGGAATTGCAAATCTCTCTATTATAAATCTGAGCAAGATCAGAACAATTATCAAGGTTTTGAATTTTGCACAGTATGATCGGTATGGTCGAAATATATTGTTTCAGCAGTGTAGCCGGTATATAGAAGGATATAATTTTTTACTGATCAGAATTTTCACCGTTTCAACCCATACGAGCCTATATTTCAATTCGTACCGATCGATATTTCGACTTTTACTTTTTTTTTTTAATTTCTTCAAATTGTAAATTCATTTTTTGATCTTCAATTCAAATCAAACTATTTATAATTTATATATATATTTATATATAATTTATTTATATATAAACTATTATTTTGAAAGATAATTTATATATATAATTTATTGATTATTCTAAAATAATATTGATATCAAAATATTTTATTTCAATATCTCCACCGAAACCGTCAGTACAGTATTCAAAATATCGGCAATAACTCGAAAATTTAAAACCTTTGTGCAGTGTACTTACTTTTACCAAGAGGATAGTGCAAAACGAGCTTTTTGACTTTGTAGCTTGTGACTTTCCAAAAGAAAAATACTCAAAAAATTGATTTAGTTTAATGTGGTACATAGATTATAAAATTATTTTTATTATAAAATAAATCTAATAAATTTTATAAAACTATATCAATTTATAGATTTATTTTATATAATTTTTTTTGTATATTTAGTACTTAGCAGTAGGTATCTCTCATTTTGTTCCGGTGATTAAACAAGTTCCAATATCTGTCGGTCTGCAGGTACCTCAAAAAATGCCCCTGCAAGGGAATACTCCTTGGAACCTTCGAAGTTACATAGAGTTTTCAATTCCTTTACTTCCATATCCATTATAGCTGCCATTTTTGGGAATGGGATACTACCCGAGATACAAGTAATTACAGCTTCTGAATAGAAGTTTTATGGTTTCTTTGGAGCTTTAGTTGTAAGATTCAAAACTTTGTTCTGCATAGGCTATCTTGCACCTTGAACTAGGGGACAATTGGGCTGGCACTGCATGATCGATCTGGTTGATTTAACCAAAATGCATAATCTCACATGCTGGGAATGCAGGTGTTGATTCATGCCTAAAATGGTATATAATAGTGAAGTAGGTTGTCCAGATGATATGAACAAGGGAAGAAATAGAGTCAGGCAGTGGGTTGCCAGTGCTTTTTTATTCTAATTATGCCACACCATCAATGCAGGCAACTCTTGCTCCACCTACCACTGGGAAGATGGTAAAAGGTCTTTTGATGTGCTACAGCGTAATTTTCATTACATTCTACTCGGCTGCAGTGTCTGGATATTGGGTGTTTGGAAACAAAGCTAGCTCGAATATTCTCAAGAGCCTGCTGCCGGATGAAGGACCTTCCTTGGCTCCAACATGGGTTCTTGGCCTTGCTGTCATCTTTGTTCTCCTTCAGCTCCTTGCCATTGGCCTCGTAAGCTTGCACATGACATAACAATTAATATTTTCAGATACATTTTTCCTTTTAATTTGTCTAGTTACTGAATCCCAAATTCACTCGTAATTTCTTAAGCTATATTTCTTAGTTCATACAATGTTTCAGGTCGTATTGAGGTAAATTTCTCCAATGTAATACAGGTTTATTCCCAAGTTGCTTATGAGATCATGGAGAAAAAATCAGCTGACGTGAAACAAGGGATGTTTTCAAGAAGGAATCTTATTCCTCGGCTAATTCTTCGGACGCTATACATGATATTTTGTGGGTTTTTTGCAGCAATGCTTCCCTTCTTTGGAGACATTAATGCTGTAGTAGGAGCAATTGGCTTCATTCCTCTGGATTTCGTCCTCCCAATGCTTCTATACAACATGACTTACAAGCCTCCACGAACGTCCCTCACCTATTGGATCAATGTCTCTATTATGATCATCTTCACAGGCGCAGGAATCATGGGCGCGTTCTCTTCCGTAAGACAACTGGTGGTTGATGCGAACAAGTTTAAGCTCTTTAGCAGTGAAGTGGTCGGTTAAGGTCATAATAAATCACCCCCTTGGCTTGAAGAACCATACCATTTTAGCCTGTTGGAATTTGAACTAAGGTTTCACACTTCTTTTTTCGGTTATATATAATCTGGGGTTTTGTTAGATACAAGCGAGTTCGTACACAATATCGCATACCTATGATTTTTTTAATTAAAAAAAATGAAAAATTTTTTTTTAAAAGAAGAAGAAAATCTCATATATCATAAAAATTATTTTCATCTTTAATTCACATCATTTTGTTAAACATATATATTATATATCAATATTAATGTAAAAGTACACAAACTAACTTCAGTTAGATTTTTCTATAAATCTGTAACATGAGAAGGCACTGCAAAAACATGTGCCCGGACATATGCCTAATTGTATTTATGTACTTATATAATCATAGGAGTTTTCGAGTTTGCAAATTGCTTTTGCTGATCATGCCAAATGATTTGACCCTCAATCTTTCCCAAGTCAGCTCCAATTAATCCTGTCCCTCGGCTCAGATAGTCCGAAAACTGGACGTGTCGGTTCTTCTCTGCAGGCATATTAATGGCTGCTGCTATCGAGTAAATGTCATGCAGTACAATATTACATTAAGAAAGGGCAAGCTTTGTCCGCTCACAATAATGCACGAGTTGTATATTTCTCAATCTGAGCAGTAAATTATCCATTTCCATATCCTCCATTGGCTGCTAGAGATCATGCACCGATACAATAAAACATTTGCCTTCTAGCTAGAAGTGGCCGCCAGTGTTATTTAGATTAGGGCCAAAAGATATAATTGAGGAAAGGGGCCGGCCGGGAAATACATGTTGGATTGATAGATATATAACAGCATTTCAGATCTCTAAATTAACCGAAGTTGATATATATATTGATCTCAGCGACAAAGACATATTCCAAAGCAAACAAGTCTAGTGGCCAAGGCTAATCTTCCTGTCAATTAGAATATAGCTAGCTAGGTACATTGGATACGAGCATAATTTTCTGATATCTATCTTATAAACTGAAGTAGCTAGGAATAATATTCTCATCCGAAAATGACATACATACATATACCAATGCAAACAAGTCTAGTGGCTGAGGCTAACCTTCCAGTCAATTAGAATAGAGATTGGGAATTAGTCGTACGTATGTGGTCCTGATGAGGTGGTCCAGTTGTTTTATTACTCGAAAATCATGAAGTTTACTCTGCCGATCGAGATACCAGCATGGATGCATGCATGGGCCGGGAGTCGGGACTTTTGTAGTATGTTTTGGTGTTTGATCACATGATTTCAAACTGAGTTGTTGATTAAATGATGATGTGATATGCCTAAAGCTTCTGAGATCAATTTGGAATTAAACTAATTCGAGTTGGGTAAGTACGTACCCCTCAATTAAACTATAAATAGTTTTCTTTATTTCCGATCGAGTATTATGCATGCAAAATCATGTAGAGCTAGCCAATATGGTCCATTGGTGTCTATATGTGGTGTTGGATTTTCTAATTCTCAGTTGGCGTCTTTAGTGACCATGATCACATGCCAACGTCGTTTCCGTTGTTCCTTTGTCGATCGTGAATCTCACATTCGTTTAATATCTTCTATAATATATCCGTACTAAGACTAATTTTCTTCAATCCTTGAACATCTTTAATTAGCATCACCTTCAAAAACAGTATTTTCTATCCCAATTTCCAGACAGACCTCCACAGCTCTCTCTAAAGCTAGAACTTCAGCCACAACAGGATTATTCGCAATGTTTTTTGGCATGCACAAAGTTATAACTTTTAATATTTTAAAAAAACAAATAGATATACAGATGATAACTTTGAACAGTATTCTTGATGGGCTATCTAACATTATTCTTTTCCAATGGACTTGTACATATTTTTATTAACCCAATAAAGCATCAAGCTGATAGTTTTTGAAATATTCTGGAAATTTTTTTTTTATTAATTACTATTCATTTCTCTACATCTGATCACGATCATGTAAAAAAATAAAATATTATTAAAATATATTTTTTAATATTATTTTTATTTTAAAATTTAAAAAAATTAAATTATTTATTTTATTTTATGTAAAAATTTAAAAAAATTATAATGATAAGATGAAAAACAAATCAGGCCGCTGTGGTCTACATTCTCATATTTTATTTTATTTTCTTATATACTATAAGAAAAGGATACTTTAGAGTCAGTATTCATGATCTAATTATATCTTCCACTTCCAGATAGATCTTTGCATAAAATCATGTGACTCAGCAACAGATATTAAAAAAAGAAATACAGTTGCATGCATCCGTGTATCATGTCAGAGAGACTCATTAATCAACACATAAAGGCCTGTGGTTCCATAAAAAGATTTGGAAATATTATCTTATCAATATATATAGCTTTATTTTTATTATTATTATTATTAATTAAGAAGCATATGCACACTACTACGTAGGAAGTACATGGTAATTGTTTATCCACTAATGCCATCCGATGATCATGCACGTCCATTTTATTATGAGTTTACTCATATATATATATATATATATATATATATTATATATATTCTTTCAGTTGAGATATTTTCAAATTTGTTGAGCAAATTATCGGATCACGATTTTAATTTTTATAATGAAAGATACATATAACATTAAATATTTATATACGAATTCAAAAAATATTAAATGATATAATATAAAAATAAATTTACAAAATAACATAATTTAATAATATACGTTAAATTCTAAAATTATCTTTTTATATTACAATTAATACTTATCCACTAATAAAATAGAACTTTATCTACGGACATTTTTCTATCAGAAGCTAGCTCCAATAATTAATTTCAAATTAATTAATGTCGACCAACGGCTTTCTACTTTGACAACCTTAACTAAACCCCGTAAATGGGAGAGTTAATGCTTTTTGGTATAACAAGATTATAGGCTATAGCCTACACGCATCAAATTGATTTTTTTTTTTTTTGGCTTTTTCTTTCATGAGAATTAAGGTTAGTTTGGGTAGAATATTTCACTATTATTTATTATTATTTTTCACTTACTTTTCATTATTATTTATTATTTTTTTATTTTTTTGTTATTATTTTTTTATAATTATTTATAAAATATATGAGATCACCTTACTACCCAAACACAACCTAATCATCACTCTAGCGTATCTTTTATACGTTTTACCTAATTTCAATTTTTTATTTTTTTTTTGGAACCAGCTTTTAGTGGTTAATTTTCATCAAATACTCATCAATATATATGATAATTACAAAGGGTCCTTTCTTCTCACCCAAACCATCGTTTTGGTTTGGTCAAGGTCAAAAGGCTATAGTATCTCCGATATTTATTTTTGTGGAACTGATTAGATTCATTAGAATAACAAGTATAGTCATCTACGCGCAACCATCTGTCCCAATAAATGAAGGCTTAAGAAATGAAAAGCTGTCACACGGAAACACAGAATTTGATGGTTCACATGTGGAGGGCGTGAACGCTGTAACTCAGGCGGCTCCATTTCTATTTTAATTAGGCATAAAAGTCCTAACCAACGCCATTGAAGCTTCACCAACCCTTTGAAAAGGAAGAACACTTCCCCCATCGACCTCAAATCCGATCCTCTACCCTTGAATCTTCTTGCTAACACCCTCTCTCTCTCTCTCTCTCTCTCTCTCTCTCTTTGTGTACTTGTCTGTGTGACTAGCAAGGAAGGAATGGAAAAATCTCGAAAACATAAAGAGAAACAACATGACAAACCCAAGTCCCTTGTATGGGATTGTGGCAGCAGTCTCTACGACTCATTTGAGCTCAACTCCTTCAAACGCCAGCTTGACTCGGCCATATCCTGCCGTACCATGTCCATGCCGCATTTACCCGATCGACGAGCGCCTCCTAAACCTCAGCCACCGCCTTCCGTACCCAAGAAATCCTCGAAGATCTCTCGCTCGCTACAAAAGCTTCTGAGGTCTGTGTTCAAGCCAAAACCAACTTCTACTTCTGTACTTAACGTTCAAAATCAGTCCAAGGAAGGGACGTTTTACGTTGTGTACGACAAGTCCGGGGCTCTTAACACGATACCGGAGGTTCCGGAGTTAGATTTTAGCGGAATTTCTCCTGAGATCGGTTCTTTGGTAGGGAAGTCAACCTCAGAGCGGTTTACAGCCACTTCTGTAGGTATTTCATGTGCTTAACAGCTCTTAAAAGAATACATGATATATGCATGTGACTGCAGACATTTTATAATTTTTCTTTGTATATATAGCATGAGTTTTCTTTGTTAATACTAAAAAACATATATATATGACCGAATGATCAGGATGTACTGATCTTTTCGTTCAGACCTTGTTAATTAATTGATATGATGCGTTGCTTAGGGTTTTAATTTTGACAATTCATTTTGTCTCAACTCTGAATTAATTCAAGTTTCAATCATCGATCTCAGGTCAGGATTTCGGTTAATTATATATGTGTAATCTGTTCTAAAATAAAATAATATTGTGTCTCTGATCTTAGCCATCAAGAATTGCCTAATTTTCACACGAAGCCAAAGAAATTACTAAATGGTGATCATAGCTAGCTAGAAACTTTATAAATTTGATTGATGATTAATACAGAGAATAAATCAGCATGGTTACTGTTGGGAATAGACCAGTTATCAAAGGCTAAGTTGGAGTAAATAATAGCGGAAGCAAAACAAAAATAAAGGAAATAACAACAAGTACACAAAGAACACCAAGATTTAAGTGGTTCATCTCAATGTGAGCTTACGTCTACTAGCGAAGTCGATCTCAATGATTTTACCATTAACAAATGATGGAGCACAAATATTGATTACAGAATCCTCTTTCCAAAGTCATGTCAAAACACTCTTGGGAATATCACAAAGAGGACCTCTCTTTTCAACTACAAAAGTCAGCAGCCTTAAAAGGTTCAAAAGTCATAAATGAATGTTGAAACATTCATATTTATATTGTAGCGGAGCGGGCCCTAATTTACGAACATTCACTCAAGTGAACGGTAGGGTTGCCACCCCGCTCGAGATGAGTGTCGAGCGAGAGTCGAGCGAAACTCTATGGATGCCAAACTGCTCGAACTGAGTGTCGAGCAGCTGATGAGCAAACTCTTTGGAAGTCATCTTGCTTGAACTGAGTGTCGAGCGGGTGTCGAGCGAAACTCTCTGCTTGTGTCTAGCTCAAGCTCACTATCGAGCAGCTGGTGAGCGAACTCACTGGGTGAGTCTTTGCTCTAGCGGTAGAGACACCGCTCGAGCGACCAATCCTTAGAGGTGCTTTTTTAACAGGATTCAAGTCACCTCTCAACAAATATCCACCTTGGCTTGAATTCTACCAAGCCTAACAAGAATCCATTAACCAAAGAAACCGACCCCCTCCACCAAATCCCCTAAGGGAATCACATACCCCGATCACCAATCAACTCCAAACAAAGTTTGAACTTGTAAACTGGAACTGACTTTGTCATTATATCTGTTGAATTTTCAGTAGTAGTAATCCTCTGATTTTCTAGCACACCCTCTGTAACAATTTCCCGAAGAAAATGATACCTGACATCAATATGTTTTGTTCTCTCATGATACATACATTGGTTTTTGGTCAAATCTTTTACACTTTAGCTGTCACAAAACACTAAAATTGCATCCTGCTGTAATCCCAAATCACTGATCAAACCTTTCAACCAAATGACCTCCTTAACAGTCTCGGCTGCTGCCATATACTCTGCTTCTGTAGTTGATAAAGTAACAGTAGATTGTAATGTTGCTTTCCAACTAACAGCAGAATCACACAAAGTGAAAACATACCCTGTCAATGATCTTGATCTCTTATCCAAGTCCCCGTCATAATTAGAATCAACGTAACCAACCACCTTTGAATTGTAGTCAGTTTCTTTATCAAAGATTAAACCAACGTTTGAAGTACCTCTCAAATACCTGAGTATCCATTTCACAGCCTACTAATGAGCTCTACCTCGATTAGCCATGTATCTGCTACTGCCTGTGAAATATCTAGACGAGTACAAACCATTGCATACATAATATAGCCAACTGCACTAGAATAAGGAACACTAGTCATGAATCGTTCCTCCTCGTCTGTCTGAGGAGATAGGGATGCTGAAAGTTTAAAATGTGTAGCAAGTGGTATACTTACTGATTTGGAATTAGACATTCCAAATCTCTGAAGAACTTTCTCAATGTACTTTCCCTAGGACAAGTAGAACTTTTCGGCTTTCCTACATCCGTGGATCTCCATCTCCAAAATCTTCTTTGCAGCACCTAGATCTTTCATTTCCAACTCATTTTTTAGTTGAGCTTTCAACAAACTCATATCAGATATGCTTTTAACAGCAATAAGCATATATCATCAAAATAAAGTAACAAATAAATGAAAAACTCATCAGATAACTGCTTGTGATAAACATAACTATCATAACTACTCTTCACATAACCATGATCTATCATAAATTAATCAAAACGTTTATACCATTATCTCAGAGACTGCTTCAAACCATACATTGATTTCTTCAATCTGCATACATGATCTTCCTTTCCTTGAACAATGAACCCATCCGGGTGATGCATGTAAATGATCTCTTCAAGCTTATGTAAATGATTTCTTCCAACCATGTAGGAACGCTGTTTTAACATCAAGTTGCTGAAGCTCTAGGTCATACGTTGACACCATGACAAGCAACACCCTAATTGAACTGTGTTTCACAACTGGAGAGAAACTTCATTGAAGTCGATGCCTTCTCTCTGACTGTAATCTTTTACAACTAAGCGTGCCTTATACCTTGCATCTGTAACACCCTGGGTTCTTTTTTTTTTTTTGAAGACCCATTTGCAACCAACAGTCTTCGTCTTCTTAGACAACTTAACCAAATTTCAAGTTTGGTTCTTGTGAAAAGACACAATCTCCTCAGTCATCGCTACGCACCATTGTGCACATTCCTTACTTTTGACAGCTTCTGAATAACTGGAAGGCTCCTGAACATCTATGCCATTTGCTGTAGTAAGTGCATACATCACCATATATATATATATATATATCTGCATGAGCATATATTTGAGGTGGCCTGATCTGCCTCCTCTGTCTACTAGTAGCAATAATGTAGTCTTGCTCACCCTGTGCCCCGTCATCAAAGTCAAGATCATGATCATCAGTAATAGCATAATCTTAGGTACTGCCTGGCACCCCTTGTGAAGCCTCAACCTGTAACTCCACCTTCTTGCCATTACCCTACTCTTCACTTGTAGACACATTAAACTACTTTCTCGGACAAAGCATGGATTGTTCATCAAATACAACATCCTTGCTAATTATAAACTTGGGTGATTTAGGATCAGTACACCATAACCTGAATCCTTTCACCCCACTGGCATATCCAATGATGTCCTTATTTGCCTTTGGCTCAAGTTTTCCATCATTAACATGAAAATATGCAAGACAACATAAAATTTTCAAATTTGAATAATCAGAGGGAATACTAGAACATACCTCATTTGGAGTTTTTAAACCAATAGCTGTAGTTGGGGAGCGGTCAACTAAATAGTAAGTTGTATTGACTGCTTCAGCCCAGAAATCTTTAGACAAGTTGGCATTTGAAAGCATACTGCGAGCTCTTTCCAAGAGAATCCTATTCATCCGTTCAGCTACCCAATTTTGTTGTGAAGTATGTCTCACTATGTCTCACTATGCAGTGCCTCACTATGCCTTCATCTTTGCATAATTCATCAAAGTCACATCCACAAAATTCCATACCATTGTCGATTCGGAGTCGCTTAACCTTCTTGTTTGTCTGATTTTCAATCAAAACTTTCCACTGTTTAAAGTTAGAAAATACATCGCTTTTCTGTTTCAGAAAATAAACTCAAACCTTCCGTGAGTAATCATCAATAAAAGTAAGCAAATATTGGGCTCCACCTTTCGATGGAACAAAATATTGGCCCCAAAGATCAGAATAAATATAGTCTATAGTACTTTCAGTTCTGTGAACCCCTATAGTAAATTGAACTCTGCACTATTTTTCAAATAAACAATGTTCACAAGATTCAAGTTTTGCTATCTTCTAATCACACAACAAATCATGCTTACTCAGAATAGACATCTCATTTTCACTCATGTGACCCAAACGCTTGTGCCATAAACTGGTAATGTCTGAGTCTGGATTATCTGAAACAGACGCTGTAGCTGCACCTCTCACTGTGAAATAAAGACCATTTGTCTTATTTCCTCTCATTACATTCATGGAGCCCTTACTAACTCTAATAGCTCCACTTTTACTGGTGTACTGGAAATCCAAAGAATCAAGAGTACTCAAGGAAATAAGATTTTTCTTCAAATTTGGGATGTGTCGGACGTTAGTTAATGTCCAGACAATCCCATCAAACATCTTAATCCTAACTGAACCAATCGCAATAATTTTACAAGTCAAATAATTTCCCATAAAAAAGGAGCCACCGTTGACTGGCTCATAGGTAGTGAACAATACCTATTAGGACACATATAAAAAGTACAAGTTGAGTCCATGACCCGCTTGTCACCATAGCGACTACTTGAGCCGCTAATTGCTAGGATAATATCTATGCCGTTAGACTTTTCATCAGCAACGCTAACAACATTAGAGGAACTAGTGCCTTCCTATTTGTTTTTCAGTTTAGGACACTCATTCTTGTAATGACTAAATTTATGACAGTAATGACATTTAACACTTTTCTTGTTAAATTTTTACTATGAACCGCCCCTGGATTTACAAATGTTCTCTTATTTTATCTACCCCTGCTAGAGGAACGTTTACAAACAAACCACTGGCTTGATTATTTGTCCCCTTCAAATTCAATTTAGTTCTCAATTCCTTAGAGTTCAAAATAGATTTCACATATGTTAAGAAAATAGTATATCACCATACAACATTGAATTCACGAAATTATCAAATGACATAGGCAATGAACACAAAACAATTAAGACTTAATCCTCTTCCTCAAGCTTAATGTCAGCATTCCTCAAATCCATAATAATCTTATTAAATTCATCTAAATGTTCAGAGATAGGAGTACATTCCTTCGTTTTGAGCATATATAAGTATCATTGCTTCAGATACAAACAGTTGGTGAGAGATTTCTTCATATATAAACTCTCAAGTTTAGAACAAAGACCAGCAACGGTCTCCTCATCGCCAACCTCCCTCAAAACTCTATCCGATAATGACAACAAAATGATACTATGTGCCTTCTCTTCATCTTCTCCTACCGGTGCAGGAGAGGATACCTTCCCGTTCAATACTTTCGACAAGCCTTGTTGTTGTAGCAAAACCTTCATCTTGATGCGCCATAAACTAAAGTTGTTATGGTCGTCGAAGTTCTCCACTTCAAACTTTGCCATAACCATCCCTCAAGACTTCGCATAGAGTCTGGCGCTCTCATACCAGTTTGTTGGGAATAGACCGGTTATCAAAGGCTAAGTTGAAGTAAATAATAGCGGAACAAAAATAAAGGAAATAACAACAAGCGCACAAAGAACACCAAGATTTAAGTGTTTAGCTCAATATGAGCGTACGTCCATTGGCGGGGTTAGTCTCAATAATTTCTCTATCAACAAATGCTAGAGTACAATGATTAATTATAATATCCTATTTCCAAAGTGTCGAAACATTCTTGGGAATATCACAAAGATGACTTCTCTTTTCAACTACAAAAGTCGCCTTAAAAGGTTCAAAAGTTATAAATGAATGTTGAAACATTCATATTTATACTGTAGAGGAGCAGACCCTAATTTACGAACATTCGCTAGAGGAAGTGTCGAGCAAACGTTAGGGTTGTCATCCCGCTCGAGTTGAGTGTTGAGCAGGTGTTGAGCGAAGCTCTCTGGATGCCAAACTGCTCGAGTTGAGTGTCGAGCAGCTGATGAACGAACTCCCTGGAAACTATCCCGCTTAAGCTGAGTGTCGAGCGAGTGTCGAGTAAAGCTCTCTGTTTGTGTCTAGCTCGAACTCACTGTCGAGCAACTGATGAGCGAACTCACTGGGTGAGTCTTTGCTCGAGCGGCAGAGACACCGCTCGAGCGGCCAATCCTTAGAGATGCTTTTTCAACAGGATTCAAGTCATCTCTCAATAGTTACAATTAAGACTAGATCATATGTTCATGATGACGAAGGCTTCGAAATTAATTGTTAGTTCCTTTTAAGTTCTTTTTTATTTTTGTCTCACTGCTGAAATGCCTAATGGGGATCATTTAGTACTTTAAGATTGATGGTCATTCCTTATTTATGGTTCTAGCTACATGCACCAAGAGAGTTAAAGCTAGAAAGAAGTTGATCCTCTTTGGAGCGATAAAGCGCGACTATTTAATTGCTTGTATTAACTGAAGTTTGGGATTTGAGTGTTTTTGCTTGCCATATTTAGTTAATGGATTTGAGGAGTGCTACGTCTATAAATGAATTACATAAAAATAATTTTATAAATTGATATGATTTTATTTAATCCGTTAGATCTACTTTGTAATAAAAATAAATTTACAATTTGACGAACCGCATCAAGCCACGTCAGTTTGTGTGATTGCTTTTGTATAATCTTTTTATAGCTAGAATATTTTTCAATTAGTAAACTAGCTACTAGAATCTTATGATCCTTTGGAAACTAAATAATCCTATCTCACAATATCAATCTTGAAACCAATAAAAAAAATTATATTTACTTACATAGTACCTTTAATTTAAAAACCCAAAAAAAATATAAAAAAATAGAAGAGTTAAACAAGATAAGAATGATTTAAACAAATATATATATATATATATATATATATATATATATATATATATAAGGATGCTGCTAACAGGCTGCCTAACGTTTAAAACTGGGCATACCGACTAGTTGAAATTTTTTGTTTTTATTTTATTTTAAAAATATTTTTAATATCCTTAGTTATTAAGAAAAAATAAAAGAAATACACAATTTCACTAATAGTCACTTGATTAATCATTAAGTAAAAAGAAATTAAAAATAAAATAAAATACATGAGCGGTAAAATTAAGGCTGGGGATGAGTCCATTTAGCATTTTTCATAAACTAATGGAAAATGCTAGTTGCGATGATGGGTCCTGATATAATTTTTTTTTAAAATTTTTGTGACTTTTTTTTTAAAAATTGTTTAAGAATATAAAAAAAAAATTGTATATAATAAAAAAGGTATTTAAGTTCTTGAAAGAATTTGTGGGGGCACCCATTCGGTGGGTGTAGCATGACTTTATATGGGTTGACCCAGCCGACACGCTGGTCGCCCCATCGGTGCATGTTCCGCCACCTATGGACTGCTACTTAATTAGGTTGTACATGCAAGCAAGTTAGTATTAGAGCACTCCCAATAGATTCTTTATCTTATCCTTTAAAATATATCATTAAAACTCATTTTTTCTATTTTACATATTGACTTTTACAATATGTCATCTATCAGTTTATCTATTTTTTCTCTATATCATTTAAATATTCTTTTTTTATTCTTTTTAAATATTTCATTTCTACCAATAAATTTACAATATCCATATATTTTTTTATATTTGTAATTTATTTTTATATACAATATAAAATAATTCAGTCCTATACACGTAAAACAAAATTATATAAGTCAAATAAAAAATAAAATCAAATATGAAAAAATTGGTTTAAAAATAATTCTAAGATATTTTTTAGAAGAAAATGAAATATATGTGTTTTAAATGATTAACAATAAAAAGAATTTGTTTATATGATACAAATCAAAGTAAATAAAAATGAGGGAGTAAATGAAATATTTAACAATAAAAAAATTTTTACAAGATGAACAGTACCCGCTACATGTAGCGGGGTACTGTAGCTAAATGTATTTTACACTTCATTTTACATAATCTGAGCTTTTTTTTGGAACAATTCTTCAAATTATTTATATTTTTTGTATAATATAAAAACTATTGGGAGTGCTCTTACTTTGGTTGGTGGTCAAAGGAGGATTGTGATTTTTTTTAAAAAAATAAAATAAAATTAAAAAGTAATCAATTTTGAAGCCACGCACGGTAAGACAATTAAAAAGCTACCTAGATAGCTACCGTGATAGCTATAAGCTTTTTCCATGCACAGATAGAAAAATGTTTGGTTAATAAAGACAGATCAGTCAAATGTATCTTTAGCTGGAATTGCTGAATTTTTTTTTTTTTTTTGGCATTAATGAGATGTTAATGTTCTCTATAATACTGACTAATATTCTTAATAATTTGCTCATCCAAAACATGGCTACTTAATTATTCATGCCCTCATTAATCCTGTCCTCGCTCTTGCCTCGACAATATGAAATTGCTAGCTAGCTAGGCTGGGATAAAAATCCGGCCCCTCTCTTTGAAGATAGCTACGTTGATTTCTCAAGAACTATTTAGGAGCAAATCCGGCCTGTATAGCTAGCTCATGATCCGTCAAGCCACATGAACTCTTTCAAATGCTCAAGCAAGAGACTTGCATCATGCATGTTTCAAATGTGTATACCGCAAGCTAGACGGTATTCTACGAACATTAATTATATATATATATATATATATATATATGTATGAGTTGTATACCTCAAAAAATGAAGAAATTCATTAATTAAACTCCCAATCTGGCAAAAAGACATATCTCGTTCTCACATTTTCAGAGCGGCATTCACGCTAGCCAAAACTACTGTTCCATGCAGCTTGCGCGCTTGCAGCTTGAATAACGGGACAAACTGGAGATCATAGAAATGGAAAATAGATCATATATAGATAGGAAGTCATGCATGCAGGGGTCTTTCTACTCATGTACCGCCCAACTCTTATTATTAGGCGTCTCTCAGTGCAATCTCATTTTCTTAAACATATTTTAAATATTTTAAAAAATATATATATATAAAAATTCACTAGTAGGAGTAATTCTACATAAAACCGTGAAGTGTGCAACCGCCGCGTAATCGCTTTAAAAAATAGTGGGGTTCACTATTAAAATATTAATTTTTTTCATGTGGGTCCCATGTTTTATTCATTTTTTTCAAAGCGATTACGCGATGGTTACACAATTCACGGTTGCATAATTCACGCTTTGAAAAAAATGAATAAAATATGGGACCCACATGAAAAAAATTAATTTTTTAATAGTGGATCTCACTCTTTTTCAAAGCGATTACGCGACGGTTGAATACTTCACGATTGTATGTAGAATTACTTCATCCTCTAATCTCTTAATTAATCCTCACTTAACATGACGTACGTAATATCTCATAATGAATGATAGAAAAATTTTCTTGCAAACGATTTCGCGCACTAAATCGAACATCAATGTTAAATATAAGACATTCTTTTATTTGTTTTTTTTAATAAAAAAAATTATGTCCCTAAATTGAGCGTATTTATTATGCATGGGGTCAGAGACAGAAAGCAACGACCCACCCACCTAGTGGCCGGGACGGTTGTACTTGTTAATTAGACAAGAAACTTGCCTGCGTCTCAAGAGTTTTAACTTAATTAGTACGTACGTAGGGTCATGGATTTCTTAGTACGTTTGAGATGGGATAAAATAGATAACAATTTAAAATTAAATAAAATATTACTAAAATATAATTTTTTTATATAATTTTTATTTTAAAATTTGAAAATTATTAGAATATAATCTTTTAATATTATTTTTATTTTAAAATTTGAAAAAAATTAAATTTTTTATAAGAAAATGTTAAATATACTTAAGAAAAACATATAAAAAATTTATTTCTCCACATGTCAGTTATTGATATATTAAAAATTTTAAAATTTAAAATAAAAACTAATAAAATGAATCTTGTAAGTAAATATATAAATACATGTAGTACTACTATTTTTATCATATTTTTTAAACAAATTACAATAATTACTATTTTATTATATTTTTAAAACAAATTACAATGATTATGACTTATGAGACCAAACCAGCGCTTACTTGGCCGTATGCATGCAAGACGCCCCATGCAAGGTACAGGTAAGTTAGGCCCTTTTCTAGCGAAAGGGTGATCACGTTTTAGAAACCTACCCCCGTATTAATGGACGATTCAACTGCATAGATCTGAAACCCATTACGAATTCATTAGCTGAGCTATTTATTGAGCTTTCGATTCGTGTGAATGTGATTCAATCTTATCCTCCTCCATGTACGTAATGCAACTCAAGTTGCCAGTGACCGAATCCGTTACCTTTTAAAGAATAAAAAATTTTCACAACCTCTTAACATTTCACACTTCATATTATTTTTAATTTTTATTAAATATTTATTATATGAATAATGAATAAAAAATTTGAAATAATTTAAAAAGAATAAACTCAAAAAAAAAATTTTAAAAAATATTAAAAAGTTAAAAAATTAAAAAAAATGTGAAGTGTGGAGTGTGGTGGAGGTTGTGTAGCAAAACTCTTTAAAGAAAAAGTTATTAATAAAAGAAATAATATGGAGAGCAGCCACTTTTTAGTGACCGCCAATTTTGCACACCCTATGTGGCATCATCCAAACCACACATTTCACATCTCTTAAACTCGAAATTAGTGGATTGAGAGAGAGCTGATGAGAGAGAGAAACGATGAGAGAGAGAGAGATCGAGATGTGAGAGAGAGAGAGAGAGGCGAATGAGAGAGAGAGCCGAGGAGAGAGAGCAGAGATGAGAGAGAGAGTCGAGGAGAGAGAGAGAACTGATAAGAGAGACGCTGGAGAGATCAGATGATGACAGAGACGCTGGAGAGAGAGGAAGAGAGAGAGGGGTAAAGCCAGTCTGGTGCGTTTTGCACCAAACAAAAAAATATATCAGAAGCAGCCACGTAGTGTGTGTAATGTGTACACAGCTACAGTGACTGCTATGTAGCACTACTCTTAATAAAATGACATAATTGTTTTGATTCATTGTGAAATAGATTATATATAAAATAATAATTGGCATTAACCGATTTCATAAAATCTTTATGGAATTAAAAAATATATTTTTCATATTTTTGAAAATTTTAAAATGAAGATTCATTTAAATAAATACTTTTTTTATCTGAGATATCTCAAACAGGCTAATTAATTAATGAAAAGTTCTCTTTATATAGGTCGGTATGAATAATATATCTAATAAAAAAATGCAACATGACCGACAAATGAAGATATGATGGAAGAAAATATAATAAACAAAAAAATGTCATAGGTGTAAAAAAAACAATAGGACGGAAAAACGATATAGGGCTAGAAAATGCAATAAGTCAAGAAAAATGAAGATAAGACAGACAAATGCAATACGATAAGGCCTACAAAAAAAAAAAAAAAATTGCAATACGACAAGAACATAAAAATAAGATAGAAAAATATAATAGGACAGATGGTGCGGCTCCCCACGGTTCATAACAAAATTATTTTTAGAAGAAATCCTCGAAGAAGTTTGACTGCTACTACTAAACACGACTTAAAAAAATATTTAATTTTCTTACAAAAATGTCAAGTATAAATATTTGTTATAATAAATAAAATCGTTTTATATTAAAATATTGATATCATAAATGAGATAGTACATGGAAGCATTTATTAAAAATTTTCAAAATTCGTATTATAAAAATCATAACTTAAAATCTCTATACATGATCTAGGTCACTCTCATGCATTTCTGAACTAAGTTCCGTCATGTAATTCTACCTTCATAAATATTCTAACTTAGAGTGATTTAAAAATATAAAAACAACTAAAATGAATCGATGACTCAATAAGAAACCTATCAAAATGTAAACATATTTAACATAAGATTTTTCATACTAAGAATTAAAATCATGACTGTTCATAAATATGTTAATAACATGCACGACTTATCTATTTGAATTAACTGATTGATTTGATTTATCTGACTGATCTAACTGGCCAATACACTTAACTCTATGTGCGAGGTTGTGCAAGGGCTCCACGTCCCACGGCCGTAAAGGGAGCCGTTGATAGTATTCTTGCATACTATAGTTATAATGACCCGACCCAATAATTTTAAGGTTGGAATATTGATAATCTTCATTGGGCCTAAATTATATTTAATGGGCCATATTGGATAAGCCTACGAGTGATAAATTATTAAGGTTGATTAGAAGTTCTAATTAGATTGATCAATAACTAGGTCAAATTCCATTTATTATTTATTGAATGAGTTGAACTTCTTTCAGAATTTAAAGATTGACCATTAGAAATTTATTTCAATTTAAAATCATCAGTGATTGAAGTCTTCTATGCAGTCTCAGTTACTGTCAATCCTACATTAAATGAACTACTAGATCATGTTTTTAAATTCAAACTCTCTCCTTAAATAATCACGACTTAGTCCAACTCGAAGAAACTCGAACTTGAACTCGTCAACACCATTTCCCAAATCTCTCTATAAATATCTCCCTTCCATGTATTATTTTAAAAAAACCATAAACCTCCGTAAGTGCAGTAGCCGAACCCAAGATACCCAGTCCAGCATCGTATGTGTCCCATGTTCAACACGTCAAAAGCCGATTGCCTCATTCTTATCACAACATCCCTCACGATTTCTTTCTCTTTTTAGTTCATATAATCTATTTCATGTCGGAAATATTGGATTAACGTAGTGCACCATAGTATGCCAATATACTATTAGCAGCTCCTCTTGCAGCCGTGGGACATGAGGTTAATGCACAATTTCGCACATAGGATTAAGTGTGTTGGCCAGTCAGATCAATCAAATAAATCAAATTAGTTAGTTAATTTAGATATTCAGTCATGCATAACATAAACATCAAAATGATCAATATGATTTTTAGTTTCCAGCATGAAATTTTTTATGAAAAATCTTATGTTAAGTATGTTTCCGTTATGATGAGTTTCTTACTGAGTCATCGATTCATTTTAGTTTGTTTTTATATTTTTAAATCACACCAGGTCACAATATTTATGAATGTAGAGCTGCAGGATGAGACTTATTCTAGGGAGGCGTAACAATGACCTAGATCATGTACAAAGATTTTTATGGCACGAACTTTGAAAAATTTTAATAAATACTTTTGTGCACTCTTTCTTATGATCTCAGTATTTTAATAATGAATGATTTTATTTATAGAAATTTTGTGCTTAGCGCTTCCTTCAGAATGAAAAAAAAATTATGTCAGGTTCAGTAGTAATACTCTGGCTCCCCATATTTTTTTAAAAATAACTTTATTATGGACCACACTTGAGCCGTGGCTTGCACATCTACCCTGAAACTGCATTGGTACCATGCATATGAATGACCATCTGATTAACTATTATGAATTTATCTTACACTTGATCTTATAAAAGATTACGTATTTTATGTAACATGAGATGCATGAAATTCATAATACATATATAACTATAATTATGGAATGAAACACGATGAATGATGTGCTTGCAAATATCATGACATGCGTGGTACATAAACCTTGGCTTCTAAAGAACTGGCTTTAATAATAATATATATAACTAGCTAACTATGATAATCCTAATTTATGATCAAGATACTTACCTTGTAGTATTGCTTCATAAACTTTTCGACACAAAATCGATCATGGTGTTGAACTTGGAGGTTTATGGTTTTTTCCAAATAACTCGCAGAAGGGAAATATTTATAGAGAGATTTGGGAGAGTGTGAAGACGAGTTTGAGTTAGACTCGATTAATACATGTAGTAAAACTAATCTGTTGAACACTCATTCGTGATCATCTAGGAAGAGAGTTTGAATTTAAAAATATGATCTAAAGTTCATTCAATATAGGATTGACAGTGACTGAGACTACATAGGGGACTTCAATCAGTGATGATTTTAAATTGAAATAAATTTCTAATGGCAAATCTTTAAATTCTAAAAGTAGTCTAACTCGTTCAATAAATAATAAATGTGATTTAAGCTAGTTATTGAACCTAATTAAAACTACTAATCAATCTCAATAATTTATCGTTTGTGGGCTTATCCAATATGGCAAATTATATAGTTTAGGCCCAATAAAAATTATGAATATCTCGACCTTAGAATTATTAGGCCAGGTCGTTACAAACTCTCATCCTTGTAAAAATCTCATACTTATCTGCCACATGCTTTCCATGTCTCATTACTCTCCAATCATATAGTTGAACCTAATATTCAAAAAATTTCTATCGTCTCATATTTTGGTATGATACATCACTAATCCTTTAGGCATAGACGTTAAAATGCTACGTGTCAACCATCATACACTTTAAATTCAATTCAAGCCTAAACAAATATCAGTCTTAATAATGAGATTGATAAATTCACCCAACAATTATCTTAACTCCATATACAATTGTAACTAATGATCTCAATATAAATAAAGTTCTCAACATGAAATAATAATAACGAAATTCTCTACCTAAAATAATAACCTCAATAAATCGTACCCTAAAATTCTCCAAAGTTCGTGTCTTAAATCTTACAACTCGTACTTGGCGATAGAATCGTGTTGCCTATAGAACATGAGAGTATCACCAATTATCATGAAATACCATACGCCATACATAAATCTATGTCATAACTTTAAAACCCATTAAATTCATTCCTAATTTCTTTGAATAAAACTCTACAAAATATAAGACTATTTACTTATGAACAAGATGCATAATCAATCTTAAAACCAAAGGTTACTAACCTCATATTTAGAAACTTCTTACCTTATGCGCTAAAATTATTTCACATAGTAGGTGCCTTTTGTCTTGCATGTATATAAAGTTTATCATTCTTAATTTTCATTAACATAATAATTACTAAAAGTTAAAATTACTTACTACAGAGCAGGACATGCATTGATGAGACATTGACCTAGATTTTTTTTCACTTCATGTTTTCAAAATTCCTTTTCTCTTGTAAATTTTTTTTTTTGCAAAAAATTTTCTTCTCTTTTATTTTAAAAATTCAAAGAATCTTTCAATCAGGGCTCTGATACCAACTGTAATAACTCGCTCCCACAATTAAGAATAAAATTAGTTTTAGAAATTATCGGAGAAGCCGAAGTGCTACTATTAAACCATACTTAAAAAAATATTTAATTTTCTTACAGAAGCGCCAAATACAAATATTCTTTATAATAAATAAATTTGTTTTGTATTAAAATGCTGAAATCATAAATGAGAGAATACGCAGAAGCATTTATTAAAATTTCTCAAAGTCCATGCTATAAAAATCATAACTTAAAATGTCTGTATATGATTTAGGCCTCTGTCACCTTGGACTAAGTCCCGTTTTGTGACTCTACCTTCATAAATACTCTAACATGGGGTGGTTTAAAAATATAAAAATAACTAAAACGAGCCGATGTCTCAGTAGGAAACCCATTATAACGTAAACATATTTGAGATAAGATTTTTCATAAAATATTTCACGGAGAGAATTAAAATCACGACTGTTCATAGATATGCTGATGACATGCATGACTTATCTATTTGAATTAATCGACTGTTCTGACTGGCCAACAGACTTAACCCTGTGTGCGAGGTTGTGCACGGGCTCCACGTCCCATGGCCGCAAGGAGAGCCACTGATAGTATTCTGACATACTATGGTGGACCGCGCTTGAGTCTGTAGCTTGCACATCCATCTTGAAACTACATTAGTATCATGCATCTGAATGACCATCTGATTAAATTGATCTGATTTATTTATTGCACTTGAACTTAAGAAAACTTACATATTTTACGCAACGTGAGATGCATGATACATATAACTATAATATGCAAAATAAAACATGATGAATGACGTGCTTGCAAATATCATGACATGAATATTACATAAACACTAACTTCCAAAGAATTGACTTTAATAATAATATATATAACTAGCTAACGTATGCTAATCCTAATTTATGATCAAGCTACTTATTTTATAGTATTGCTTCATAAAACTTTCGATACAAAATCGTCACGGTGCTGGACTGAGAGGTTTTTGGTTTTTTTTTTTTTTCAAATAACACACGGAATGGAGATATTTATAGAGAGATTCGAGAGAGGGTGATGACCAGTTTAGTTGGACTCGGTTAATACATGTAGTGAAACTAATCTACTGAATACTCAGTCATGATCATCTAAGAAGAGAGTTTGAATTTAAAAATATGATCTAGTAGTTCATTCAATATAGGATTAACAGTGATTGAGACTGCATAAAAGACCTTAGATAATGATGATTTTAAATTGAAATAAATTTCTAATAGTAGATTTTTAAATTCTGAAAAGAGTCTAACTCGTTCAATTAAAAAAAATAGGATTTAACTTAATTATTGAGACTAATTAAAATTCTTAATTAATCTCAATAATTTATCGCTCGTAGACTTATCCAATATGATCCATTAAATATAGGCTAGGCCTAATAAAAATTATGAATAACTTAACCTTAAAATTATTAGACCGGATGGTTACATGCGGGCATTTGCCTCCTGAGGTATAAGTACTTTCCACTTTACCTTCCAGAATGTCGCCTAGGGTACAAATAAATAATTTTAAAGAAAAGCTTCCTTCTTTTCTCAAATAATTCATTCTCATTATTATAATAAATAATTATTTTTGTTGTAAATACAATAAAGATATTTTAACTAGTAAAAAAAAAAGTTTTCTTCTCTATAAAGAGATTCTAAAAACTAATTCTTCTCTATAAAGATAGAGATTCCAAAAACTTATTTTTAGCTTGATAAAAGCCTTACTTTAACTGTGATCCTTTCATTTTATATTTATGAAAAGAAGAAAAAAAAAAGTAAAATGAGATTCTTCAAAGATGAAAATTGGGTTCGAGCGTGCATACAAGGAGAAGATCAGTATATAATTAGTTCAGTGACGAACCAGCAATTGTGTCGAGAGGGGCCAAATTTTTTACTATATGACATATTTATGTAAAGAGTAATGTTAGATATAGTCTTAGAGTGTGCAAATTCTACGCATTCATTTAAAAAAAAATGGGATCCACCATTAAAAATTTTTCATGTGATCCTAAATTTAATTATTTTTTTCAAAGGCAATGGGCGGTGCTTGCACATCTTAAGACTGGAAATATCATTTATATTATGTAAATTAAAAAGAGATTGAAAAATCATAAAAACATAACTACAAACTAATTTTCATATAGATCATTGACCTTAAATAATATTTCTTATATTTTCACTTTAGATTCCATGCTAAGAAGCCCAATATTATATAACAAAACATTTTGGATCTATATTAATAAGTTTATTATTTCTTCTAAACTAAGTTTTAATTTTAATTTCGGAGAGGTCACATGCTTGAAAATAGATCATAAATAGAAATTAAACAAAATTTTGGGACTATAAGAAAAAAAATAAGAGAGATGCATTTCTAGGTATATTGAAATTTTAAAAATTTTTAGAGAAGATTATAAATTTTTTGGAGGGCAATTTTTTATATTTGTAGAAATATGTATAAAATTTAGGGGGTATTTTATGTTTTCAAAAAGTTTTGCCTAAGTATAACGTGGGTCCGCCACTGTTTTAGATTAAAGTGTGGCATGTGTATGGCGATTAATAATTAGGAGCTCGATTTAGTATAATAATAAAATCGATTCCTAGATCTTGAGGTAATGTATAAAAGTATTGTATATTTATTTATATTTATTATATATGGGCTAAAAGTGATGAATTCATGGGATGGAAATAATCTTGCTTCCAAAAAAGTAATCCATATTTGGTCAAGGATGTTATTAAGTATTGAAGATAGCACACTTATGGGTGGAGAAAGGTCAATCCATCAATCTAGCCTATTCACACTAAAAACCTCTGTCAATTTGTCATAAGACTTCATAATGTTTTCCATGACATGTTGGAAAAGTTCAAATGCTGAACAATACCTTCAGTTAACTTCATTAAGTTGTCAATGCCTTGATGCCAATTTGGGAACCTTATCATTAAATGCTTAAATAGAAAATGTGGAATCAAGTAAATGAATATGGAGAGAAAACAAGTAAAATAAACAGCATGTCAATAAATAATCTATTTTATTCTGTGATATCAAAGACCAAAAAGAAAATGGAAAACAAACAATCCAATACTCCATTAAAAGTCTTTTAAGTTACAATATAATCATCAGTAAATTTTAGGAGAGAAAATTGTATAACTGAGAATTAAGGAAGTAAATTGAACGGAAAGGAAAATTGTAGAAAACTTGAAAATGAGGAATTTTTTCCAAAAGTTTTTTGGTGGATTCGAATGTTGAGATCCACATTTAGAATATGTACATCATTCCCGCCCCTTAATAGGCCCAATACAAAGAAAACGAAACCAGGCAGCCATCCTTATTCGAATTTGACAGTCCCGATAGGCTGGGCAGTGGGCTCTTTGATTTTTCATGATAAGAATTTGAATGGTCCATACCTGTCCTTCCTCAACTATATGGTATATACTGGCAATACTGCAACAAATTTCACCTCGTGCAACAAAGAGGAGAGAGAAAAATTCAACTTTATTGCTGAAACATGATTACAAATCCGATATTTCAATCTCTTCTTAACACTCCGACCTTCTTGATCCCTGCAACTGTTCTGGGTTCTTCTCCTTTCTTGCAAAAACCCCTCGAAAATCCATGTAGAAAAGGCAGGGAACCTAAGGGTTACAGAGAGAGAAGGCTTGGTAAGATAAGGGGAGAGGTTGTTTGCTGGGCATTGCTCCCAGTTGATCCATGGGCACCCAACATCGATTCAGAGAGCATAGCTTCGCAGCTTTTTGCTTTTTCTTTGTTTCCTTACCTCGGTTTCTTGTACTTCATCACCAAATCCAAGTCTGCTCCAAAGTTAACCCTTTTTGGGTTCTACTTCTTGCTCGCCTTTGTGGGGGCTACCAGTGAGTTTCTCAGACCCATTTTCCTCTATATTTACTTTCGTGTTAATGTTGGGATGTGCTGATTTTAAGTTCTGTTTGTAATGGGATTTTTCACATTGCTAGTTGTACAATTATGAATTTAGCACTTTTTAGGTCCTTCTGGGATGTAGAGAAGTAAACAACCCAGAAACTTACAATGGAAACTTCACACACTTTATTGATAAAATACATGTCCCTTATATAGACTTTACAATTCTATCTAAGGAAATATACAACTATTGAAAAACTGGAAAACAAATCAATTACAGAATATAATTACATAAATGAATTGATGTACATGCATGATACTTGGCTTGATTATTGCTGCAGTTACTTCCGGATTTGCTGGGAATTTGAAACTGATACTTGTTTTGTGTCACCTTCCTTAATACACCCCCGCAAAATTGAGCTGCCATCAGCAAGGCCAATTTTGGCTCTTAAAAATTCCGTGCGTTCCTTGGACAGTGGCTTTGTGAGTAGATCAGCCAGTTGATCTTGAGTGTGGACATGACTCACTTTAAGTGTTCCTTTCTGAACTTGATCACGCACAAAGTGAAGATCAATTTGGATATGCTTCATTCTTGAATGTTGAACGGGATTAAAACTTAGATGGGTTGCTCCAAGATTATCACATAAAAGAGAAGGTGGCACCTTTAATGGAAAACCCAGTTCTTGAAGAAGTGCAAGTAACCACAGTGTTTCAGATGCGCCATTTGCAAGAGCTCGGTATTCTGCTTCCGTAGAGGACCGAGCAACAACTCTTTGTTTTTTTGAACTCCATGAGATTGGATTGCAGCCAAGAAAGGTAGCGGACGTGGAGGTGTGATCATCAATGTTTCCAGCCCAGTCGGCATCACTGTAGGTTGTTAAGCACGGAGCTGCAGTTTTCTTGATGTGAATGCCATGAAAGATTGTTTTCTTGAGATATCGAAGAAGCCGCTTACTAGCTGTCCAATGGGTAACCGTTGGCTTGTGCATAAATTGAGAAAGCTTATTTATTGCAAAAGAAATGTTTGGGCGGGTTAAGGAGAGATATTGGAGGCTGCCAAGGACGCGTCTGTACTCGGTGCTATCTACTGCAGCCGTGCCATCCACTAGGTGAAGAGGTTGACTAGTAGACAAAGGAGTAGAAACATCCTTTGCACTAGCCATGTTTGTAGTCTCCAAAATATCTCTGACATACTTGTGTTGAGAGAGAAATAGACCTGTAGCAGTGGATATAACTTCTACTCCAAGGAAGTAGTGAAGTGAGCCCATATCTTTTAATGAAAATTGAGCACCAAGGTTGACATGAGCTACAAAGTGGCTGCTATTTCCCGTAATGATTAAATCATCAACATAAACAAGGAAATAGCATAGAACAGAATCATGGCGATAAACAAAAAGGGACGAATCAGCTTTAGAGTTGTGAAATCCAATTTCTTGAAGAGCATTTCTTAAAGCTGAATACCATGCCCTCGGGGCTTGTTTAAGACCATAAATTGCTTTCCTTAACCTGCACACATAATCAGGTCTAGACAAATTTTTGAATCCTGGGGGTTGCATCATGTAAACAGTTTCAGACAAATTTCCATGCAAAAAAACATTGTTTACATCCATTTGTCTCAAGGACCACCCATTCATGACTGCAATACTCAACACAGTCCGTATTGTTGCCGGTTTAACAACTGGACTAAAGGTTTCTTTATATTCAACTCTAGGACGCTGATTATAACCCTTTGCAACAAGCCTTGCTTTGAATTTATCAACAGAGCCATCTGCTTTCCGTTTCACTCTAAACACCCACTTACAACCCACTGGTTTACAGTTTTTGGGTGGGGGAATTAAATCCCAAGTGCCATGGCGCATGAGGGCTGTTAATTCACTAGACATGGCTTCACGCCATTCAGGATGAGATACGGCTTGACTTACATATGTTGGTTCTAAAGGTAACGGAAGAGGATGCTTAGAGACGGTGTGCAATTGCTTGGGTTTGAAAATATTGTTCATGGAACGAGTAGTCATGGAATGGGTTCGGGTTGATGGGATTTCATTTTGAGCAGGAATTTGTGAATCAGAGCCGAATATGTGTTCAGGTTCGGGTTGAGGTGGGGATGAACCATGTGGTGCAATAAAAGGTAAATCGGAATTTAAATTCGAATTTAAAGTCTCAGCACCAAGAAATTCATGAGATTCCGAACTATGAGGAGAGAGAGACAAGGGAATACCTGAAGGAGGCTCAGAGATGGCGGCAACAGCTTCCATGCTCGTCGGTGGCTGCGATTGATGATCGGAGAAGAGGGATTGTACAGGAATCAACCGATTGAGCTGCGAAGGAGGAACAGAGAGATTTGGTTAAGCAGGAACCGAGAGAGGAGAAGGGAAAGTGATAGGGCACGGGTTCGTCGAAGGCAGGAAATGGGTTGGGGAACATGGGCTTGCGCTGGACATTGGGCCGTGTATGTCAGTTTTTTTGAGTGGGCTTTGTGTTTCATCAAAGGTCACATGTTTGGAGAGGTAAATCCGGTCCGTGGAAAGGTCCATGCATTTATATGCATTCTGTGTTTGGGAATATCCAAGGAAAACACAAAGAATTGATTTTGGTTGTAATTTGTGAGTGTTGTATGGCCTTGTGAGAGGATAACATAAGCATCCAAATTTTCTCAGTTTAAGGTAATTTGGTCATTGCCCAAAAAGAACCTCAAATGGAGATTTGTTTTGGAGAATAGGAGTTGGTTGCCTATTTATGAGATAGGTTGTAGTTTGAAAAGCATGAGGCCAATAGGAAAGTGGTAAGGAAGCGTCATGGAGAAGAGTAAGACCCGTCTCGACAAGATGACGATGACGTCTTTCGGAAACACCGTTTTGTTGTGGGGTGTAGGGGGCGGTAGTGTAATGGCTTATACCATGATCGGACAAATATTTTTTTAAATTTAGAAATTCTCCGCCATTGTCCGAGTATAAACTTTTGATAGAAGATTGAAACCTTTTTTCAACAATCAATTTAAATTGTGGAAAAATGCGAGAAACAAGGGATTTTGTAGACATCGGATAGAACCATATGTATTTGGTATAATGATCCACGAAAATAAGATAATATCGTGCACCATTTAACCCTGTGATGTGGGCGGGACCCCAAACATCTATGTATATAATTTTAAGTGGAGAATGACTTTGAAAACTTGTAGAACCAAATGGTTGTTGATGTGCTTTATTAATAGAACAAGAAGTACAAGAAGATGGTAACTTATTTGTGGTAAGAGGAAGAGAAAAAAGATTGACAAGATTTTGAACAACTTTAATCGATGGGTGTCGTAGACGCTTGTGCCACCCGTCAATTGAAGTCCTTTCATGCACATAAGCAACCATTTTGGGGGTGGAAGAGGCCACCATTGAGTTTGGAAACATGTAGACGCCATTCTCACACACTTCTCTTAGAAGTATAGTCCCCCGTGGATCGTTCCTTCACAAGAAAATAATATGGGTGAAATTCAAGAAAAACATCATTTTGTTTGGTGAAGTGATGAACGGAAATAAGATTCTTGTGAATATGTGGAACACATAGGGTGTCATGTAAATGGAAGATTTTTTTGGGTGTGGGTAAGGTTAAAGAACCAATATGTGTAACTGCCAAACCTGTACCATCACCAAGAATGACTTCGTCAGTGCCATCATACTCAGAGTGAATAGATAAATTTTAGAGATCACCCGTGATATTATGTGAGGCTGCAGAGTCAATTAACCATTTTTGTTCTTGAGCATCAGATGTTCCTGCACAATTAACAGTCATTTCAGATGATTGTAATTTTGGATAGGCTTCAGCTGTGTGGCCCACTTGGTCACAGTATTGACATTTGGGCTGGAAGCAGCGCTGATTTGGATTGGAACGGCCCGAAGAAGTGTTGCGCCTTTGCTCTCGAGATGGCCCATGAGAAGTACGAAACTGGGTTTGTCCTTGTTGACATGAAGACCCATTATTCTTAGGGTTCACTTTCGGTTGCTGGTTTGCAGAGAAACCAGTGCGGCGGCTTGTAAAATTTGCGGCAGCTACGAGCTGCTGTGTGGCAGCCTCCATCCTCCTCAAGTAGCTCTCATGTCCAACAAGTAGATCATGGAGCTCTTCAAAAGCAAGGGATTTTTCTCTTGCCCGAATAGGAGCAGCAATCTCATGAAATTCGGGACCTAGCCTGTTGAGGACATAGAGGGTGAGGTCATCGTCGGAGATTGGGTGATCAATGAGAGCTATCTCATCAGCCAGTCCTTTAACCGCATGAAGATACTCCGAGATTGGTCGAGTTCCACGCTGAATCAAGGTCAGTTCTTCCTTGAGTTGCATTGCCCTTGTACGCGATTTACTTGCATACATAGTGGATAGTTTTTTCCATGCCTCATACGAGGTTTTGGCTGTGGCAATGAGGGGAGTGATTGTGGGTGAAGTAGATGCAAGAATAGTGCTGAGAATTAGCTTATCTTGCCGAACCCAGTGATGCTTCTTGGCTATAGACGATGGAGTCCCATCGGAAGAGGGGCAATGCGAATTTCCATTGACATAATCCATTAGATCATAGCCAATTAGGAGTGCCTCAAATTGAGCTCACCATTGGGGAAAAGATGAGGGTGTGAGTTTCTCATTAATCTGAGCTATGATGTTAAAAACGACAAGAGGCAGTTCTGAGGAAGAGATAGGTTGATTTTCAGAAGACATTTGGGTATTTTGGGAAGTATGGATCGAGGTCTCGTTGGAGGGCTGGTCGTCTGATACCATGTAGAGAAGTAAACAACCCAGAAACTTACAATGGAAACTTCACACACTTTATTGATAAAATACATGTCCCTTATATAGACTTTACAATTCTATCTAAGGAAATATACAGCTATTGAAAAACTGGAAAACAAATCAATTACAGAATATAATTACATAAATGAATTGATGTACATGCATGATACTTGGCTTGATTATTGCTGCAGTTACTTCTGGATTTGCTGGGAATTTGAAACTGATACTTGTTTTGTGTCACCTTCCTTAATATGGGAGACCCTTTTGCTCCGTGTATCCTGTAAAGCTTTCTCGAGTTATCAAACTGCTTTGGTAGTTATTCCGATTATGGCAAAACTTGTAACTATGCTTTGGAGAAACAAGTAAAAATTTACTTGAGAAATGGTAGTTAAATAGGTCTAATATGTCTTCCAATCCCGAGAACCGTTTATTTGCAGGCAAGGCAAACAGGCAGCAGCTTAAATAATTAAATTGTATGAGAACGGGGAAACCTGTTTCCCCGTGAATTTTTTTGAGCGCCAAGATTGTTCACCTTTGTTCAAATTCTTCAAACTAATTTTCTTTTATTATTGCAGGCGTTTTTTTGTGTCTAAGTGGTGATAGAGCCAAAAGGTCATTTCAAATTTGTAATCTGCGTACTGAGAATGCCATAATAGGTGATGGATGATGGGGGATCGTTGCCATCTCCTCCTGTCCGCATTTTTGTAACATCGTATTATAAATCTAGTAATTTTGTTAGGACTGAATTAATTTCCTTTCACACAAAAGTCTTCATACTTTTTGAATCATTGTCTCCTGAATGGGTTGCCATGGTCTGTCTTGTTAAAATGCACTGAAGAATTGGCCTGCATGAAATTTCATTCTGTGAAGGTTACCTATATTGGTATCATTTTGGATAACAGAATAGTTATCATTTGCCTTACTTTTGCCACTTGTTTATTACTGTCAACTGCTTTGTCTCAACTTTACTAATTTTCTTCATATTGGTCTTTCTTGCCCTATGAACAGTTCCTGCTGGGATTTATGGTAACTTCTCTCACTATGGAGCAATACCATAATTCGATGATCGAGTTCACATATAGATGCCTAACTGTGTAACTCTGTTTTTATGGTTGAAACAGCTAAGGTACATTATGGTACTTCCTTGTCCAATGTGGATTGGTTACATGGTGGAGCTGAGTCACTTCTTACTCTAACCAATTTGTTTATCGTAATGGGGTTGAGAGCAGCTCTTCGGAGTGCTCAAGATGCAAAATAAAGCACATCCAATTAGGAGAGCTCAGGTGGTATGGTTCTCAGTATCTTCTAAAGTCTCTACAATAATCTTCTCTATTCTGGCAGATTTGGCGCCTCTTATTGTCCTATTTTTCACTCCAGATTAAGCCCAAGTGGCTTCGGCTGCTGTGCTTTTGCTTGTGTTTGATATTTGTCGCCTCAACTAGATGTACAATAAAGAATACGTTAAGTCATCTGATGTTGGTTCGTTTACAGAATCTCTCTGGACGTAGAATTAGTCTCCAATAAATCATTTTTATTTTCTGTCTTCATTATTGCTGTTTCTATTGTATTCTCATTTAGTGGTTTGATGCGTTTTTCATTGCTTCATGATTTCAGATAGTTTTCTTTTCCCTTAAAGCGATTGTTGTATTGGATAAAGATATTACTTTTGTGTAACGTTTTGGTTTTGGGAGATAAAACCGGTAAATAAACCATTCTTCGATGATGTTTTCCTTTGGCTTCTTGGAGGGCCATAATATTCCATGTAAATCCTGATCACCCATGGTTACTGCTATCTACGCTTTCCTGCTGAAGTTATGGTGCAATGCCAGAGTGGATGGATTCTTTGGTTTTGGACTGGTATCATTGGTATAACAACCAACTAGAAGAACCGTATGCAAGATTTTGGGGGAAAAAAAAAATCCTGTTAACCAGTATCTATCTCATGGCTAAAACTAAAGGGGGATCTATATATTCTACTAGCATCCCATCCTTATGAAACAAGCTAGATTCGACAGGTCTAAACAAGATTGCATTACACATGCATTTTTGTTCTTAATTTAGAGCCCAAGGGGAATAAAGATTAAAACGGTTGAGAGTCAAATGGGAAATTTGGCTCAATTTCCACTGGGTGCAGTGAGAAATCCAAGTCTAGAACAGGGGAAGCGTTGGCTGAGATTATCTTAGTGAGTTCCGATTCAAAATGATGCTCGTTGTGAACCCCTCCAAAGTTGGTCTTCTCGAATGGGGACACTGCGAAGTAGTTTGATTCAGGGGTGGCCGGAGATAAAAATTGCGAGGAAAAACCGTCCAGGAGAGTGTTACGGTCGAGAGCTGAAAGTGAAAAGCCATTGTTTTCACTATTCAGGCATCCAAAAGAAGTGGAAGGAAAAGAGAAGGGATATGTCATCTCTTTACTGTCCAAGTCCTCAGTGGCAATCCTCAAACTGCTTCGAATGTCTCTGAGGATGTCAAGTGGTCGCTCTTGTTCATTATGATTGTTGTTGTTGTATTGTTTCTGTTCTTGCTTTTCTGGTGATGGTGATGCTGGAACCAAATTGGTAGCATGGGAACAGGTGTGCCTTCCTCGGTACGTGATGTCAAATGCGTTTGGATCATCATCTGATCTTTGCACTTGCTTTGTCGCCCAGCAGTTTTGAGAGTTACGCAATGTGCATCTATAGTAGCTTCTGCAAATGTGATATATAACGTTATTTTTTTTTCCCACCATGGTAAAAGACACATGTTTGTGCGCACGCCACACATGTGGATGACCCAGTTGACTTCAAGTTAAAAAAGAAAAGACTCTCACCTGGGATATTTGGCTCCTAGGATGTCTTTCTGACCATATTTTCTCCAACTATAGCCATCTTCATGGGGTCCTTCCAACCCAGTCTCAGATCTCACTCTCACATGGTCCGTCCATCTGGGCGATATCTTCCTGCAACCCAATTTAAAAAACATGTATTAGCTAAAGTTTCTTGGCAGTAGACAAGAATTATGTTTTGTGGCTCTCTGAAATTCACCTCTTCTTTGAGATATCGTCAGTGGCCTGATAATCCTTGATACCCTTGTCAAATTCATCGGTCCCGAGACTTCCGTTGACAGAAATTGGAGACCCGGGTACACCTGCCATCACTCCTTCAATCTGGGGCTGTCCGATCGAGCCACTCCATCTCAGAATCATAAGAGCCTTCTCATATGAAGCTAATATCCTCTGCAACAATGTCTCTACGGTCTCGGGTGATGACGATGTTGTACTAAATTGTACCCTTAACTGTTTCACTAGCTCCATTCCCTGTGTTAGTTCACCAATCAGTGGTTTCTGCTCCCAGCTCCAACCGTTCTCCATTTTCTACTATGCTTAATTTCAATAAGGACTACCGAAAGCAACAGAGTAAATTGAGCTAACTAAATGTGAACGTGTTGTCAAGAGCCAATTGGCAGCCGAAGTAGAAGCCAAAGGTATAATGGCACAAACGGTGAAGAATAAGAAGATAGTAACATGGACTTAGCCCGAATGAGAATTTTTTTTTTTTTTTTTTTTTTTTTAATTTTTTATTCTTTTGGAGGATTTGGAGAAAGGAGCTCAGTAGCTGAGTAGCAGGGAGAGTGGGAAGGAGTGATAGCATAAGCTGAGGAAGCACAGAGAGGGAAGGTCTTGCATTGAAGGAGAGATGAAGCACTTGTATTTATAGAAACACTTTTCTGTTGAGAAAGGAAAATAAAATGAAAGGAGTGGGATATTGGAGGGGTCAAAGGTAGAAAAAAAAGCAACCGAGTTTTTTTTTTCTGCATAGACCAGTCTTTGGTCATCAGGCAGTAGGAGTTAGGAAGTCAAAACTGGACCAATTCAACTTCAATTACGTCTAAAAAGGTCTATCCCATAATCTCTCTCTTTCTATGATTTGTCCACGTAGGCATGAAACTAAGAAAAAGGAGTAAGGCAGAGTTCAAGTTTGAAGAAGTAAACCAAAGAATTTTCAAACCTGACGCGTTGTTGCTAGATGTTTTGGCTTATTCCAAGTAAAATAGCAGAAGGGACCTGATCATGTGCAACAGTAGTAGTGTCTTCAACCCCTCTCTTACTTCCAATTAATTTTTTAGGTACTTCTTCAAGCCAAAATGATTAATCTCTCTTAGCAACCTTTTCACTGGCTCAGCCTCAGCCTCTAATCCAGTCCAACCAATTTTTTAAAATAAACAGTGCAGTTTCAACTGTGACACTCACATGACTGCTATAGGCAGTGCAGTAGAAGTACTATAGAATCCCAAAATACACTAAACAATGACAAACAGGAATCTTATTGGAAAGGCTGATCTGGAACCCTGTCCGGGCTCTTTCCATTTAGTAATTACGTGAAACTTTACACCATGAAAGTAAACTGTTTCAGTTGGCTCTTGACTGTTTCAGAGAGGGAAGTCAGTTTCAATCTAACAAATTTAAAACATGATCAAGCATTTTTAATTCATCTCCACGTACTTGAATGTTTCGGTAACCTTAAACATGCAATTAAATATGCTTTCAAGCTGGCTCATATTTGGTACTTTTTTTAGTGTTCTTCTAGTTTTTGGAGGACATGCCCAGTTTGAACTCAATAATATTATTATTAGTCAAAACTTTCCCCGGGCCGAGTTTGCAAGGATTCAACCTTTTAGAAATCGGATGTGGAGGCATGTGCAAATGAAGACGAAGGGGGGAGGGAGGGTTCCTTAGAGAGCTGTATTTTAAGTCCAAATTTCAATCTCAACATCACAATGCGTAAAAGAAGCTCTACTACTACTTCATTCCAAAAAGTAATCAAATTCCCAACACGGCGTTTTTGTGGAAAACAATTTAAGAGAGCCTGGAAAGGACAAGTGCTGCTGCTAGAGCTAGGTTTTTTTTTGTAGGGGTCAAATCAGCAGTATATAATTTGACTAATTCTACGAACAACCGTCAAGTACGTAAACGTTGCGTAATTGTTTTGAAAATGAGTGGAGTCCACTATTAAAAAATTAATTTTTTTCATGTGGGTCCCATATTTTATTCACTTTTTTCAAAGTGATTACGCGGCAATTGCACAATTCACGGTTGTAAATATATTTTCTCATATAATTTAACTAAGAGATAAGGCCGAAAACCAAGCTAATAGATAAAGTCAAAAAGAGATAAGACAAATTGATTCATACTTCTAAGAGGAAAGACACAGATTCTTAAAAGAAAAGAGACTCAGACTTCTAAAAGGAAATGGCTTCACAAGGCAAGTTGGACTCAATTATTCAAAGGAAATAGACTTTTATATAAGGAGGAGATCCCCCACAAATTTGACGAACTCTCCGTAGACTCTCCAGAGGCTTTCCACAAAAGCTTCATACGTACAAACTCCACCGCACATAGCGACTCTAAAAGATCTTCCCTAAATTCATTTATTGTATTGTGAGATACGTGAAACTATGAGAGATTCTAAAATCATTTATCATAGTGGATTTTGCCCCCAAACAACCCGTGGACGTAGGCATTATGCCGAACCACGTAAATCTATGTGTCTCTCTTTATTTATTTTTATTTACTTATTATTATTTATTTTACAGATGAACGCAAAGAGTATCGTATCAACGCCCGAACGATCATCGTGGGCTGGGATGATTATTTCCTTCATTCTGATCTGTTATGCGAAATTTAGGCATTAACAGTTTTATTTAACCCAATATTTGGACCCTTATGATTATCCTTTACCGACCTTCCTCTTATTCTTGTCTCCTCCAACCAACCCTGCATGGCTTTGTCTGAAGAAGATATCCAAAATGTTTTGTCGGATTCAATTGATATTTTGATTTCTTTGGTGGTGGTCGATTAATGTCACAGCATGGATCCAAGTTATGCGTTGGTTTCTTACTTGCTTTTCTTTTCCCTGGAATTTCGGGATTTGTTGGAATCCCACCGTAAAAGGTTGAGTTTTCAGGTTCAGCCTAATATATGGATTAATAAGAAGTTCCCCAATTAAACCAATGGGCCAATTGCAAGTATGAATTTCCATATTTTTTGCAAAAAAAACAAAAAAAAATTGTTCTAATTTAATTTTTTGTAATTTAATTCTTGGACTTGATAAAATTTGCAACTAAATAAATCAATACAATCTTATCAGTTGTCATAATGAGCACAACACATTTCAAAATATTTGAATTTTAAAATATAAAGATTGATCAAAATATAAAGAATCGTCCCTAAAATAGGAAAGAAAAAAAATGCAAACCCCCACCCTTTCTCGGGGGGCGGGGCGGGGTGGTGGGTGGGAGACCACTCCCCTTACCGCCTCTTGCCCATGATCAGGAAGTGGTTTTTTTGTGGTTTGGATGGAGGCGGCCGACCTAATCCCCTCCGCCCCTTCACCCTGTTTTGCATGTGGATGGGTATGGTTTTTTTTTTCCCTCATATATTTAGTTTTTGAAGTTGATGTGGCAAACTATTATTTAATGTTTAGGAACTAGGGGTGCTACCCGCCCCCTACGAGGTGGGGTAGCCCCATCCCAGCTCCCCGCCCTGCATGGGCGGGGGTTTGTGGTTTCCCCCTCGGAACCCGCCCTCGCAAACAAGGGGCGGGGTATCCCGTCTGGGTAGTAGGGTGTGGGGGCGAACACCCCATCCGTCGGCCCCCCTCCTTCTCGCGACATAAATGAGCATTGGCCCAGAGCAACTTTCTAGGCCCAAAACGGCCCATAAACATATGTAATGGGCCAAAACTGGTCCAAAACTTGTTTTTGGGCCATTTTGGATCCATAATTTAACTTAAAAAATACAAAATTAAAAATAACGAAAATTAATTTATAATAATAGAAATTATTAATTATATGCTACTAAGTTGCAACTATTAACTAATAATCATAATTAAGTTATTACAATGATACAAATTCATCTAAAACTATTACAAAATTATAAAATTCATCTAAAAATATTACAAATTGTAGTATTGTAGTAACATTACAATTAACTAATTAAGTAAATTAAGAAAAGAATAACATTTCAACGGAATTTGGGGTGGCCATCAGGCCATGGTGGTAGAAAAGTCAGTGAGCTGTACTGACTGCTGTGAGACTGTGAGAATTGAGATCGTAAAACCTGAAACTTTTAATAATTTAAAAGGAAAATAAATTAGAATTATAAACATGAAACAAAAATTAAAAATAAAAACATATATTAGAAATGTAAAAATTATAAAAATTAAAAGTATTAATCAAGATGAGATTGGGTCATTGAGATCAAGATGAGAATAGATCATTGGGTCCTTAGGATTAGGATTCGACATATGACATTGAAATTATAAAAGCTAAAAAAAAAATACAAGCAAAATAATTAGATACAAAAAATTATATAAATATAAAAAACAATTAAGGGACAAATTGTGCAAACCAATGACAAATGGCAATGGTGGGTCCAATACACACGAAATCATACTACATCGGAGGTAGTCATATACGTCGTCTCATGTATCGCTACAACAATTAAATTTGAAATTAATACCGATTAAATGAATATAAATAAATCAAAATAATAAAATGAAATCAACGATTATCAGATCCAGGCTGATCACCACATTCCTTCTCGTCGGTCTCCTTACAGTCAAGAACATCTGAAACATGAATTTTCATCTTGTTGATCCAATTCTGCGTGCAAATCAATGCCTCCATAATGGAAGCAGACAATGAACTTTGGAATGGATCAATATGCGCCCTCTGGTACTAAAGGCCGACTCTCAGACAACGGTGCTAATAGGGATGACCCAAATACTGTGGGCTATCTCTCCAATGACAGGATATTTCACGGCATTAGTCTTCCACCATACTAATATATCAAATTCTCGTGTATATGGGAGAAGATCTCCTACCAAATATCTGTCTACTTTCGACTTTGCTTCGTAAATTGATAGACTAGTAAGGGGTTCTATGAGAGGCTCTCACCCCACACCAACCTATACTTTTTTCCTGCCCTGGCTTCTGGAGGAGGCGGTGTGGTAGGTGTATGTGTAGGTACATTACCACTAATAATCACAGTAAATTGATCAAACAATTTACTAAGGGTTTTTCTAACTATTATCCCAATAAGCTCAGCCCATATGTTCCTGTGTGCAAATCTCAAACCATATATCATAACATCAATCTTGTAATATTTTTTAATATCCTTTGTCAGAGTGTGGCGAGAAGGAATATTAAATCTAAGTTACAAACAATTAGAATATTCTTTGAACCCTCTCACATTCACAAATTGAAAAGGTAGATCGTCTATGATAACCATACGAGCTAACTTTCTTCTACACTCATCACCCATCGAGATCATACTTAGTATACCTCTTCAACGTTGAACCCCCACTACTCCTATCCGACATTTTTTTAAGTCTAATCTCTAGTCTAGATTAATTCTTCTCTTGTAAGGATTTTATTATTGGACTCTTTTTGCATTGTTCTTATAAATGAACATTTAATTATAATGTACCATGTTTCCTATAGTGACATCCATAGAGTTTACCACAGTGGTTACACTTTGCTTGGGGGTTATTGGGGTCACCACCCTTAGGGGTGAAAAAAAACTGGTGAACCGGTAAACCGGACTAAACCGGTAGGTTTGATCCAGTACCGGATTCGGTTCAGTTTTGTACCGGTTCTATTTTTCTCAAAATCGATCCGGTTCTGGTTTTCCTTTTTCTAATACCGGACTGGTTCATATATATATATATTTTATTGTATAAAATATTTTTTATATGATTCTTTATAAAATAATTTTGTATTATATGATAAATTACTAATTAATATAACATTAAAGTTTAAAATTTTATATAAATAACTATATATTATCACTACAGTCTATAGTATCAATAGTTATACTGTACTATATCACTATATATTATAATATATTACAATGTATTATCACCATATTATTATATATTATAATATATATACTATATATATATAATATACCGAAAAAATCGAACCAAACTGGACTGGAACCAGTAAAATCGGAAGTACCGGTTTAGGGGTTTAACTGGTGTGGTACCGGTTTTTCAAATCTCCAAATCATTATATACCAGTTCAGTTTTAAAATATGTCCAAAACCGAATCAAATTAGACCAGTTACACTCTTAACCACTCTCTAGTTTGGTAAAGTGAGACCAAACTATGGAAACATATTTTTTGCTTTGTGTGGGCTTGAGAGCAGGCAAGGTTCCGTCTCCGTAAGGTTAGGACTAGGGTCTGTGAGGTTAGTGTCAGGTGTAGGGTTAGGTGTTGGGGTAGGGGTAGGGGTAGGGGTAAGAGAGCTATCACTAAAATATCCTGGACTAGACATTATTGATTCTCCAAAACAGTAAAAAATCTGAAATGAAAACATGCCAATAACATCAACAGTCAACATCACAAATTCACATCAACACCACATATTCACAGCCACTAATATCAATCATCAATGATTCAATTGTATACTCAGCAATTAATATAGGGTTTCCAGCATGCATGTTAATATATGTGTCTATGACTGATCTATTATATTCTAATATATCTAATAATTACTTGTTATGTAATAGTGGTTACTGTAGCAAATAAAATTATAATACTGCAACACTGAATTAATTACATTTCTTTCACAAACATAGTTGCATTTCTCAAAAAATGCATTTTAATCATCCTGATCTGCCACCAATTTCTCAGTATTTCTTTGTAGTCACATGATTGAATGTAAGGCACCAACTACCAAGTATAGCAACTCTTGTTTTGCAACTCTTAAATTAAACTCAATAAATAATATGCAATCTCATCAAATTTGATTCTTTTCTAGTTCTGTTAAAATGGGTGCAAGTATATGCATGCATATCATGATGTTATACAGCAGATTGGATTGGATTGGATTGGATTGGATTGATGAGGTATTAATGAATGGATATGTACGAAAGTCCATTAATTACATGCGAGATGGAACTGCATTAGACGTATTTATATCAACCTCAAGTGTGACTATAGTACTCGTTTTAGAGGTATAACGCAAAAGTAATTATTTCATGAAAGACTCACGCAGGAAATCACATTTGACATGTTATACCATGACTTTCCAGATAATTGCAAACCTATAATCCATTAACAGATTACATGATCATCACAACCCCAAAGCAACCGAAAACTGTAAAGGATTACTCTCTGAAGTGCACTTCCGTTTACTTGAAAAAAAAAAAAAAGTGCACCAAATCAGAAACCCATTAATTTAGGAGTTTCAATCTTGAAACCCCTAACATAATTAAGGGTTTCGGATTGGAACCCTAAACTAATTTAGGGTTCCAATCTGAAACCCTAAAGTCACAAAATTACAAAAAAAATTAACACAAACATAAAAACACATGCACAAATCGAATCTCCACTGTACACAAATCACAAAGACACAATCTCATCCTCCAGCTCATCCATTTAATCTCATCCTTCCTCCAATGATCTCCATAACTCCAAAAAATAAAACTTCGGATTCAATTAACTTACTTTCAGCGAGTCGGCGATAGAGATGCAGACGGACGACGACGGCATAGTGCATATGACGGACATACATCGACAGAGTAGACGAAGATGAGCGCGCAAGAGAGAGAGAGAGAGAGAGAGAGAGAGGGGGGGGGGCAGTGGAGGGGGAGTCCCTAGGGGGCTCTTAATACCCCATACATATATTATGGGATTGTTTTATGGTTGGGTTTTTTTTTTTTTTTTTTTTTTTTTTATATATATAAATATATATGTATAAAGATTTATAATATAAATATATATATTATATGCGGGATGGGGGAAAATTGGGGTGGGGTTGGGCCCCTCCGTCCCCCGCCTCTTCTAGAGGGCCAGATGCGGGCGAGGCCACCCGTCCCGTGCATTAGCCCCACCCGCATCTGGCGGCACGGAGCCCTGCCCCGCCCATGCAAGGGTAGGGAGAATGGGGGCGAGGCAGTGGGGTACGAGGCCCCGCTGCCCACCCCTATTAGGAACTAACATGTCAAATTTTTGACACGTGATGCACTTTTATTGTTAATTTTATCAAACTATTTTTTTTTTAGAAAAATATTTGATAGTTTCATATATCTCATCCGATTTTGGGATTGAAAACTATATATATATATATATATTGCCAATGTGGATCTCTTCCTCACATATGAGTCCATGGCCACGTCAAGAACCCAACACCAACAATTTTGCCACCAAACCATGTAGTGAAGCATCGGCTCTAGTAGTCTGATGTCAGAATGGATAGTGATCGATGTTCATGTGCTCCACTGCTTAATGTTTAGGTTTTCTAAAAATTATTAAATTATAATAAATATTATAAGATTCATTTTGAACATTTTTGTCTCTCCTAACCTAATGAATTGGTAATTGAGATATTAGTGCTTTTAGGATATCAGCATCCACAAAAAGTCTTAAATTCGAACCATGATATATATGCAGAATATTAATAGCCTATATATATATATAGGCACACAAACACAAAATCATGAGCAAACACATCGAAAAGAGTGAGAGTCCACTATCATATTTGTAGGAGATGTCGTCCACGACTAAAAAGCTGGCGAATGAAACAGTACTTAATTACAAAAGAAGAAACACAAGATCGAGAAGAGAAGAGAAGAGATCAGAAGGTACGTAAAAGATCGATGCATGGAATATGGAACTATCAATCAAAGAGAGAATCTATTAAAACAAACTTTATATGCAAGAAGAATTATTCCAACACAAGAAGATCAGAAATTCGATCGATCTACTAATTAACAATTAATTAATTAATTAATTAAGGTAGCGCCCAACATGATCATGAGCATCACGAATAATTCTTGGCTGCGTCTCTTTTCTGGGCAAATACCTCACCATGTCTCATAATCCAAAACCTCTCTATTTCTTCTGGTTTTCGCCCTGGAACACGACCTGCTATCAAATCCCACCTGCTTAGAAATTAATAATATTACATTAATTAACTTATTAATTTATTTATTTTATTAATATTGCCTACTTTAATTTAGTGATGATCATCAGAAACTGTCACACAGTCGATATATATATATATATAATTTCCAGCTAGCACAAGTGATTAATTGGACTTTATATATGCATGCACCTTCCTGGAAAAGAAATAATTAAGCGAGCATGCAATTTCAATACTCCATCCTTTTTTATTTTCTTCTACCATATAGTATAGACACATGCGCCTTGAAAAATTCCATCGAACAGTTCTCATAAAATCTTAAATCTGTAAAGATAAATATTGGAGCGCCTATACATGAAAATCTCTCTCTCTCTCTCTCTCTCTCTCTCTCTCTCATGTTTAAGCACTTCTTCTACGTACGTTTCTGATCTCGTGATATTCTCCACCAATATTAATTAAGGAAATAAGTTGGCTGGGCCGGGATACATTTCCTACAAGCTACAACAAGTAGTGGATCGATCTATTCACTTCAAGCAACATGGCTTCCATTAGCACGTAATTGGTAGATGTCATGTCTCCATTATTGCACTCATCTAATGGATTGTTGCCATGAAGAAAGAGTATCCAACACCTTTCTTAAATTATAATAATAATGCGCCCCGCAAATAAAAACAAAACTGGGGGACCCAAAGTACTCTTGGTTTTACGACAATACAAAACGATCGTTGTCCGGTCACGTCTCCTCACTCGGCAAGTAATTAACCTCTCTCTCTCTCTCTCTCTCTCTCTCTCTCTCTCTATATATATATAAAATAAAAATGATACTTCCCCCCCCCACATGATGAAGTTACTGCTAGAATATTTTAATTTCTTTTCTTAATTATTAAATAATTGACTAATAATAAAATTGTATATTTTTTTTAATAATTAAGAATGCTAAAAAAATATTTAAAAGAAAAAAAAAATTTAATGCACGTTTAACACGTCGAGCGATACATGCTGAGTAATCCCCTAGCATTGTCCTCCGAAAATGGTAGGTACCTAGACAAAATGTACCTATGATCATTTATAACTATTATTTTGTTATTTTATCGGTACTGTAGTGGCTCTAGCACCATCCTATATATATATATATATAATATGGACACTGCTGCACTCACCGGATAAAAGTTACCAAAAAGCCATTTGGGTGTTTTCTTTTTTTTCTTTTTTTTAATCTTTTTAAAAATTTAAAAAGAATTCACAACATAATTAAAAAATACTTACTTAATAATTAACTAAAAAAAACAGTAAAAGAAAAAAAAGACAATTGAGACCCAAAACATTTTCATATATATATATATATTCACTGTACATATATTAATTATCACCGAACGTACCACTCCATAAATGTAATGGGAGTAATTAAGAGTATTGGCATTAGACTCATTAAATGAGTTCAATTTTTAAAATTTGATGAATTCATGTTTAAAATCACTGCATTGGATTCACTAAACATTAAAATCTGAAACTTTGAGCTACAGTGCATTCCAATTCATCTTCAAATTTGAAGACTCACTATTCACACTCTATAACTATTATTTTATTTACTTAAATTATTATTTTCTAATTTTGAGCTACAATATATTTAAGTTGGGAAACAATAATTTAAGTATCAAATTAAATTATTAATTAACATATAGTTAGTGTAATTGTAAAATATGAAAAAATAAATTAAAAATATTACTATTAAAAAAATAATATTATATTATTATTTTGATGAATCTAATAACTAATCCAATGTAAAATTACGAATAGGGAGGTTTTGAATTTATGAAAAATATATATTTTTTATCAAATTTTAAAGATGAAAATGATAATCTAATGCTAATTCTCTAAGATGGCAAAGATAATTTTCAAATAAGCCACTGCCAAAAAAAAAAAGCCGCTGTCAAGCAGCAGTACCACCGCACATGCATGTATTTCATGAGTTTTTCTTTCTTTTCGGTGATTTTATTTTCGTATCTCCCGTGAATCATTATGCCGTACGTAATATGGCCTCTTTCTACATGATTCACAATATCAAAATCATGCTGCCGAATACTCGAAGAGCTAGCGTGCTAGCTATGGAGCAATTATTCGTTTTTACTGTTTCATTTTATGATCATGCTTCTTTCTTGTAATCACGCTGTCGTGGCTTCAGGCTTGCCCTCATTGCCACCTAACTTATAATTAAGAATAGCAAGAGCATAAGCTAAAGCATATATCGGGTCCACAGCATGCCTGTCGTCCTACCTATTGCGTTTCTTGTTTCCGATCGAGTACTGATCTACTAGCTAGTTCATGATGGAGACGAAGAAGCAGATGATGATCAAGTGCGCGCGCCATGGATTGAAGCCTCGAGCTAGCTAGGGAGACGAAGATGATCCGAATTAGGGGTAAAAGGCTCTATGCTCTATACTCTCGTGAATCTTTGGCCTTAGATATGTGGTTGGTTGCTTCTCCTAATTTTCCTTAACTTCCCGTAAAATAAAAAATGTACGACATTCATGTGTACAGTGATATTATAATTAATTTAGTAAGTGATCCTCTTTTTGCGTGTTGTTTGAAGCTAAATCTAACACTAAAAACAATGCTAAAAATGGTAAGAAGCAAACTGAAGTACTATTGGCCGGAAGTAAATTCTATACCTGTCCCCAACAAGTTTGTACATCCGGAAGATGAGATCCTCTTCTTGTTCAGTCATCTTTATGAACTCCCACTCAATACTGCTCACTTCTGCACCTACTAACAATAAATTATTATAAGCTGGGTGTTGTAATATATATGTGTATGAATATTCTGAATTTTTTTTGGTAGACATATATATATATAGGTATCGAGTTATATATATATATATATATATATATATAGATCATGATCTCTCTGCAGGTCTTATATATGCATAGTAGAAATTAATTAGTCTACCCATTCTTAATTTTCTTAATTGGAAATCAAACGGATCCATAGAAACGGAAAACTGAAGTAGCAGACCACGAAGTTTGAAGGAAAGAAATACAGAACCTTCTGACGTGGAGCTCTTTGTACTCTTTGCTTGTTTCCGCGGACGTTTATCCATTACTCCCGAAATCACTCGAGGGCGCACGCATGCGCGCGCACACACGCACAGAGCGAGCGAGCGAGAGAGAGAGAGAGAGAGATCAAATAGTTACCCAGAAGATGGAGTACTATAGATCACCTTGAAAGTCCTAGAAGAATTTCATCAAGTAGTGCTTAAAATGACAAGATCTAAAAGGGAAAAAATGGAGAGAGAAGGAAGGCCAGGGGAGGAGGGGGGGTATATAAAATGATCTCCAGGATAAGTCTGCAAGGATTGTATGTAGAATGGAAATCAATGCTTGTGATGCGGTGATCTGAGGATATAACAAGTTTGCGATGCTGCATGCATGGAATGACTGGTGCGACCGAACAGGCATATCGGGTCATGAGTTGACTTGTAGTTATCGTCGTTCCATATATATATATATATATATGGCTTTCCCTTTTTTAACAGATCACTACTTTAGATATATTAGATTTTGGCAACTCAAGCCTATAATAACCTACAATTTTCTTTTCTAAAATCACTCCCACGTACATTTTCAATAGAAAGGAAATTAAACTTACACAAATTAATTAACATATATAGCAACCATATTAATTATATAAATCATCATGACCTAATTGAACATGATGAGCAGCAGTATTAAGTTAATGCATCTTAGTCGCAACTGATACATATAGTGCTACTGATCTTACATGGCTGCATTAACTTATAAAGATCTTCACAATCATTAATAATATGACAAATTAACAAGTTATAGCCACTTCTAGTTTTAAGTGCATAGATATTATATGGTATATAGTAAGTTCTCTAGCAAGGGTTGCACAAAAGTGCTTTAGTCTAATATTGTACGTAGCTGATAATTGTCTTCTATTAGCTAGGTACCATTGTAGTGTTAGTACTGCTTTTGATGCACATTAATTTCGCTATGATTGAAAATTAAGTAGTAAAAATTGGGTTTTTTTTTTTTTTTTTTTTTTTTAAGTCTTGGGTTAAGTTAAGTACTATAGCAGTATTTATGACGGATTATTTACAATGAGAATAGATTTATTTTTATAGAAAATAGTCATTTTCGTAAGAAATAACTGATTACAATTAAATAGTTTTCTTATAGTGTGAAAGACATCCCCTGCAACATGTGTGATGAGAAAAATATTAAGAGGGAAAAAATAAGTGAGAAATTAAAACAGTCAAATTATCATGTAATTGGTTCACGAGTTTCTCAATTATTGAATAATGGTATGTACAAGTCTCAAATAAACATGAAATCACATACAATCCTTTTGTAAAAATGTGAGTCATACTATTAATAAATAGTTTTTTTTATACTTTTTTGAGGTGTGATCTACTTAATTTTTATAAAGACTTGTCTATTTGAGATTTATACAATTCAGTACTAGCACTAGTATATATATATATATATATATATATATATATATATATATTTTGGGGTACTGAAAATCATCTTACAATTGTACTGCAAACTGTTGTGTGGTTCAAAAGTACTTCAACACGCATAAAAGCATCTTCATTGGCTTGGCTAAATTCATCTTCAAAATTTAGTCAATATCACACTTTTTTACATTTGCCTATTTCATTTAAATTCAACCTCCACATTAGATTATCCATTCACTCTCTATATAATAATAAAATATTATTAATTTAATAATTTTTTTATTTAATTTATTTTTATCACATTTTGTATCTCTACCAATTAAATGTTAATAATAATTATGTTCTAATTAAATTAATATTAAAAAAATCATATTTTCAAAAGTCATTTAATGTTAATAACAAAAAAATATTTGATTAAACTCATTTGAAAAATTATCTAATTTTTTTAATTACAAACCAAATAGTATTTTTGCTTAAAGTGAGAAACTAATATTTTAATATTTGCTTGGAGTGAGAAATTAGTATTTTAATGTTTGGTGAATCAATTGTGGTTCTCCATCTTTGGCCAACCACTGTAGCAAAAGTCTAAATTATTTTACATTTGCCCAATTTAATATGGAATGTTTTTTTACATCAATTATATAAATTTTAGCCACATTTGCATTGCCAAATGAGGATGCTCTAAAAGTCATGATGTACCTCTATATATATATATACCATTTTTTTCTGATATGTTGGGTTAATTTTGTCCTGTTAGAATCTTTTCAACGCAGTATAACTAGTTGCATATATATTAATAAGTTTATATACAGTCATATATATATATATATATATATATATATATATATAGTTTGAGTAAAGTTACTCTCACCGCTCTCAGTCCCATTGGGAGTTACCACTATATATATATATATATATATATATATATATATTATTTAGTACTAGCACTTTATTATTGAACCAATTATATATATCTATATGTAATTGGTTCACGAGTTTCTCAATTATTGAATAATGGTAGGTACAAGTCTCAAATAAACATGAAACCACATACAATCCTTTTGTAAAAATGTGAGTTATACTAGTAAAAAATAATTTTTTTATACTTTTTTGAGGTGTGATCTACTTAATTTTTATCAAGACTTGTCTATTTGATATTTATACAAATCAGCACTAGCACTAGTACTATATATATATATATAATTTTTTTTTTTGGGGTACTGAAAATCAAATTACAATTGTACTGCAAACTGCTGTGGTTCAAAAGTACTTCAACACGCATAAAAGCATTCTCATTGGCTTGGTCAAATTCATCTTCAAAATTTAACCAATATCACACTTTTTTACATTTGCCTATCCCATTAAAATTCAACCCCCACATTAGATTATTCATTCACTCTCTATATAATAATAAAATATTATTAATTTAATAATTTTTTATTTAATTTATTTTTATCACATTTTGTATCTCTACCAATTAAATATTAATAATAATTATGTTCTAATTAAATTAATATTAAAAAAATCATATTTTCAAAAGTCATTTAATGTTAATAACAAAAAATATTTGATTAAACTCATTTGAAAAATTATCTAAATTTTTTAATTACAAACCAAATAGTATTTTTACTTAGAGTGAGAAACTAATATTTTAATGTTTGCTTGGAGTGAAAAATTAGTATTTTAATGTTTGGTGAATCAATTGTGGTTTTCTATCTTTGGCCAACCACTGTAGTAAAAGTCTAAATTATTTTAGATTTGTCCAATTCAATGTGGGATGTTTTTGACATCAATTATACAAATTTTAATCAACCTCCTCATTTTGCTTGGCAAATGAGGATGCTCTAAAAGTCATGATGTTATATATATATATATATATATATATATATATATATATATATACCATTTTTTTCTGATATGTTGGGTTAATTTTGTCCTGTTAGAACCTTTTCAATGCAGTATAACTAGTTGCATATATATATTAATAAGTTTATATATAGTCATATTATATATATATATATATATATATATATAGTTTGAGTAAAGCTACTCTTACCGCTCCCAGTCCCACTGTGAGTTACCACTATATATATATATTAATATTTTTTTATTTAGTGATTAAGTAAGTATTTTTTAATAATATTATGATTTTTTTATTTTTTTAAAAAATATTTTACAATATTAAAAAAATATATGTATAAAAAAGTAAAATAAAAAAACATAATATTTTACACTCATGGTAACTCCAGCAGGACCGAGAGCGGTGGCTGTAGCCGCCCATATGGTTTTGGACAATATTGTGTCGTATTTGGAATAATATAGTACTAGTTCTTCTGTCACATTCATGAAGAGGTTGGTGTCGACAGTTTTTAATTGAGAGAATGATGTGTCCATGGATTTCCTCTTGTTTTTACATTGTTTATCGTCGAGTATATCTTTAACTTTTCCACTGAAAAGAGCCCTCAAGAAGGGGTAAATATTGTTTCATTGTCAAAGCGTCGAGCCATAACTTAACCTAGCTAGATCGAACCAGCTCAGCTCCTATATATGGTATATATAATATTGTACAAGTATTTATGGATATATTATACACGCAATTAATTATTGAATTATACATTTATAAATCACCTCAAAAATGGCAGCTCGTCCATTAATTCCCACTATAACCTTATTTTTTCAGCTTGCACAAATTGTTGATTTATTACGTTTACTTTCTTGTTTTGGTTTTGTTTTTGGCCTAGTATTATGTACGTATTGGAGAGTTTGATAGTCGAGTCCACGAGATTTGGGAAAAGTATTGAACTATCTATAGCAGCAATAATCCGTATCTATATAAAGGACCAAAGTTATAAGCAGTTCAAGATGACTTTTTTTTATCCCTTGTTGCAAGGTAATACATATAAATCTCTAACTTAGGCATTAGAGATGCTCCAAGTACACTAGGCAACCATCTTTTCTTGTCACAGGTTAGCGGTCAAGATAGTTGACGTTGATACACGGCCGGAAAACGTACCTTGAAGTTTGTATTTAGTTCAGCATATGGTAAGCACAAGTTGATCTCCCTCTATGGCTCTTGTGTTGGGCCTAAAAATATATTTTCCTCTTATATCTAGAATATTCATATTGGATATATTTTGGATGGTAGACAGGACAGACCCAAGATCACAAACAAATATGCAGGATACACCCAATCCATCAAAGGAAACCATGATATTTTTATCCCAAAATTGAATTCTTGAAAAAGATTGAATTCCTTTTCTTGTTTTCATTTCCTTCTGATTTTCAGGTCAGGTTCCCTATAGCTACTTACTACTTTAGAGCCTTAGGACGTGCCTATTGGGACACACATTCTTGTACTCATCTACATTCTCAAAGGGCCGAGAACAAATTTAATTGATGCAAGACTGAAACAAAGGGGAAAAAGTTATTGGGACATGGATGTTAACGATTGATATACACCAGTACTGGAATTTATTCGTGGGGCTGAATGAGATATAAAGGCAAACACCTTTTCTTTTTGGGTGGGACTGACAGAATAGGTGCTATGAAGATGTTTATATAATGTAAAACAGCCTGGAATCCCACTCACTCCCATGCCTATATAAGCACTCTGAACTCGTAGGTCGGATTCAAGACCAAGTTATAACCACGGGAGATAAACAGCTGGAGAAGACTCTTTTGCCTCATTTATCATGGCCACACTGCAGTGCAGCAAACCAGCTGCTTACGAAACCTACCAGCAAAAATGCAAAGAAAACTCGCTTGGTCAAACTGTAATTCCCAAGATGACCACCCGGATTGTAGATGGACTTCATCATGATGGATCTCAGAGCAGCTGCCAGACCCATGCCCATGCGCAGACCGAGCCGCAAGTCACAGCCAAAGCACAGGCTCAATGCGTGGGAGAGACCCATATTGCAAGCCCAGCTCTGCTACAGCTACCCGGCATTGGGTACCTTTTGCGGACCCTGCTGACTTGGCCAGCAGATATTATTATTTTAAAAAAATTGAAAGAAAGAAGCGAGTTCAGAAAATCATCCCAGAACCAACGCCAAAATCAGTCTGTGAAGTACATCAAACCCATCTCAGAGCCAACGCCAAAACAAATTGTTGCCCATGATACGATGACACTTTCACTCTCTTACCATATTTTGAACAGTGATGATAAGACCATTTTCTCTCATTCTTTTCTTCTTCTTCATGTTCTTCTCTACTCGTCTTTTTTTATCCTGTTGTTGTTCCTGTTCTTCTTCATGTTTTTTCTCCACTCGAGTTGCAAACTTATGCCCAGTGGATACTCGTTTAGAAAAAACTGAAAGGAAGAAAAAAATTCATAAATTCAGATTTAAACACACATTCAGGAAAAAAAAAAAAAAAAAAAAGAAAAAAAAGAAAGAAAAAAGTTGGGAAATAACACAACAAAATCACCCAAAATAAGAAGAAGATCCAAAATCACCGAATCTAAGAAAAAGAAGATGAGAAGAAGATCCAACCCTTTTCTTTTTCGTGTGGAGCGCCTTTCCAAGCTATTCCAGCAAATGGCCAAGTCCCCAAGTTCAAACTAGTTCAAAGCTAGGACTCATCCCAAAGGCAAGGTCAAAGTTCAGTCCAACGCGATGGGGTGTTCTATTTGTGGGTAGACGAAGAAGACAACCTGTTGTTTGAGTTAAATACAAAACGCGCCGTTTCAACTTTTACACGTGGAGGGATGGGTACGCGGTGGGTACCCACGCCGAGTGCAAGTAGACTTTTTGTTGCAAGCCACACCAAGGGCCAACACCACGGCAGGCAGGACCAGGCAACTAATGGCATGGCATGTGAGGGAAACGCCAAGAAGAGGGGTACTGAGCATAAGAAGAAAGAGAGAAAGAACCTGTTGCAGTGGATCAAGGACAGCATCTCTGGAGATAGCAGCAGCAGTGACAGCAGCAGTGAGAGTGACAGTGACAATGACACCTGCGCAAAGAGAAAGGCAAGTATATAGTTTGAGTCATTCCATGCCTATATATATATATATATATATATAGTTTCAAAATTAATAAAGTTCTCTATTTTGTTTTACTTTTCCAAGGATTTTCTTGCATGCACGTAGCAATTAGTGCATAACTTGAATTGTGAAGTCTTTCAACTTGCAAGAACAGAATTGAAAGAGAATTTGAATATATACACAATTTCTTGTTCTTTTGATATGGTGAATTCATTCTGAGAAGTTCTTAAACTGGTGCCAACTGAGAAAGTTGATTATTTATTTAACAATATTTTGTCGTTTCATTTGCATTAGTTTGCTTCTTTTAATGTGCGACGTAGAACTCTTTCTTATTTATAATCTGTTTGTTGTTTGCAGAACTAAAAAGATGAGTGACAAGAGTACTTCAACCGTTTCATAGCTAGCAAGAAAGACCCCTCCTGCAGTTATGAAAAAATAATCGCCCTGCTGAACTGCATGTCAGGCTACGAGTATAGTGGGGTTGTCCCATGTAAAACTACATGTAATTTATGTCTTTTATATATGAATACATTAATATGTCGAGTACTGCTACATATATAAAGAAATTGTACAAAGTAATCTTTCAAAGTAACGTAGGTTCATATGATTTGTTAGATCTATTTTATAATAAAAATAAATTTACAAACTGGTAAATCACATCAAATCACATGAGTTTGTGAGATTACTTTTATGTAATCCCTTTGTAGCTAGACTATTTACCAAAAAGAACAAAGGAATCATGTGAGATTGTGCTCCAAGCAGCCAACTACCTTGAATTAATGCTGCATGCTTTGAACCCCCCCTGTAAGGAATTTTAAAGTGAAGATGCCATGGGACGTTAATCACACTCTCTAATTTATGCAGGAATAGAGATATTTATTCGCAAAGCTTGCCTAGCAGAATCTATAGCATCCATAACTATAGTAGAAATGGGATGATATATATCTCTCCAAAAAAAAAAAATGGGATGATATATATGATTGTTAAAGTAATCTTAATCTTAAAGGGTAGATAACATGCAACTTTTTATCAGAAAATTGCATGCTATTGAAATTGTTGTATACTCTTTAATGATATGACATCTTAAAATATAACGTGAGAATCACGTGTTCGTTTTTCAGGAACTATTAATAAGCATAAAATTAGTAAAAAAACACATTAACAAACCAGTAAAATAAGCGTGTTGTGTTTGGATCATGTTGACTAACCAATTTATAATTAGCTAATCTTGTTGAGTTTGGGTTAACTCAGAGAAAATATATTTACAATCGTGAATTTTAGCAACTGCCTCGTTATCATTTTGAAAAAAAATAAATAAATTATGGGATTTACATGAGAAAAAAAAATTTAATAATGGACCTCACTCTTTTTCAAAACGATTACGCGGTATTTACGCACTTCACGATTAGATGTAAAATTACTCGGTTAACTCATAAATAATCTAATCTCAAATGACTTAACACTAATAATTTGAACCCAAATACGACGGTTTAGACTAGCTTGAAAAGGGAAACCACATCAAAACGAGGAGAAGCCAAATTGAAAATTCTAACAAGAAACTTAAATCATTAAAGAAGCTAGAATTGAACGAAGATGGTAATGCTGCATGCAAACCTCTTGCATCTATAAGCGAAATCCAGGCCAGGAAACTTGAAAATTATGTAGTTTGGTCTAACAACTATGAAGTTTAAAAATTAATTAGGTTGTAGTACTTGGGTTGGGCCAAATATTAAAGTTGTACTTACGATTAAATAACTTGGAAAACCGGAAAAAAATTAGCTTGTTTCTTGTTACATATAATATCTATAAGAAAAATGAATATTTGTGATAGATTATTTACGATGAAAATAATTATTTATGACGAAAATAGACTTATTTTGACAAGAAATAATCATTTTCACATGAAATAATTGGCTACAATTAAATAGTTTTATTGTAGTGATTTTTTTTTTAAAATATTACAGCACATCAGAACATTAGTCTCCATGATTCTCGCATCTCCATGATTCTTGCACATCCCCCCAATTTTGCTATCCAATATTTGATTTATTTGTAACGGCATTATTTGATTTCTTTCCATGTAAAGCATCACCGTACATAGCTATATATTTTTGTAAATCATTCTCAATAAAATAAGATGAATCAATTAGCTAAACTAATGTTTAACATGGTATCAGAGCCCGTGATTATGCCCAATGGAGCCGCACCAAAGACATGGTCTTAACTTGGCTTCTCAACACAATCACCCCTTCCCTAGCCAATTCCTTGGACTATCACGATGATCCTCGAGATGTTTGGCTTGATCTCGAATCTCGTTTTAGCCATGGAAATAATGCTCGCCTCTTCCATCTTAAAAGAGAAATATCCAACCTTCATCAAAACCAACTCTCTATACCCGATTACTACAACAATATCAAACAGCTTTGGGATGAATTGGGAAATCTCCAACCCCTCACCGATGCCACTACCTTGGAAAAAAGGGCTGAAGATGAACGCGTCTTTCAATTTCTTCTTGGCCTCAATGATTCCTACTCTGCTCTTCGGTCCCAAATCCTTGCCACTGACCCTCTTCCATCTCTGAATAAAATTTTTTCCATCCTCTTTCAAGAGGAACAACAGAGGCTCCTTCAAGTATCTCGTCTGCACCCAGAAAACATTGCCCTTGCTGCTCGGAGTTCCCCTCATCCACGGCCACCTCTCAAATGCACCGAATGCGGAAAGGATGGTCACTTACGGAATCGCTGCTGGCGTGTTATCGGCTACCCCCCGGGCCGTGAACCACGCAACCCCCAAAGGCCATCTCTGCTCGGGAAACCTCCCTCTGCCACCGTTCATCTCGCTGCTTCCAACCCGGTTCCAGTTGGTCCTTCGTCCAGCCCGATTCCAGGACTCTCCTCCGAAACCTATCAACAGCTCATGAATCTCTTACAAACCCCTCCATCCACGGCAAATTTTGTTGGTAACTCTTTCTCAAACCCTTCCTTTTTCGATCCCCATACTGATTGGATAATCGACAGTGGCGCTAGTGATCATATGAGCCACTGCCGATCATCATTTTTGCATCTTCAACCCCTTTCTTCGAGCCATGAGATTCGGCTACCCACGGGTGCTGTGAATCCTGTTGAAGGCGTTGGCACCATTCAGCTGTCCGAAAATATCATCCTCTCCAAAGTCCTTTATGTCCCTCTCTTTCATTATAATCTCCTTTCTATCCCTCAACTCACTAATAATTTACCGTGTGTTGCAATTTTCTCATCTTCTACAGTTTTTTTTCAGGACCTTCAATTGAAGAGGCTGATTGGAGCGGGTGAAGCTTGCAATGGACTTTATATATTTCGGCCATCAAAAGTTACTGCTTTCTCTGCTCACACTCTTGACAATAAGACCCTATGGCATCAATGTCTAGGTCATCCTTCCAGTTTTATTATTCTTAATATTTTGGATAGTCCTTGTACTGTTTCTTATTGTGATGTTTGTGCTCGTTCTAAGCATACTCGCTTGCCTTTTCCAACTCAAGCTACTAAAAGTACGATTCCTTTTAATCGAATTTATTGTGATATTTGGGGTGGATATTCCACTGCTTCTATTTGTGGAGCACATTATTTCTTGACTATTGTTGACGATTTTTCACGCACCACTTGGATTTATTTAATGCGTTTTAAATCAGAAACCTTTAGTCATTTAATGCATTTTTTTGCCATTGTCAAAAATCAATTTAATTCCACCGTTAAACATATTCGCACCGACAATGGCCAAGAATTTCTCTCTCAAAATCTACAAACCTATTTTCATGAACATGGCATCATTCATGAGCGTACTTGTGTTGAAACTCCTCAACAGAATGGTGTTGCGGAGCGTAAACATCGACATCTCTTGAATGTTGCCCGCAGTCTTCGTTTTCAGGCACATTTACCCCTCAAATTTTGGGGCGAATGTGTTCTTACCGCTGCCTATCTCATCAATAGAACCCCTACTCGCTCTCTTCAAAATCAAACTCCCTTTCAAATTCTTCTAAATACTCCACCAACCTACACACATCTTCGAGTGTTTGGTTGCCTTTGCTATGCTCAAACTCTTACTGCTCATCGCGATAAATTTTCACTCCGTGCATCGCGTTGTGTCTTCCTTGGTTATCCGAGCAACCGCAAAGCTTATAAGTTATACAATATGGACACACATGTCATTTTCTACTCCCGTGATGTTACCTTTCATGAAAATCAATTTCCCTTCCAAACTCTTGTGTCTTCACCTCAGTCTACATCCATCATTCTCCCTTTACCTGTCCCTGAAAATCCCACTTCTCCTACCACTTCTCCTAACACTTCTCCTCCCACCATATCTCCCGACCCTATCCCTCCCAATTCTCGCCCACGCCGTACTATCACCCGACCTACATATCTCCTTGATTATATTTGTCCCACCATACCCACGGAGTCCATTGCTACTTCAACCGCTGCACAGTCCTCAGGTACTTCTCATCCTTTATCTACATTTATCTCTTACTCTCGTTTTTCCCCTACTCATTATTCATTCTTAACTGCCCTTACTGCCTCTGTTGAACCTACCTCTTATTCAGAAGCTACTCGCCACTCTCACTGGCGTGAAGTTATGTCCTCTGAACTCCGTGCTCTTGAGGAAAACTCTACTTGGACTCTTGAACCACTCCCTCCTGGTAAACAACCCATTGGTTGCAAGTGGGTCTTTAAGACCAAAATACGAGCAGATGGTACTGTTGAACGTCACAAAGCTCGCCTCGTCGCCAAAGGCTACACTCAAGTTGAAGGCATTGACTACCATGAAACCTTTGCCCCAGTCGCCAAAATGACCACAGTTCGCTGTGTTCTTGCTATTGCTGCTGCAAAAAATTGGATTATTCACCAAATGGATGTCAACAATGCATTCTTACACGGTGACCTTGATGAGGAAGTTTACATGAAACTTCCTCCCGGCTATTGTCCTAAGGGGGAGACACGAGTTTGTCGTCTACGGAAATCCCTCTACGGCCTCAAGCAAGCCTCCCGTAACTGGTTTTTTAAACTAACATCTGTTCTTCTTACTGCAGGTTTTGTTCAGTCTCAGGCAGATCATTCTCTTTTCACTTTGATCACTGCTACAAACCTCACCATTGTTCTTGTTTATGTTGATGACATCTTCACCAAAGCCTTGGGTTCTGATCTCTTTCATCACTTATCTCACAAGTTGGGCATTACGGATCTTCATGCGCCAACTTGAGGGGGAGTATTACAGCACATCAGAACATTAGTCTCCATGATTCTCGCATCTCCATGATTCTTGCACATCCCCCCAATTTTGCTATCCAATATTTGATTTATTTGTAACGGCATTATTTGATTTCTTTCCATGTAAAACATCACCGTACATAGCTATATATTTTTGTAAATCATTCTCAATAAAATAAGATGAATCAATTAGCCAAACTAATGTTTAACATAAAATCTGTAGTGAGAGACATTTCGCAGCATCATTTGGTTTATGAAATACTTTACAATTAGGTTTAATCCACTGAAATATTATTAACCATCATTTTAATTATCAACGGTTATTTTTTAAATGATAATGAATTATTAAATAATAATAATTATCATTTAATTCCAACTAAAAACAATAAGATAATGAAGAATAATACATATCACTTTTTCTAAACAGACGACAAACTTAACTCAAGTTCATGAAAATCATGACAATAATATTGGGAAACAGCAATCACAGACAAGTATATATAGCACCTTAATTGGATTTTAATCCACCCCAATAAAAAATTTGAAATTTCCATTTCCACTGTACAATACATTTTCCAATATATTTCACAATGTTATAAAATAATGTTTTTTTAAGATATTTTATAAAAATGTTTTTTTTAAAATATTATTTTATAAAGTGTTATTAAAAGTTAAGCTGTATTTATCATTTCTCTTCAACTCCGCCCTTCAATATGTCAATAAAAAGGGGGAAAAAAGGTCTGTTTCAATCGAGAAAGAATGGGTTGAATTGTAGGGTTGGGGGATCAGATTCTGAGATAGATCCGGCGTTATGGATTTGATCACTTCAGTCTTCTGACGCCATCTATATATATACATGTTGCTTGATGCAATGAAAGGAGATACTGAGGAATTTTGAATGTTGAGTTGAGTTGAGTTGAGTGAAAATAAGTTGAGTTCTTTATTAATAGTAGTGAGTTAAGATAGTGGAGTGAGTTTTGTGAAGTACATTTAAAATAAGTTTAGATGTGGTTGAATGTTAAGATGAATTTAGATGTATTTATGAGAAGTTAAAAAATGTTGTAAATCTAGCGTGTAAAGAAGTATTGAGTTGAAAAAGATTGTAAATCCCACGTGTAAAGAGATTTTGAGTTGAGATGCGTTTAGTGATTTGAGAGTTATGTATTTAGATGTTAGATTTGACTTAAAATTAGACTGGACTGATCTCAATGCAGTCTAAGTTTCAAATGAGGCCTGAGTGTAAGCAAAAATAAAAAGAATAATTTGAGTACAATTGAATGGTTTCAGGCGCGGTTTGGATAAAAAATTGAGTTGAGATGAAAGTTAAAATTTGAATAAAATATTGTTAGAATATTATTTTTAAATATTATTATTATTTTGGGATTTGAAAAAATTGAATTATTTATTATATTTTGTATTGAAATTTGAGAAAATTATAATGATAAAATGAAACACTTCTTATATCCAAATGGAGCCTATCTTTACAATGGAATTTTTTCAGGACTATATTGCAGATGGAAGAATTTCACATATATCGGAATATCTGTAAATGTGAAAGAGAAATGATATTTGCAGTTATGAGTTGTATAAGTGACGTGCACTCTTTTTTAAAAAAAAGTGATCGAGTACATATAGAATCCACATAAAAAAAATAAGTAATGCTACATACAGTCATAGAATGCGCAAGCGTCGTCCTGTCGTTTTGAAAAAGAGTGAGGTCCACCATTAAAAAATTAATTTCTTTTCATGTGAGTCTCGTATTTATTCACTTTTTTCAAAGTGATTGGACGACATATGCGCACTCACGACTGCAACTATCATTTCTAAAAAAAAAAATTAATTTTTTAATGGTGGGTCATCCACCTTTTAAAAAAGAGTTCATGGCGCTTGCATTATTCTTATTCCTTCTTAAACTTATTTCAGTTTTTAAACGTGGATTGTGGGTCTGTTAAGCAATACAATTGTTCTAAAGTATTCTTAGATATTTTCAAATTTTTTTCTTCCCAAACATCACTCAAATACAAAACATTTTTCAATTTTAAATTTTCAATTTCTTCATATAATTATTACAACTTTCTCAAACTCCTAAACAAAACATAAGAAACAATACTACTTTTTCAATTTTCAAAATAAAAATAATATTCAAATATAATATTCAAATCATTTTTAATTTTATAATATTTGTATTCAACTTTTTCTTTATCTTTTTTAAAATCTAATAAATCATTTTAAATCAAATTATTTTATTTGTTATTTGCAGATATATTAAACTATTATAAATATCCAAACGGCCCTAATAACCCTTTCACGGATCTTTAGGCCCGTCTCATTAACAATTATACGTATACAACTCCTTCCACAATTTTTATATAACTATATTTTAAATTATGAATATTTTTGTAAAATAATTTAAAAGAATAACATCGTTTTATAAAATATATTTTTAATTTAAAAACATGATTATGTTAAAAAAAAATTAGAGAAGAGTCAACCCAACCCATCCCTCAGAACTGTACAGAACGTATGATTGTTTACTGCACATATACTGTTCATGTGGAAGGAGTCTGTATGGACTTCGTAAAAGTGCCCGTATCTTGAGGTTTTGGAAACTAGTTAGATAGTTGCATAATCATTCCTACGATATCGGTATACTTGCTAAAGATTACATTGGCGACATAATTTAAGGTTGTTCATGGGCTACACTTGGGTTGGGTTCTTGCAGGCCAACACTTTATGTCAATACTAAAAGACTAGCCTAGGCCCAATTAGGCCCTTGATAGGCCAAAAATGTAGGCCTGACCTTGGATTTGGGCAGGCCCAAGATCTCATCTTTTTTCTATAAATATTTTTTTTTAATTTAGTTTGAAAAATTATATACATAATCTTTGTAACAATAAAACAATATTGACTACAATTAATTGGTTTCCAACGAGATGAAGAAAAGAAGACTACAAGTCTATGGTCGTAATTTCTCCAAAACAATATTATTAAATCTCTTTAGAGTTCGTTTGGATAGTGAGATGAGATTAGAAGGTTTTAGATGAGTTGAATAAAATATTATTAGAATATTATTTTTTAATATTATTATTGTTTTGAACTTTAAAAAAGTTGAATTATTTATTATATTTTGTATGAAAATTTAAAAAAATTATAATGATGAGATAAGATGAGATGAAACCATCTCTAAATCAAAACAAAGTTATGTTTTGATAAACATTTCTTCTTTTTGTTCATGCAGCATCACTCTCAAGAATAAAATCCCAAAAAAGGGATTTAATGCGTCCTTTATATTCCCCACTCATAAGAACCGAAGTCCCGATTGGCGATTGCTACCTCCAATAAAATATCGATGCTTTTCAAGATGAAGATCGTAGCTTGAGACTTTGCTTTCACACACAAACTAATAGAGCACCAAATAAACAAGAGTTCCTCTTTGAAATGCAAATTCCTACGTTGTGGGTTAAACGGCAACTAATAATATTTTGACACATCAAACTCCCTTATAATAAACTTCTGCACTGCATCACAGAATATCAAAACAAAATGCCCTCCCACCCGTGTATGGGGAAGTGAATACGCTCATTTTCTTCAATTAATCCCTTTCAGTCTATTCGAGTTTTCGATGATGGCTTCGATTTTATTATCCTCTCCCCTGCTACATCTCTTACGTGCTCTGCTTCACTGTTTTTCATGAAAACAACTAGGTCTTCTGTTTTGGTCTCTGAGCAATGTGCGAAAAGGTCTTACAATTTCCTCTCATTTTTATCATATGGGTCTTTCCCTTTTCTCTAAGCCAAGTTTTATCGTTAAGTGGGTCTCTCGCGCAAAAAGTTACTCTGTTTTCCTCCGATCAAAACCATATGGTCAGAGTTCATGGAAAATTAGGACTCTTTGATTTCGCATTAAATCATGTTGAAGTGAGCTTTTGGTGGCTTTGGAAATGGAGTTTGTCAAATTTTCGCTGAAAAGTTGAATCTTAGGCTCACTGTGATTTTATTGATGCGTGTTTTTGCTCTCCTTTTGGAGGTTGTGTTTGGACTCTGAAAAATCGGATATATTTTTTTCACCTCGCCTCAAAATTGTGGTGAAAATGGATTGTACGAACTCTAAAACTAAGAAAAATGAAGCCATCCATCTCTGAACAAAACGGAGGAGACTCATCAAGCAGGCCATTGATTCAGGGTACTCCCTTGCGGCTTGCAGCTGCTCAACATCCACCAGCCTACATCCGCAGCACACCCTTTAGAAATTTTTTTTTTTTTTTTCTTCAACTCAACACGGTGTGTTGAGGATGTTAGGCTGCAGCAAATATTTTTCCTTATTAAAACTTGTTAAACAATACAACTCATATTTACTCACTAGGAACTCAACGGATATTTCACCACTGCTGCTAACGTATTGTGTACTCATAGTCAATTATATTTTCGTCGTCTTGTTCTTTTTACTAGACTGATTGGGGATCGGATTCATAGAAAGAGACCCAGTAGTATTATACTATGATTTAGATGGTCATTTTCTTTGTCACCGTATATTGCCTTCTCAGTGGGCCACACCTAGAACAAATTCTTTTAAAGAGAAAATAATTCAATTTTTATCAGATTTTAAAGGGAGGGGAAATAAATAAAAGCTTTTCCATTCCTTTTCACTCAAATCTTTTGCAATAGAAGACACTAAAAGCTGGATACTGGAGTTGGAAGGAATCCTCCACTTTCTCCAAAGCCTATATAAGGATTTGCTTGCAGCCTTCCGATACCAAGCAACCAGAAGAGAAAAACCCAAACAAGAAGAGTCATCACCTTGCCTCTAGCTACCAATACCATGGCCTCAATGCAGAGCTACAAGCCCGCAAATGAAACCTGCCAACAAAACCCATCTCTCGGCCAGAAGGTCGCCCAGATGATTGGCTTGGCACCCAAGCCAAGTCACCATGGCCAAACCGGTCACTCTGACCACCAAGGAATGACCCATGCTAACAGACATGGTCACGATGCATCCGGTCATGGCAAGACTGAGATGAAAATGGAAGGCAAGAAGTCGGAGCACAAGAAGGAGAAAAGCCTCACCAAGAAGAAGTCCAAGGGACGTGATGGTAAGAGCGGCAGCAGCAGCGACAGCAGCAGCGACAGCGACTGAAGGCAAGTGCTATAAAATATTTATAGACTATTATCATCAACAGCTTAAAACTTGGCATTAACTTTGATTCCTCGGTGATTATTTATTGGCCCGGTTTTGCTGGCATGAACATGCACTTTTACATCAATTTATTAAGAAATTCTAGATAATTCAATTCCAAAATAAAGTACCGATATCAAAACAATAAAACCAAAAAAGTTTTAGAGAAAGCAAAAAATGAGACTGGAAAGTTAAACCTAACTCAAAAAGGTTCCTGAGAAAACTTTACTATTATCCTAAGTTTTCTGTTTGCTTGCTTGCAGAAGCAGAACCAAGGGGAGCAGTTATCTGAGATCGGATCAAATGAAGGTGCCCAGCGATAAAAAAAAAAAATAATACATAAATAAGACTCATCAGAATAAGAACCCCAGTGATACCGCTTCATCGTTGTTCTGCATCCTATGTAGTTGACGTGTTTAATAATAAGTCTGTTTGCTGACAAGTATTCTGCCATCCCTTTTCACCACTTCTAAAATTTCCTGGAGCATGTTATCTATTATCGTATGGTTCCACTTAGATCAAACGTACTCCATTGAACATACAACCATACCAGGCAGGAATTTTGGATGAATTGAACGGCCAAAACCAGAGATCATCCATCACAAGATCAATACTATGATAATCATATAAGACCTCTAAAAACAATTCTACACATGATGGTGTAGAAGACATGTAAATTTTGGGATCAAAAAAGAAAGCAAAGCACTCGCACAGTTGGCACATATTTTTGCAAGAATTTTAATATTTTAGGTGACAAAGAAACCATGCTCTAGAATGAAAAAGCAGATTAAAACAGAGCAATACTTACATTAAATATAAACAGTCAGTATTACGAGACATGAAGAAAAAACACTGACAACGCGAAACATTGACAAAATAACACAAGTATGCACTAGTTGCATTGCTTTCAAATGAAAAAGATCTTTTGCAACTGAAGTCTTACTTTGCTGCAATAGACCTAGACACAAACGCTGCAATGGCCTGAACAGCAAGATCTTCAGCTTCATCTTGGGTTGACACCTTGGTTTGAAGGTGCTTCTTTGCAATCTTGAAGGAATGGTCACCACCATCAATCACATGCAAACCAATTAGAGATTTCATCTTCTTGCAAACAGCTTCCAGCTTTTCCAGTGGACACAACGTGTCTTTGCTACCCTTCATGAAGCAAGATTGGAGCATTACAAAAAAGCACAAGTACAAGAATAACATACAAAGAAGCAAATTGGATTACTAAAATGAATCTAATGCAATGAGAATTAGGTAATACCATAATGAGTGAGAAATGACAATCTCTTACAGGCAACAATATATTAGAGCACTCAATTAATCACAAAGCTGGACGGGTTATTCAAAAGTATAGGAGCATGATTGCATGAAAGTTTTTGAGAAAAAAAACTGAGGTGTACTTTTAAAAATGGAGTCCATTGAAAAGATGTTTGGAAAGAAAATTTTGAAATGTTCTTTTCTTTTCCTTTTTGTGAAAGTTGTGGGGCCCGCTGAAAGAAGAAATGTTGTTTTTTTTTTTGGGTTCTTGTGAAACTAGTTTTTTTTTTTTTTTTTTTGTGTAAGTGTGGGAGGAAGGCTGTCCACTAATGATTAGATGAAATTTTTTTCGAGTGACAGAAAAAGTATTTTGGGGTTTAAAACATGTTAGGATTGAAAGTGGAAGAAAAATGGAAATTTTTTCATTAGGGAACACAGTTATACAATTTGAGTTTTTGGAATCTAGAATCACAGTCAAACGCATCATTAATAGATTGGTAACTGGTGCAACTCCATTATAAAATTAAAAAAACACAGTTCTTGTAGAAGACATTACCTGTACAAACATTTTTTTATGAGTAAACATTACCTGCACGAACATTGTTGGAACTGTAACTCGCAATAGTGTCTCATCTCGCACTGCTCCATTCATCCCCTGTTTTATAAGGCAAATATATTAAATCAAAGTGCTCTAATTAGTGTGGACATTTTGTTCCCCTACCGTCAATACCACAGATGTGAAATAACATGCCTGATCAGCTGATCCTACCAATAAGGAGGCATGCCTAGGTAAACGAGCTCAAAGGGGCAAGCCATTAACACTGTCACTAAATACATTGAAGATTTAACTATTAAACCATAAAATGTGATCACATTGGAATAGCTAAATTCCAAATAATTGGAATTTAGCTACAGTCACTTCTAAAATTATTTCCAAATTTGAAAGGAACTATTCATTCATCAAATACATTTTATATTAATTATTTCTCTCTCCCTTTTATATCAATTATTTATCTCTCCCTTTTAAATGACAATTGAAAAAATATAATTAGAATATGATTACTACGTAATATATAATATTATAAATAGTAAAATATGATAAAATAAAATAAATTCATAATTAAAAAAATTAAAATATTTTTGAAATTATTAATTACTCATTACTATATAATGAATAAATGGATAATCCAATGTGGAGATTTGATGTGAATAGCCAAAACTAAATTCATCTTACATTATTTTATTGTAATATAATGAAAAAATGGCTATTCCAATGTGGAGACTTATGTGAATGGAATAGCTAAAAGTTAAATTCATCTTACATTTATCAAAAATATACTTTAACTTTAGCTAATTCAATGAGAGTTACACTGTTCAGTAAATTGCAAGGGGGAACTATGCAAAGAAAATGGAATATTTACTCGCTCTAGAGTATGCTGAGTGCTAAGAGAGGTATAGTGGAATGCCAAGATATCAGGTATAAAACAGACAATGAAATTCTAAAGAACAAGTATAAACTGATTCTAACTTCCTCTAGGCTAGTTTCATATTCCAGATGTACAATTTGATTTACTAGACCATTAATAATTTAATAATGCATGTGAGTAACGAGTAAAGGATTGTGCAGAGTTAACTTATAGAGGATCACAAACCTTCAGTGGGTACCCCAAACAAACTATAGCTGAAGCACAAATATCTTCATTGCAAGCTACCATGCAGCTGACTCTAGAGACAAATACAATTTAATATTAATGAAGAGTAATCAATGGTAAGTTATGCTGCAGAGACAATGGTATATATCACTACTTGACTTTGTCTGTATATGCTCCTATATATCAAAATTGCATTGCATGGAAGCACTATATACCATAAGAGATACATGGAAATTCTTTGCAACGATTTTCCCTTTAAATACAAGCAAGATCCCAGGGTACTAAGCATTTGATAACTTTCAATCAATTTGAGTTATTTTGTCACTACCTTGAGCCCATGGATTTCCCTGCCAAAATCAGCGGATGCCCAGGGTACTTAGCAACAGTCTTTTTAACAATATCCGAGTGATACTCGACCAACCTTTCTGCCTTGGGAGGAGCCTTCCGTTTACCACCAGATATGTCTGCCAAGAGTCAAGCCACTATATTGAAGAATACACTCACTTCAGAAGACAACTGACTTCATGCATTACTTAAAAATCAGCCGAGCTACTAGTACCCTGAAGGCTGAACATGTTAAAATACAAGAAATAATCTGATACAAAGAAAAAGGCATATGTTTTTTTAATAGAGAGAGAAGAGATAAAGAGAAAGCAAAAGTTAACACTAATTGACCAAGAAACTCACAAGGATAGTCAAAGGTAACTACTTCAGCAGCATTCAAGGCCTTGCCCAGCATTTTCTTCCATCTGCATATCAATAAAGTAGCTTCAAATTCCCGAGATTTATATCAACTATAAACTACTAGCCGCAAAACTCCATAATTTATTGTTCTTCTTTCCACCTTTCTTTGTTTTAAATATAAGCGCTTTATAAAATACAAACTAAAGAAATTTGTTTACATTGTCCAATAAACCAGAACATCAATTACTGGGAATGTTTTCATTTTGAATAAAATTGGAACACGAAATACAACAACAAAAACAGAGAATTTAAGTGCGACCTGATCATCCATTCGGAAGAGGAAGGAGCACCGGCACCATGAGCAAAAACCACCACAGGGGATGTCTCCTCCAGCGCCAATGGTAATGACGATGACTTCTCATCTGCATAGTCCTTATCCTCGTGAGAAAGCATTTCTACTACCCAGCACGAACTTGAATTAAGTCCCCACTTTAAATCCCAAGGAAGCCCTAATCAACCGCACACAATTTTCGCGCCAAATGTTGGGACTTCGGAGGTAGAGTATACTGTAGAGAGTCAAAGCCCACCCTTCGGCCCATCTGAGCTTATAAACTCGGTCTACTTTTTTTTTATTGTTATTATTTTAGAAAAAGTCTACACAGCCTCCGGTTTGTGGGTCGCACACCACACTCCTGATGTGGCGAACTCGGTTCGGAAACCACGTCACGATTCTGCGAAGCACGACCCCTCACTCTCCCTCACCCAAACGAACGAAATCCCCCCACCCTCACTCTTCCATCTCTGCGAAGTCACCCCATCCTTACTCTCCCTTCTCTGCCCAGCCCCCCCACCCTCACTCTCCCGTCTCTGTGAACTCCCCCCCCCTCCACCCTCACTCTACCTTCTCTGCAAAGCCCCCAACAAAAGTGAGTCCTCTCTCTCTCTCTCTCTCTCTCTCTCTAACTCTTAGTTTGTGTAATCTCTTTGATTGACCTCAGATTCCTGTAGATTTCACTAAGACGATTAAGATCTTGAATAGCCGCCAGATGCATAGTTAATGTAAATGCACATAGATACATTCTTTCTCTGCGTTGTAACGCTTATTGCATCAAAAAGTCCCTTTCAGTGGTGATCCTAAGATGCTTAGGCTTGTGAGTTTGCTCTGAGTCTTTTCTTTACAGTGATTACATTGGCTCGAGAACAGTTGGGCATTTAAATTTGTTATTGTCTTGTTTTAGGTTTGATCTTAAAATTAGCAACTATTTTATTAATGAAATTTGTGTTGGATGCCCGCTACCACATAGGTAAGTTTTAATGAGTTGTGTAATTATGAAGAATTTATCATTTGAAGAAAACAAATAAATGTTAAAGCATGTGCTCAACTTGCTTTTGTACTTGGTTTTTCTAAAAAAAAAAAATCTTCTATCTTTGGATTGGTAGTTGATTTTTATGGTTTTCCCAATGGATACTCCTATGAACAACTGGCATTAAGTTGATTACCTAGGCTCGGCTCTGGTGGTATCACGGTGGAATTGGATTAAGGTATTTTGTAGCTTTGGAACTTTTTATAACATAAGAGAAGTAGAAAGAATCATGAAGAATTGTGTCATGCCTCTATTTCATTTGTGGATTTCCTTGAGCCATGTGTATTTTGCATTTTCAGCAATTGAATTTGTGCATGAGTGGAAGGGAGAGGTAGGAGCTGCATTTCCCACCAATGATAATACCATTTGAATATACATAAAATTAGAAAACAACCTTACAGTCATTTGCTTTTCATTCCATTTAGACTTTTTACACTCCATGAATTACGACTTTACTGTATGTTTTGCAGCTTATTTCTACTATGCATATTGTTGGTTGACAGATTTAGATTTAGAATCAGAAATTACCATATTGCAACTATGGACGAAAAGAAAGTACTTGTAAAGAGAAAACCTAAATTGTTAAGAAAGGAGGAAGATTTTCAAAAGCGATAGGAAGAGATTTGGAAGAGGGAGTTGGGACTCCACAACAATCAAGTCAAGCTTCAAAGGTAAGAAGCAGATATGCGGCGTTTTGTGTGTATTGAGATCATGATGAAGCCCCAACTAATTGGGATACATCGACCAACTAGTTGATGACTTTGTAATTAGAGGGACTCAGTGTTTGTAAGGGAGACAAATTATTGGCAAATCTATTAGGTTGTTTTTGGGTTGGTGTATTTTGGGTTATTTTTCAAGGGCTTTTTGGGATATTAGAGGCTCTCTAATATGGATTAGGTGTTTTCTTGTATACATTCAGTGTACTTGGATACTCATTTTAATATATATAATATTTTTACTTATAAAAAATTATAGGAAAATCTGTTGTTAGTGACTTTATATTGTTGTTGGAAGGAATCGTCGAATGCAGTACTTTAGTGACTTTATTATTTTTAAACACTTTCATGTTAATTAAATTGGATTCATTTCCACCAAATCAATAATTTTCTGCAGTCAACCCAACAAGTAGCCAAATACATAACTCAATTCGCTAATTATAATGATATGGTGGTGCTATCTTGTTCAGAAAATATTTGCAATATTTATGCATTTGATCCCTATCCCCCATCAATTATTCTCTGTGGAAACAAACTTTGAAGCTGGTATGAAGATAAAAAGCATTAAAATGATCCCACTTGTCTATATTCTAGATATGCTTGCTCTGTTTTTTAATGTATATATAATACATATAGTAATAACACACCACAACAGCAACCATTGTGCTGATTTTTTCATAAAATACATAAAGATATTTTTTTGAACAAGAGTGACAGAGTTCATGAGTTCAACAAGTTTCTTTAGTCAACCCAACAACAGAGTTGCATCTTCAGCTTCCTACAACAGTAGCCAAATGCATCTTCAACTTTCTACAATCATTCCCAAATACATAAATAAAGAAATGCAACTTCAGCTTCCTACAATCACTCCCAAATACATAAAAAAATGCATCTTCAGCTTATACAAAATGTAATACAAAATCACCCAACAGAACATCGTTTTTAGATTCCCAAAATCCGTGTATGGACATGTTTGATTACACCAAGCTACTGAAAATACAATAATTTACCAAAGCCTCCAGATATCATATTAATATTTGTGAATTGTGTATGTAAACTTCCAGAACTACAACACTTCCAAAAGGACCAAAAATATCAACACCAACAATACCATATTTTCCTATGTACACTTCCAGAACTATTACACTTCCAAAAATGCTTTGAAGGCCAGAACTATTACACTTCCAAAATACCAACACTAACAAAACCATATTTTCCTATGTACACTTCCAGAACTATTACACAAAACACCCAATGTCGCGATTATCAACCCAACAACAAAGCCATACTCATGTGCTGCTACTTCAGATTTCATCGTGTATGCTGCAATTACCCAATCCGCTGCACTGGAAACATAAAAGAAACGGTTATTGAATACGATTATCAACCCAACAACAAAGCCACCCTCAAAAGTGTTGCAGTTCACGTTTCATAAAGAAAAGTTTTGCATGCATGAAAGAAACACAACTTGAAAATACTGGGCAATAAAGGAAAATGTTGCCATGTTTCATAAAGGAAAATGTTGCAGTTCATGTTTTATTGTTGTAAATCTTCTCAATTCCAATATCAGTGCCAAAGATCACTACTTGAAAGAAACAAAAACTGTCCATATGGAAAATTTCAACCAAAGACAAGAAGTCAACAAAATTTGGGACTAACAAAGCCACCAAACTCACCAAGAAAACCAGCAACCATCTCAGCCAAAGGTAGTAGCTACCACCCCAGAACCGCCTCTCCACTATCTCATAAACAGGGTTCATCATTATAGGTAAGGTAAAGAACAAATTCACACACAAACCAAGTTTATAACTTCCAGTATAAATCGGCTTTCTTTTCTTATATTACAGAACAAGGCATATGAAATGTTGGAATGATTATAGGCAAATGTTAAGCTTGACACCAGTGTCTTTTGAACCCGCATCAAAGTTAGACTCAAGGAACTTTTCTCATGCTTCTATCTTGGACACTCAACCCCGTAAAAGGAGGTAGGCAAGGATGAACACACAAGAGAAGTCAATTTCTTGACTTTTTCGAAAACACCTCATACATTTTAAATGCAATGACCAGTCTAGTTTGCCTCACAAAAAGATTTCCCATGATATATTTAGTTTGAAACCATAGACAGACACTATAAAGGAAAAAAAAATCCCACCTCCTTTTTTTGGAACAATGAAAAGTTATCCCCAAATTCTAACAAGCACATCTATAATAAGTAAAACTAATTTTGTAATTGTTCTTAAGATACTAAAATTGATTCTCTTCTACCTTTTTGCTTCTTGGTCTATCCATCCCCACACATGCTACGAAAGTGTATCCCATAATTTTACATTTTAATTTGCTTTCTACCTGCCAAGCTCCATTTATTTTAAATGTATTGTTTCTACTAAACCCATCTAAGCTCAGCAACAAAGAGAATAAGGGATTTTTACTTCTGTAATGAACCATTTCCAATTAAAACTTTTCGACGAGTACAAACTGAACAAAGTGTACAAAAAAATATTATAAAAAATGAGAATAAGATTAAAAAACGGAAGAAAAGAATTCGCACTATATCTTAGCACCATGGCTTGGGAAAAACTTGTTTATTCCAGAAGCTATAACGTACCTTTAAGGAACAATTCGATTTCTCAAAACAGCTTATATAAGCTATTCAGAAACTGGTATGTGTGCTACAGGCAGTACGATTGTAATGCTTAGTTGAAATTGTGAAACTAGTGAAATGGCAATGATACTGTAAATGATCAGGAAACATGGATCTGCCACCCACTTGATAAAATAAGAAAAAAAAATCCCAGTTATTATTTAAGTATACAACATCAACAATCCAAAAATCCCCATAAAACACAGATCAAACAAACACAAAATTCCAGATCCATTCAACACAAAAACACACAATATTTGTAATACTAGAAATGAAGAGATGAAACGAAAATACAAAAATAAAAACCATTTTCTTTCATTTCTTACCCTTATCGGCGGAGCCAGACGACGACGGTGGGTGCCGGTAGCAAGAATGCCAGTGGAGGACTAAAGTCGTGCAAAAATGGTGAAGCCGGAGAATCTTCGAACTTTTGTTAGCCTTGACAGTAGACCCACACGGTGCCGAAGTGATGGAGCCACACAGTGCGAGCGGAGGGTGAGGCCGGCGAAAGGAGAATGAGCTGGGAGAGTGGGGGAGAGAACGCGGGGGGAGAAGCTCGGGGGAGGGTCTGAAATTGAAATTGAATGTTACTGAACCATTATGAAACGCCCATTTAAGTTTTTGAAAAAAAAAAACCATGTAAGCTAGAGTGCGGAGGCTGAGTGAACAGTGGAAGGTTGTGTAGTATAACTATCTACACAACCTTCCACTTATGAATAGTAGACTTTAGGGGATCTTTGCTTTCCGTTTCTGTCCATGAATGTTTCTTTTATTTACATTTGTGTCCTTATTTGTTGATTTGTCTTCCTATTTCTATACAGTTGTGTCTTGCATTGTTACATTCCTGCCCTTATTTGATTTCATGTGTACATTTTTGCCCTTGCTTGGTTGATTTTCGCTTTCCTTATTTTTCCTTCTGTTTGCTGTTGTTGTACATTTTTTCCCCTGTTTTGTTTTTATTTTTTATGTTTCTGCCCTTGTTTGATTGCATTTGTACGTTTTCCCCTACTTTTTTTATTTTGAATTTGCTTCTTTTACGTTTCGCTTGTTCCTGACAGAGTGTAGCTTCTGTTCTTGTTGCTGGGCTTTGCTTTTATTTATTGTTTCATTGAGAATGAAATTGGTTTATGTTGCATTTGGTTTTACACTTTTGGTTCTTGCATAGTGTGTTGGTGTGATGTGTTAAGGACTTGTCCCACCACCGGTCATAATCGTTAACTTGCAAATCGTTAAGTAGACGGCACGGTGTGCCTGTGACATCTCTGATGCTTAAGTCAATAATATGTAAGGGATAATAATTTAAGAATGCTCAATCAAATCATTCGAAGGTTACCTATTGCTCCTATATATAGGCATGGAGAATATTGGATGAGTACTATAAACTGATTAACTTTGCACAATATTTAACTATTAAAAGGCTTATCTCTGATGTATTAAAGTTATCTAATCACCACATTATCCATACCAAATGACGGCGTTTTGTCTATGACAAAACGGCGTTGTTTGGTCATATGTTATTAAGTTGTTTTATAAAAACTCACAGGCATGAAATGACGATATGACGTCGTTTTATGCCTGGGGTTTTCTTTATATATAAATACATATTTAATTATTTATTATATATTATATATAATATATGCAAGGTGGGAGAAACTTGGAGCGAGGCCGAGCCCCCTCTGTCCCCCGCCCCCTGGCATCTGCGACATGGAGCCCCATCCCGCCCATGCGGGGGAGGGGTGGACGGGGGCGGGGTGCTGCCCACCCCTATTAGATGTTTCTAATTTTGGATTATTTCAGGAATGATGCTAGACAATATGTGATACTTTTTATGAATCTTTAGCTATTAAATGTAATGACTATTATTTTGGCATATTTTTTTTGGACTTGTTAGAATGAATTTTTTTTTAGTGCATAGCATTCTAGGACTTCAAATGATAGAATTTAGTTTTTATTCTAGAAGATAAGATTATTATTTCCTCCTCTACGTTCCATAGGTAGACATAGTTAGTTTTTTGCATCTGAGTGTCACAATTTCATTCTTTTGAATTAAAGACTTTGGCCAAGAAAGAAAAAATATATTTTTGAATGCTACTCTTCACCCACCTTATTCATTAACCCATTGTTATATAATTGAACCAATTTTAGAGTTTTATACCAAGTGTTAAGGTCGTGTTTCGCACGCCATTGGGTTAGGTTCCAACAACTCAGATCTTCAGAACTTGAGCCTGTGAAAATAAAGAAGAAGACAGTTGGGAGAGGGCGGCCTTGGGGCCGGGGAGTCTCCGATGCCAAAGTTAGTAAATTCTCTTAAAAGTTTGTAAATAAGTGCAAGAATCTAAGGATCAGAGAGAGTTTCTCGTACCTAGGACTTACTATTTATACCAAGAGTCTGGAGGACAGATTGTGTCTGCCCCCATGGAGTCCGTGTCCTTCATACAGTTCCTTTTGTCAGAGTCTTTTAATGCAGCGTGACTCTGCGACGACGTCATTAATATGGCGTGTAGCTTGAGTAGTGGTGCCATTAATGCGGCGTGGTTCCCCAATTTGCCTAACCCCGCTGGCGTCCTTGGTGTTCCGTTGATACCTCCCTTGTCAGAGGATCGAGGGTCCCCCGTATTTTCCACCCATTACGAGGACAAGCACTTAAGAACTGGACATTATTCAAAGGGTCTTCAGGTCGATGAGTCTCATCTCCTGCAGCACGTTCCCTTATGTAGGTAGCGTCCAGTGGAGCCTACCCCTGGGCCAGGTCGAAGATTCTACTTGTTTTGGGCTAGACCTTTGGTTTGTTCCCTTATGACTGGTTTGTATTCAGAGATGAGATGGTTTTAGATGAAAAATGAAAGTTGAAAAAAATATTGTTAGAATATTATTTTTTTAATATTATTATTGTTTTGGGATTTGAAAATGTTGAATTAAGATTTGAAAAAGTTGAATTGTTTATTATATTTTATATGGAAATTTGAAAAAGTTATAATAATGAAATGAAATGAGATGAGATACTTTCCGAATCCAAACGAGGCCTAGTTGCCCTTCTTAGGGCCGCTTAGACAGAGGAGAAAAAAATCCCCTTACACCAAGTTTTTATGCTACTCTACATTATCCGATTTTCAACAACATTTTATTTACTGTATATAAATGTTATTTCCAGGATTTTTTCACACAACTGGGAAAATGTGCCTTGCACGTTGCATCATCAACTAGTATATATATATATGTTTTTTTGTCTCATTGAAAAATAAACCTCATACGAATTGTTAAATTAAAGTCAACAGTGGAAATTTTATCGACCGGGACCATGATGCAATATTGTTATTGTTAATTTCTAATAAATGTTTCGAGAGAAAACGAGCTAGGCCCAATAAAATAAAAAAAGTAATGATATACACACAACACATTGCACAACACATTGCATAACAATGTTATAAAATGAGAGTATTTTCGTAAAATGATGTTACTTTTATAAGATCTATTACAAAAATACCCTTCATTTAAAACATAATTGTGTAAAGTGTTATAAAAAATATTGTGTGTAAATCATTTTCCATTTTCCAAATAAAATAATTCAGTTTAAGAGCCATTCTAGGTTAGTCAAAGTGAAAGATTGGGTCCGTTATTTCGGGTCAGAATTTTGGGTCGGGTCAGTCATGTGACTTTATTGTATGCTCCTACTGACAAGTCGAATTAGTCGAATTTGTATCCTATTTAAGTTAGAGTAATGTTATATACAGTCATGGAGTATGCAAGTAATATGCAGTCACTTTAAAAAGAGTGAGGTCCAATATTAAAAAAATTAATTTATTTTTATGGGATCCCGTATTTATTCACTTTTTTCAAAGTGATTGCACCACTTTTACGCACTCACGACTGCAATTATCATTTCTCTTTAAGTTATTGGTATCATGTGTGTACATATGTATATATAGGATGGTGCTAGCAGGCCGTCTAGCGTTTACTGTTAGGTGTACCGCTAGTATAAATTTGTAATTCATTTTTTTTTAAAGTATTTTTTTAACATCCTTAATTATTTTTTAAAAAAAAATTACATATTCACTAATAGTCACTTCTTTAATTATTAAATAAAAAAATTAAAAAAATTAAAATACTCTAGCGGTAACATTAAGAGAGCTAAGTAGTATTTTTCATATATATATATATATATATATATATATATATATATATATAAGTTAGATTTGTGAATCTGATAAAATCTTTTAGATAAACAAGTCGGTCCATATCATCCATGCATGTAGCTTGTCTAAGAAGCCGATTATGTTAGGGTAAAAAAAAAAACCGATTATGACACGATCTATTTTAACTCGTTACAATATGTTAGGGGTAATTCGTGTTTGCGGGTTGTGTTCGTGTCGTGTAAAGTCATGGATATTCGACTATAGGGCTTAACCCGAACTTGACCTATTAAGCTAAACGTGTCAAATCTGTTAGACTTACCTCTCTGGACTCAGCATGCAAACTCGAACTTTAGATCTCAAGGCTCATCCACAACAGAAGGATAACGATCATCCACAATAGAAGGATATACACACCATTCAAATTCAAATGTTAAATAGATAAGCACGTTACTAGTTTAAATTATAAAATAGTTTGAATTGTAAATTTGGATAAATATTGATGTAACAGAAAACTCTATATATATTGCAATATATTGTTCTGTTTTGGTATTGAGTACCAAAAACATTTCTCCAGTTTTGATATATTTTACATGGTATCAGTTACGGCTCACGCCGTATTATCCATTTTGATTCGTTTAGTAACTAATTAGAGATGGATCAACACAACATTACTCATTTCAACCTGTTTTATATAAATGAGTTGAACTAATCCACATAACTCATTTGAAATGATTAACATAATTTCACACAAAAATTAAAATTTATATTTATTAGTAGTCACAATATCTTAAAAAAAAAATTAGGCTACCTACTAACAAAAAATATCAATATTTTTCATATTTTAACTTATAATAAAATCAATATTACAATCTCGATATTAATAAATATGAGTATAGGTTCTGAATTACAATCTCAACAATAAAAAGCTAAGTATATTGAGAAATATCAATATTACAATTCAACAATAATAAAATTGTGATTGTGAGTAAAAATCTAAATGGGTCATAACGGGTTGGTTTTGTGTTTAACGGGTTAACCCGTTATTGATCCGTTTATAAATCGTGTATTAACGGGTCAACCCGTTTTGACCCAAATATGTTAACATCAAACTTAAACCTACTAATTTTGTGTCGTGTTCGTATAGGATTCAAGGTTTGTGTCACAAATTGCTACCCCTACAATTTGTTTAATATAACCAATCAATTAAATTGATTCAAATAATTTATTTGGCCTAATGAATAACACAACTTTACTTATTGTAAACATAAATCATATCAAAAATTTATTTATTATAAATATAAATCATATCAATTATCAACATTCGCAGCTAGTTAGAATAATTTCAAGTCAATATCTATAACCATATATAGAAGAAAATTACTTATTTATGACTAATTATTTTCAGTTAAAATGAGTTTGTTTTCGTCGTAAATAGTTATTTTCGTCGCAAAAAATAGTCACAAATACCCGTTTTTCTTATAGTGATATAGTTAATATTAAATGTCACTTAACTTCTCAATTCATATCTAATTAAATAATATTAAAACCCAATAAAATTTGTCTAAATAAACAAGCATATAGCAATACAAGGGTGTTAGAGTTTTAAGGTTAAATTAGTAAAATATATTATTAATATATACGTACGGGTCAATTGAGGATGGACAGCTTGTTTATTAATCGTGTCTAACTAAGTGTCTAATTAATCGAGTCAATCAATATAACACAAATCTTACAATCTTATAATTAAGTGTCCAATTCATACCAAGTTTACACCCGTGTTAAACATGATGTCCAGCCCCATGCCAGAAGCATCTAGCAAAGGATATACATTTTATAATTGAGAGAGGAAATATCGAGTAGAGTAGAACAGTGACTGTTTAAGCGTATAATATCAAGTCCGAAGATAAATATGCCATGCAGTGGCTGTAGAGATTGAAAGCAAAAGGATAAAAAGTAGGAACAGAGGAATGTCAGCGGGGAATCATATATACATAAATGTTTGCCCTAGCTGTAACTTCGTCTGATGAAGGATAAGGTTGAGATGCCTACAGCAGCCTAAGCTGCTTTATTCTTTGTTTAGGAATTAAAGGTTATTGTCTTGTCGAGGTCTTAAGGGCCAACCCCCACCCCCTCCACCTTTTGCTTAGAGGGTAGTCCACGGCTGTCCCAAGCTAAATATCATGTACTTTAGACGTGTTCAAGATCAGTTGGCTCTAAGATGCACAAGTACTGGAGCATATTTTCATCCTCATTTTGATGAATTTCCCATCCAATTGAGATTCGCTATGTGGCAAGCTGATCATGGTTTTACCCTTCTGATCCCAACTATGATTATGATATATGCTAAAACCTCTTAAGAAGGCAAGAGAGGATATGGTTTTGCCACTAATTTTCAAGTGCAAGATATGGAGACCCCACCAAGTAGCTAGGCTAGCTAGGTGTGACAAGTCAGCATTTTTGTCGCATAGTCGTTTTTATGCCCTATAAATAGGGCTTTGTATACTCCATTCCTCTTCAAGCTGGAAGAAGCTAGCAGAGATTGGCAGTAGGAATTAATTACAGGGGTGAGTCTTTCAAGGCATTGGTTATTCAATCTCTCTCAAGGGCTTCTAGCCTGAGCCAAAAGCTGAAGTTTTGCTTTGAAGGCAACTGCATGCATGGGTTCAGGCTAGGAGCCCTTCGAGGGGGACCGAAAAGGCTGTGCCTTGCTAATTGCAAGAAGTTTTGGGATGTTTGTTTTAAAACCCGAGGCATTTTTGTTGCTCACTCTTCTCTCAAAGGCTTCTGGAGCATTGCCGGAGACGGCAATTTAGCTGCCTTTGGGAGGAGAGTGGACAAACAGTGCCACGATAACTTTACGTGATCATTGGCAACGACGTTAAGTGGATATACTACTGCACAGATTGGGTGCATGCTCTCGTCAAAGCTTTTTAGATTTGGCTAAGCTTTAGAACTGCTTGTATGTTCTGCTTCTGTTAAATGAGCTTGGTTCATCTGCACTACCTCGCTTTCTGGCTCAGGTTTGAAGATATGATCTCTTAGGGAGAAATAATTTCTAGTTTTATTAAAGATAAAACATTGTTATTATCAAATTCGTTGATGTTAATAATTTTTGCCTAATTTTGAAGTCAGAAGATTTAGCTTTTTATAACTCAAGCGGCGAGACTCTCACCTTCAAAGGGATCCAAACATGCAGACCAGCAAAATATAGCATATTATATATGTTTGTAAGACACAAATGTTGAGTGAGCAAAGACCAAAACCAGGTTGGGTCAAGCTCAATGTAGATATATGGAGAAGTTTTGGAAATCCAGGATTTAATGGGGAGTCATGGCCGGAGCCGTTATAAGAAATATTTCTGATGGTAGAATATTCTTGGCTGCATTTAATTTCTTCTTTTTGTGGATCATTTGATTCTGTGATGGTGGTTAATTGGTAATTGCGGGATAAGGGCTGTGTTCACCGTTCATTGCTTGAATTTTTGGGAAAAGTTATATATGCACTTAGCTGTACATGAGTTGAGACACGTTTATAATTAGGAAAATGATGTTCGCAATCATGAAATCATGAAATGTACAAGGGTCGCATATTCGCCAAACAAGCTTATAATCAAAGGCTTTGAGGACATCACGTGAGTTTCTAATATCCAAGCCTCCTTCGAGGATATGATGGGTAATCTAACGTCAAGAGATTTTTTTATTTATTTATTTTTGTATGACCCTAGAGTCCTCCGAAAAATGTGGTAAAAGTTTTACGAATGAATAGAGTCAATGAATTTTTTGGGTGGATTGAGTACAGAGAGAATATGAATAGGGATGGAGGTAATTAGGACATATTTGATCAAAGCAAGGTTGCCTCCCATGGATAATAAACGACCTTTCCACCCAGCCGTTCTTCTTGATTTTGTTCAAGATAGAGTCGAAAGCAAATATGGAGAGTTTTTTATAAGAGAGGAGCACCAAGATAAACAATGGAAAATTTACGCTCATTAAAACCCATGGCAACTTTAATGATATTCTTTCTATTGCTTGAAGCATTTTTATGCAGTAAAAATATACTTTTAGAGTGATTAATCTTTTACCCTGGGATATTCTCATATTGAGAAATGAAAGTCATGAGAGTTTGTAAGCTTTTATTGGATCCATTTGTGAAAATTAAAAGATTATCAGTAAAGAGAATGTGAGTGATAGGTTGGCAGCCACCAGGTGCGCCACATAAGGAGAGGTATGCCCGTCAATCATTAAGATTAAAAAAAAAAAAAAAAAAAGAAAGAAAGATAAGGGTTCCCCTTATATTCTAGATCTAAACCCTTTGGTAGCCGTAAAATAGCCGGCATGAGTACTATATATTGAGATGGATGAAAAAAAGTAGACTCAGAGAAACAAGCTTAAAAAGAGATTCCACTCGCATTAAAACCAAACATTAACAAAATACGAGAAAAATAAGTCCAATATTTGATTCTGTCAAAAGGTGATCATGTAAACTTTAAGCATGACATTATTACCAGTATTTTTAGCCAAGCTATGAGTATAGCCAGCCCTCTCTCGACAAGCTAGATACATGAAAAGAATATACGTACTGAGCAATATCTCTCTCAAATCAAGCTGGTTGATGAAAAGATTTGTCGAACAACTGTTGAGATTGAGCTTGAGATATGTTTTCCGTCCGCTGTGCTCATTTTTATGGGTTCTAACAATATATAACATAATCTTTTGAGAATGGACTAAGAAAAATGTTAATCACGCAACGAAAACACATGATTTAAGATAGATGGGTATATATAGAATTATAAATAAAAGCATTCATACGAGATATTATCAAATGCATGTTTCTCTCGGCCTGCTTAATTTCAGTATAACTCATTTGAGAGAAAAATCATATATAGTTAATCATACATTTTCCCAAACTACATATATACAAACGTCTCCTCGGGTACACTACTAAGCAAGCTCTTGATTTTTCTCCACAATTCTCACTCCCTTTGCAGATCTAAGCACATTGGCCTGTTTCAAAAGTACACACCAAGTAACCAGAAGCATCAAAACTAGAGAAAAGCATCGGTTTCTGATCAGTACTTTTATGTACCATGCAAGAACTGAGAAATCCTATATATTGCTGATCAGTAAGCTTTAAATTAGTGTGATAGAAGCACCTGATCCTCAGTAATTTCTACTTGAAACCCATCAACAATGACCAAAGATAACAACTTCCTGTAGCTGCCGGCCTCAAGGGTGCTTGCCAACAGCTCATCATGCTTCCTGCTTAGATATAAATTAAGCTCCTGTTCCCTTCTTTTTGTTCTATTGAAAAGGAAATATAAAGGCAAATGGAAGCAACTAAGAGATCAAGTACTGAGACAAAGAACGTTAGAAGGGATTCGTATAATAAGAAAAAGGATATAACATAATTTTCCAAAACCAAAAACAGAATCATCACGTATAACATAATGTATGTAGAGAACAGACCGATCAGCTTGAAGGCGTTCGTATTCTGGGTCGTAGTTCATGAAAACGAAGTATGACTCAGTTTTTGTACTTTCCATTGCGATTCCTTGCATATTTTTTTAAGAGTACTGTGGCTTTTGCTGGATATGCAATGGGTTTCAGGTATCAAGTGCAGGCAATTTATGGTTGATCAGAAGTAATAAGCTGGCTAAGTTCGGATGTTGAGTTGATTTTAAATAATTTGTGAATAATAATAAAAAAATAATAATTAATTTATGAATAATAATAAATTATTTGTAAATAAGTAATTTTATATATAATCGTTATATGCGTAAACGTCACGTAATCGTTTGAAAAATAATAGAATCTATTTTCTAAAAATTAATTTTTTTATTATTTTTTTCAAAACCACATAATTTACCATTACAAATATATTTTCAGTAATCATTACGATTTACGACTTCGTCACTTGCAAAAATGAACAGTCAAGAAGTGGCCCACATCTCTAATTTGAAAGCAAAGTTGAATTGCAGTAAACTATAATGAACTGTATTTCGACCCTTACGAGTCTTTTTTATTTAAAAAAAAAAAAATCGATCTGACCAATTAATGGAAACCACTCGCCGATCCTCTTGCCCTATGAATGGATCATGTCTGATTTGTTCGAAAAGTGTTTACTGAAGTTTCCTCAGGGTTCGAGCATCACTGCAATAAAAGACAGTATTATTCTGATCACGAGAAGTAAGCGGGCCTGCAGCCTTTATCATATTCATCCTTTTTGACTTATTATCTACCAAATTTTACATATGGTTAAAGGAGATCAAGGCCCAAGGCATGCGCCGGAGATCATGCCACATTTTTACCCTTTTCTTCGTATATAATCGAGTTTTCACTTTCAGGGATGGAGAAAGTTTAAAACCGATGGCAAACTTAAAAACATTTTATATTAATACCTCAAAGCAAAAACGAAATCTTTAAGCTCATGCACGTGAACGCCTCTTCTGCTTGCATGGAACCTGCAGTCTGCGGCGCCAGTAGTACTGCAGAGTTGGCTGGGCCACCCAGCATCTACAATCTCCACATGTCAATCGGAAAGGTCGGGGACCTCAATCTGAGATTCCGGAGAGAGAGAGAGAGAGGACGGTCCATATCCACAGTTCATCTGGGAGTGCATGCGGATTAAGGAAAACACTATAGTGTGGGATCCCACTACCACGTTTTTTTTTTTTTGTTCTTCTTCCCAACGTCTCTTTCTCTTATTCTCTTTTTTTTTCTTCCCATTTTCTTCCCTCTTCCCTTCTCCCCTCCTCCCTCCCTCCCCGTGCCTCTCCCTTCCTCCCCCTTACCTGTTATACGGCTAGAAAGGAAACCCTAATATTTAGGATCTTTGTCTTATGCACGTGGGCTGGGTCAAAGGAGAGGCCCCGTTAACTTAGCTATTTTACTTGTTGCAGTTAGTCTATTTGAGTTTGTTATGGGTCACGTTGGTTTAGTGCGTCAGTTTAAGTCCATTTATATTTTTCATAGTCAGTTATTTAGTCATGGGTCAATTATGTAGTGGAGTACGTTGCGTCCGTTGGTCATCACTTGACCAAGTTTACCTGTAATTGCTTTAAGTACCTTTGAGTGTTTCAGCAATCAATTATAGTTTCTATAATAATTTGTGTTACAAGTGGAGGTCCAGGGCCTCTCGAAGTGCCTATAGAAATTACATAGTGAATTTTAGATACTCTAATAATGGTATCAGAGCCAGGTTCCTGCGACATGGCTGAAGGTACACGCCATGCTCAGTTGACGGAAGCAGTGTCCATGTTGAAGGGAGAAACCGTGCACCTGCGTGAAGAATAAGACCAACAAAAACATATGTTGGAAGCAGTGTTACAATAATTGAATAATTTGGCAGCTTCATATGAACAGTTAGCAGCAATAGCAGGTAATCCACCAAAATGAAATCAGGTCAGTAATAATCCTTTATTTGAAGGGAGTGGGGGTATTCAGGCTAGAACCTTAAGGTTGGATTTTCCAAAATTCAATGGGTCTGAACCCATGGAATGGGTCTTAAAAGCACAACAATTCTTTGCTTATTTTAATACTCCTTAGGACCAAAAGCTCCAGATAGCCTTTTTTCCATATGGAAAGAAAGACACTTTCTTGGTATTGTTGGTTAATGGATTCGAGACCTATTGGTAGTTGGGAAGAGTTTGTTTCTACACTTAAAGTGCGTTTTGGACCCTCAACCTATGAGGATCCACTAGGGTTGTTCACTAAGTTGAAACAAACTGCTACTGTTGAAGAATATCAAACTGAATTTGAGCACCTATCTAATAAAACCAGTGGATTATCGGAGAAATTCCGTATTAGCACTTTTATAAGTGGGTTAAGGGATGATTTGAAGATAATGGTGACCATGCTTAAGCCTAACACAATTTCAGCTGCTTTTGGGTTAGCAAAATTGCAGGAGGAAAAGGTGGCTAGAAGAAAAGGAGGAACCAATAGAAACCAAAGTCCAACCCAAACCACTTTTCCCTATATGCCAAAATTACTTGCACCTGCACCACTAATGAGATTACCACCACCACCACCTAGACCTGAAAATATAAATAACCCCACTATCTACAACCCAAACCGAAAACCCACCTTTCCCATAAAAAGAATATCGCCTGCCCAAATGCAAGAAAGAAGAGAGAATGGGCTTTGTTACTATTGTGATAAAAAATTCAATTTTAATCACAAGTGTAGCAGTCCTAGGATTTTTTTGTTGGAAGGATTAGAAGATGAAGAAGAGGAGGAAGCTGAAACTAGTGAGGGGAAGTTGGCCTTAATTCAATTAGATGAACCTGCTAAGGAAGAAAAGGAGTTAGGGGAGTTGCTAAGCATTTCACTACATGCCATGGCAGGTTCTCTATCACCTAAGACCATGAGAGTTGAAGGTTTTATTAATCATCAAAAGGTTTTAATTCTTGTTGACACAGGAAGCACGCATAGTTTTGTGAATCCATATGTAGCAAGGAGATCAAAGCTGCCAGTGGGAGAGAGCCAGTTGACAGTCAAAGTGGCTAATGGAGATAGCCTTCCTTGCCAAGGTTACTGTAGGGCAGTTCCTATCCAACTACAAAATTTAAGGGTTAAAGCTAATCTTTATTTATTTACTTTGGGAGGTTGTGATGTGGTGTTAGGGGTCAATTGGCTAAGAGGTCTCCGGTCCATCTTGTGGAATTTTACTGACTTAACTATGCAGTTTAATTTCAGGGGAAGTGAATGTAAATTGCAGGGGTTGCAACCACCCCGAGAATCTTTAGAAAAAGAGGAACACATTCCTAAATTAAAAAAAGGGGTTGTTAAAGGAGTTTGGTTGCATTTAATTGGAGGGGAAGTGAGGACAACAGAAGAAGTTAGTATACCAGCAGTGTCAAAAATAGTGAAGGATTTTGAAGCTGTGTTTTCAAAACCCCATGGTCTACCTCCACCTCGGAGTCATGACCATAAAATTGTTTTGTAGGGGGACTCAAAACCAACATGTGTTCGGCCTTATAGATATCCATATTACCAAAAGGCAGAAATTGAAAGATTGGTGACGGAGATGTTGAGAAGTGGAATTATAAGAGGGAGTCAAAGTCCCTATTCATCCCCGGTGTTGCTGGTTAGGAAGGCGGATGAGAGTTGGTGAATGTGTGTGGACTATTGCGCCCTCAATAAAGATACGGTAAAAGATAAGTACCATATCCCTAACATTGATGAGCTATTAGATGAACTTTATAGGGCTGAAATTTTTTCTAAATTGGACTTGCGTTCTGGTTACCATCAAATCAGAATGCATGAAGGAGATATATCCAAAACAGCCTTTAGGACCCATGAGGGTCACTATGAGTTTTTGGTAATGTTCTTTAGGCTTACCAATGCCCCCTCTACATTCCAATGATTGATGAATGAGATATTCCGACCCTATTTAAGAAAGTTTGTTTTGATTTTTTTTATGACATATTAATTTACAGCAAGTCATTGGAAGACCATTTACAACATTTGCAGATTGTATTGGATACATTAAGATCTCATCAGTTGTTTGCAAAATAGTCAAAGTGTGTATTTGGGTGTAGTGAGGTGTAATATCTTGGTCATTTAATCTCTAAAGATGGTGTTAAAGCCGGCCCCCACAAGATTATAGCAATGCAGAGTTGGCCACTGCCCAGAAATTTGAAGGCTTTAAGAGGATTTTTGGGTCTCACGGGGTATTACAGGAAGTTTGTGCAGGGTTATGGTGCTATAGCAACACCCCTAACAGCTCTACTCAAGAAGAACTCCTGTGTGTGGTCCGAGAAGGCTCAAGCAGCCTTTGACAAATTGAAAGAAGCCATGGTTAGTCCTCCAGTTTTAAAATTACCTGATTTTACTAAGTATTTTGTGGTGGAATGTGATGCCTCAGGTGAAGGGTTGGGAGCTGTGTTAATACAAGAAGGTAGGCCGATTGCTTATCTAAGTCAAGGTTTAAAAGGGAAAAGTCTCATGCTATCTACTTACGAGAAGGAGCAGTTGGCCTTGGTGATGGCCATAAAAAAATGGAGACATTACTTGGTTGGGCAACATTTCAAGGTCCGTACTGATCAACAGGCCTTGAAATACCTTTTGGAGCAAAGGGTGGGCACCCCTGCCTAACAAAAATGGGTATCCAAGTTGCTGGGATATGATTTTTTCGGTAGAGTACAAAAGTGGGAAAACCAATAAGGTGGCAGATGCCCTATCTAGGCTACCTTATACAGAAAAACAAGAACCAACAACCAACCAAAACACCATACTAGAATCCAATCCATCCTCCCAAACAGAACACAAATAGCCCTTCCTCCACAACACACAAACCAATCACCCATACTCACAAGCCATAAGCCTCATGCAAACCCAATGGATAGGAGAGTTAAAAAATACTTACCACCAAGATTCCCAGTTGCAGGAGCTGTTGAGCAACTACCATCAGGGAATCTTGGACCAAACTCACTACCAAGTATGCAATGACTTACTCTTTTACAAGGGCAAGTTAAATTTGGGGAACTTGGTGCCATTCCAGCAAGAGATCCTGCAACAGTTCCATTGCAGTCCATTAGGGGGCCACACAGGAGTATATAAAACATATGCTAAATTAAAAAAAAGAATTTTATTGGCCTGGAATGAGGAGGGATGTTCAAGCCTTTCATACGAGCTTGTGATACATGCCAAATAAACAAGGTGGAAACAATTCAACCCGCAGGCTTGCTCCAGCCGTTGCCGATACCCACTAGGAACTGGCAGGATAGAAGCATGGATTTCATTGATGGGCTGCCACCTTCAGGTGGACGTACAGTGATCATGGTGGTGATAGATAGATTGAGCAAATATGCTCACTTCATGTCTCTTTCCCATCCATATACAACAGTGACAGTAGCACGTATTTTTCTGGACAGTGTATTTAAATTGCATGGTTTTCCACTAACTATTGTCAGTGACAAGGACCCAATCTTTACAAGCTAGTTTTGGAGAGAACTTTTCAAATTGAGTGGCACTGAACTTCTACTGAGTTCAGCTTACCACCCCCAAACTGACGGCCAAACAGAGGTAATGAATAAAATACTAGAGGGCTATCTGAGGTGCTTTTCAGGAGACAGACCATGAGACTGGTCACGATGGTGGTTAACTCTGGCTGAGTATGCTTACAATACATCAGAGCATACCTCAACTAGGGTTTCACCATATGAAGCCGTCTACGGGCAGCCACCCTCAAGAATGTTGTCGTATGAAGTAGGATCCACGAGGGTTCAAGCCGTGGATGAGGAACTCAGAAACATAGAGCTTATCAACAAACTAGTCCAAGAAAATGTAAAGGAAGCACAAGCCAAGATGAAGTTATATGCAGATCGAAAAAGAACTGATAGGGAGTTTCAAGTAGGAGACAGAGTGTATCTAAGGTTACAACCTTACCGACAAATGTCCGTGGTGCTGCGAAGGAACCTCAAATTATCACCAAGATATTATGGGCCATACACGGTAGTTCAAAAAATAGGGAAAGTTGCATACAAGTTAGATCTACCACGAAACTCACAGATCTACCCTATTTTTCATGTTTCTTGCCTAAAGAAAATGGTTGGAGAACACATAGAACCATTTACCGAGCTATCAAGAGTAACAATGGAGGGAACCTTAGTGCTCGAGCCCGAACTGATTTTAGATCGAAGGTTGCTCAAGAAAGGAAGAAAGGCAGGTGTGGAGATGTTGGTATAATGGAAGGGGATGGCCAGAGAAGATGCTACATGGGTGGACTACGAAGAGCTCAAACGGTGCTTTCCCAACCTTGAGGACAAGGCTTGCTGAAGAGAGAGGATATGTTACGGCTGGAAAGGAAAGCCTAGTCATTAAGGTCTTTGTCTTATGCACGTGGGCTGGGTCAAAGGAGAGGCCCCGTTAACTTAGCTATTTTACTTGTTGCAGTTAGTCTATTTGAGTTTGTTATGTTTACTGGGTAACATTGGCTTAGTGTGTCAGTTTAAGTTCATTTATATTTTTCATAGTCAGTTATTTAGTCATGGGTCAATTATGTAGTGGAGTACGTTGCGTCCATTGGTCATCACTTGACCAAGTCTACCTGTAATTGCTTTAAGTACCTTTGAGTGTTTCAGCAATCAATTATTCAGTTTCTATAATAATATGTGTTACAAGTGGAGGTCCAGGCCCCTCGAAGTGCCTATAGAAATTACATAGTGAATTTTAGATACTCTAACATTACCCTTACGAATGCCATTCTCTTCAGCGCTGCCGACGATCGTGACTCTCCTCCGTTGACAACGCACAGAAACCCCCTCCTCCGCCACTCTCCTCACTGCCAAGCGACGATGGTGACCCTCCCAGTACCGCTAACGAGATTCTCTACCCAGTGCCGCTGCCGACGTCTTTCTGGCATCAACCCAGTACCACCGTCGCCCACAACCCCATCGCCGACAACCCACTCTCTTCCCCCGCTGCCCATCCCTCTGTCGCTAGATATTTCTCTATGTTTGGTTGTTGAGAAAATGAAAGGGAAAATTTTGTTTTCTAGTTGAGAAAATGAAAAGAAAATAATATTTATTCTCTATTTAGTTGTTGAGAGGGAAAATCGTAGTTTGTTCTTGTAGGGTTGTTGAGAAAATGAATGAAAAATAAAATGTGTTATGTTTTTGGTTGTTGAGAGAGAAAATCCTAATCTGTTTGTTTGTTGAGAAAATTGCAAAGGAAAATAGAATGAATATGAGAGAAAGAGAGACTGAGAGAGAGAGAGAGAGAGAGAGAGGTCTGTTGTTTGTTGCTGGTGAGGGATGGTGTAACACCCCCTTCCCGTAGGCTAGGAGTGCCACGTATTTTCCATAAAATAACCCGGTAATAGATTCCATAATTTCATAATTGAAAAACTAAACTTTTATTATGCGGAAAAATGTCTAATAAAACTGTCTTCCAAAGCATTAAATGAAATAAACTGAAACAAATTCATGTCATAAAAACATGTTTTATTTTAGAAAGTCTGAACTAAAAATAAATGCTCCTTCTACTCCTGGCTTGCCTGCTCGTAATCATCATCTTCACCTGGGTGGTTAAAAACACGAAAATAAACTAAAATGAGTCGATGACTCAGTAAGAAATCTATCACAGTGTAAACGTAATAAACATAAGATTTTCATAACAACTATCATGCTGAGCTTAAAATTCATGACTGTTCATACTGATGCTTATGCTATGTATGACTGTTTTAACTGAATCAACTGACTGATTTATCTGATTTAACTGGTTTATCTGACTGGCCAACACACTTAACCCTGTGTGCAAGGTTGTGCACCGGCCCCACATCCCGCTGCAGCAAGGGGAACCGCTGATAGTATTCTAGCATACTATGGTGGACCACGACTAGGTTCATGGCTTGCACACCACCCTGAACTGAACTGAACTGCATTGGTACCATGCATCTGAATGGCCATCTTATTAACTGATTTGATATTATCTTACACTTGAACTTAAGATGACTTACGTGTCTTATACACATGAGATGCATGACATATTACATACATAATCATAATTTCTGAATCCAAACATGATGCGGAATGACATGTTCGTATGCTATGCTGGATGACATGCTTGCATATGACATGAGCGATTCATAAATAATGGCTATCAAATAACTGGCTTGAATAATACATACATATAAGCTACTGTGATGATCCTAATTTATGATCAAATTTACTTACCTCGCTGCGCTTCTTCTTGAATAACACTTCGTAACTTGAAACCTATATTCAATAAATAACTATCACTAAATTGTTTGGAAATAAAATAAATGCTAATATCTTACTTAACTAAATTCGGAAATTCTAAAATATAGTCAACCCAATATTTTGTTTAACACTAAAATCAATAATTCATAGTATTTAAAATACTTAAAAATACTAATTTATAATTTAGTGGAAATACTCGAGCTATTTTAAAATAATTCATAAAACTTAAATTCTTAACTAAGTTTTACTTCTTAACATAATAATTATATCTTATAAGAAACCTAATAAATTCTATTAAATATTCTTAACATAATAATTTTATTAAAATCTTACTAAATTGATAAAGGAAAAATTAACTAAAATATTAGACTTAAAAGTATACTTTAAAAATATATTTCCAATTCTTTAAACACTTTCTTGTAAAATGAACATTTAACTAAATATATTTATTTAATTAAAAACTAACCTTTAAAATATTAAGTCCAATAAAATTACTAAAACCGTTGTTAAAATAAGATTAAATCTAATTTAAAATACCCTTTCAAATTCTTTAACTATTTTCTTATAAAAAAAATGTGCTCATGACTAATATATTTATTTAATAAAATAAACTCAACTTCAATACAATGACATATTAATAATCATAATTAACATACATTTAAACATAAAGTTATAAATGTAATCGTACTTAAAAACACTGAAGATACTATGGGAAGGGATTACAAAGGGTATAAAAGTAATCTCCTTTGAACACTTGCACTAAGTGAAATAAACCCAAAAAGCAACTAATACGTTATGTAGAGAAACAGAGGCAACGGGAGACGCGTGCGAGACAGAGGACTCACCGAGAGGAGGTATGCGACGGAGATGGGCTGCGCGACGGTTCAGGTGACAAAGTGGGGGTCACGGCGGCGCAACTAGCGACTACTCTGGGGTGGTGCGACACCGAGAGAGAGAGAGAGAGAGTGTTCTGTAAACCGAAAACTACTGAAACAACCGAAAGGAGAGGCTGGCGGCGGTCGTGGGCTGTCGAAAAAGGAGTAGGTGCCACGGGGGAGAGCTGGTCGGCGACTTCTGTGGTGGCTGGTCGGTGATTCGACGTCCCTCTAGGTGGCTACCGCTGAAGCGAAACAGAGGCTTCGGCCTTCACATCCGTAGCTGCTGCGGCGTGTCTTCGCGGCTGGGGATGGTCCGGTGTCTTCTAAGGTGGCTGGTGGTGGCATCGGCGTGTTCTGAGCAGCATGGAGTCGCCGTGGTTGATGGTGGTTCGCGGCACGACATATTGGGTGCTCTGTTTCGTGAGAGGAAAACAGAGTCATTCTATTTTGTCATTCCGTACGACGGTAGTGCGAAGTCTCTTCACTGTGGCGTGCACGGTTGTGCATGGTCTGGACAGTGGAGTTGTCGCGGTGGAGGTTTGCTGTGAAGCCAGGCTGAGACGTGCAGAGCGGAGAAACTACTCATCAACTGAGTGACGTACGGGTTTGGTTTCCATGGTAAATTTACGGAGAGGAAACATCTTGGGCGACAGTGGCTATCGATATTTATAGGCCTAGCTGGTTGAGAACCAAAAAGGAAAACCCTAGAGAAAAAGAGACGTGAAAGTGCACGAGTTTGAGAATGTATACCTCCCATGCAAGTTGTTGCCGTGAAAGTCGTAGGAATAGAAACAAACAAGATTTAAATTCAAATCCAAAACTCTAATAATCTGATAAAAGAAATAATAATAATAATAATAATATTTATGGCCTAAATTTAGGATCGGGTTGTTACAGATGGGAACGGCAGCAGCGACGTCGGCATCGGTTGTTTTCTAGGGCAACGGCGTGGGTTTGCAACGGGGAAGGGAGGGAGAGGGAGAAGGGGGATTGGGGTTGAGGAGGAAAAAAAAAAAAAAACTTAACTGGAAACATCAGTTTGTGGGATTCCTTTGTGGGATCCCTATATGTCTCTAGCAGTTCTCGCGGATTAATCATGAAAGTTGTAGATGCAATTGGATTTGGAGTTCTCTAGACAAACAATTCCAAAAAAACAGTTGAAATTTTAGATGTTCCGTCCTAACAAACACAATACCAAAAACCAGTTCACAGCTCGCATATATAATTAGGAATGGGAATTAGCAAAACCATTTGTCTTCTTCACGGAATCCGAAAGTAAAGAATGGCTCTTTGCCCACTGTTATTCTTCAAAGAAAGGAAAAGAAAATCCGAATAAATTCCGGGAAAATTCATATAATGCTTAAATGCTATATATCCTCTCGTATATATAATTGTTTTGGATGTAGTAAATGTACTCCTAATCACTACACAATATATAGGTGTTTACATGAATTCAGTGATAGATTCAGAAGATGATCCCATGGGCCCGCGTGATACGTGATATATTAGCCCAAACAAGTTTCAAATCCAATGACTAATTAGCCCGTCAGGCTCTTACATTAATAACTCCGCCCATCCGCTATAGGCTATTGTACTTTTTTTTGTTTTTTGTTTTTGTTTTCAATGTTATATATTATTATCTCATCCTAACTATGCTAACGGATAATACCGTATCAACATAACGTGATAAGATTGGGATAAAAATATGATATGAGCAATGTTAGGTACAGTCCTTAAATGGGGACTGTAATGTAAGTTTAGGCTATTTTAACTTTAAAATTTTTTAAAATTACAAAATTATCCCTCCTAAAATTATGTTTTCTCTCATTTAATAATGTGTCTGCACATGCAGTCCCTATTTGAGGACTGCAAATAGAATTTCTCATATGATATATATAGTAAAAATCAGTTTTTGGTGAGCGAATAATATGGCTTTAAATATAATGTATGTATAAACTAGTACGACCGAGAAATTCAGAATAAAAACAACTTTTTTATGTAATAAACTATATTATATCTTAAAACCATAAAAAAAAAGAGTCATGATATGCGTTTTTCTTAAAAACACAACCACAAAAAGATTAGAAGTTACGTCACTTAATATTTTCATCAATCTCAATAGTCACAAGAGTTTTATTTGTAGTTGTTTGCAAATGGCGGTATCTCATGGCTCATAGCCGCAATCATATAACAGGTTACCTGCTTTCTACACATATACTTGAAAGTTTAATGGGTACTTATCTTCCCTCTCCTTTGGCTTTTAGAGAGAGAAAGTTCTCTAGAAAACTCAATCCTTCCTATTGTTTCTGTCGGAGCTGTCTCCACCCTCCTCTCTGTTCCCTTTCTGAAATTGCTTAGTATATATGCTTTTATAGTAGTATTTTTTTTCCCTCTCTCCTTCACCGATTCAGTTTTGGTCAGATCTATTGCTCATCGGCGATCACCTGTCGACACATGCCCCACCACGCAACCCTATAGCCTACGATCTATTGGAACGATGCGGAATCGCGACTCGTGACCCGCACACGCGGCTTGCTTCCGCGCATGGCGTTCACGTGCCGCCGCGCCCGACAAGCCCACCGGTTACACGTGCCACGCCAGCAGATTCTCCACCTTGAGATCTTTCAAATATGCCTCACCTCACCTTCCAACCATCGGCGCGTGGCCTCCACGCGCCACCACAGAGGCACAGGAAGACAGAAGATCCGTTACAGATTAGTCCATCCGATCTCGGTTTTGAAAAATGAACTATGTTCTCATTTTTCCTAACCGATGATCTTGAAAACGGAATTACGAATCTCTCTAAAAAATATCTCAATACAACAAACTACAGTATACCCATTGCTTACAACGCCTCCAACGGTAGCTTACTTACAAACCATCTTTTAAGATGGAGAGCCCTCTTTGTAAGACATGGGCGGGACCAAGAAATTGGTTCCAAAATCTATTTTATTTTTATTTTTTCTATCACTTTTACACTATTTATTGTATTAGAATGTTTGTTGAAGAATTTTACCTCTTCCTCGTATATCATCTTTTATTTTTCTAATAAAATTTGCTAGTATGCAATTAAAGATAAGGAAATATCTTTATGGTTCCACCAATAAGGGATTAAACAGGGCGTCGTGAAAAGACGTCGAAAAATTGTCAACTTCACGCGTCCTTTGACATTGAGTTTTGAGTTTTTTTTTTTTAAGAGAGATGATCTTACAATTTCTTTATAATTTATTTACAACTTATCAATAAAATAATTTTTTTAAAATTTCAAACACATCAAATTAAAATTAAAATTAAAATTAAAATAAATATTTAAAGATTTATTATCTAAAAAATTATTATCTTATTAAAAGATCGTAGAAAAATTATAAATGGATAATTATTTTATCATTTTCCTTTTTTTATTATGCCGAATGACGATTGAACACCAAAAATTCCAACTTTAATCCTACGGGCTGACACACTGTGCAATGACAGTTGCAACTCCGTAAATGCACGCGGCCACCTTGTACGTAACATTGTGAGCTATTTTATTTCAAAGTCAACCCACCCACGTTGTCGTGTACGCTAAGGCTACCCTCGGTTCAACCTACGCCTCTCCCAGATGTGAACACGCCTATACGTAGATCCCGAAGTCTATCCCACCCTCTAATCAGTGATCACACGTGGTTGGACAACCCTATCGCCCGCTGCCCGTCTCTCTCTCTATGCCCAGTCAAGTCACCGCCCACAGTCCAGACCACCTGCCCGATCCTCTCTCTCTCTCCCTATATATATTATATACACACTACGCATTCCTCCAACTCCTCGTTCGTTTCCCCTGACCACCACAAAATGGCTAAGCTCGCCTTCACTTTTACGGTTACCGTCTTCCTGTTCGCCCTCTGTTATGCCCGAATTCCGACAGGTATCATAGAGAACGACGTCGCTGGGGATGAGCAGCTGGAAACTACTATCACTTCCCCCGCAACCGACACCGAAAATACCAGAACCACCATCCTCCTCCCCAGCGAGGAACACGAGCCCGAATTCGCCACCATGGTCTCGGTTCCCGAGGAAACCGATTCGAATCTGCCGGAGCCCGAATCTAATTCAATCCCGTTGACGATGATCAGCATCCGTCCGATTGACCGCCACTTCCCCAGGCGTCCGTTCCCGTTGATGTTCCGTCACGGTCACCGTTGCCGCCACCACCGCCACCCCCGCCACGACCAACAACACGAAGGCCACGAGTTCAAGCCGTGGGGCCCGCGCTTCCCTGACAGCGAGGTTCCTTACGGTAACGATATGATAGTGGCCGACGAGAAGGATTCGGGTTCGAATCCGGAGTCTCGGGGCGTGGTGCGTCAGATCCCGGGCAGATGGGTCAAATTCAGTCACCGGGGGCCCAGATTTCACCACGGTGACGTGGAGGCAAGGAAGGAGGACATCAACGAGAAGGATTCGGGTTCGGATCCGAAGTCTCGTGACGTGGTGCGTCAGATCCCGGGGAGGTGGGTCAAGTTCAGCCACGAGGGCCCCAGGTTTCACCACGGGCACGATGACGTGGAGGGAATGGAGCACATAATGAAGAAGAAGAGGCATCACCGACACGGGGAGCGAGAAGAGCACGAGCATGGTGGGTTTATGAAGAGGGTCCGCAAGTTTTTGGATTTGTTTTGAAGCTGTGCGTTTGACTCTGGCTGGTTTATGAAGCGCTTATACATGTAGCTTCGTTCTGTTTCTTTTCTTGCTTTGATGCTCGCTATATATCTATTTATCATTTGGGAGCTTTATCTTTTGTAAATAATCTTGCATCCATGAGAGATGTAGAAGTACTATATGTATAATTAAGTCTATATTTTTTATGAAATGGATACTATGCTGCTTCTTTTTTAATTTGGTTTTCTTTGGATTAATCACTAATGCTTCTAATTATTTTGGTTGTTTCTATATTTATAAAATCTCAAATTGTTGGGGTGGTTTGGAAAATCTGGATTTTGGAAAGCCTATATTTTGATAGGGAGGGAAACTGTTCTTCGCTTTCCATTCTGAAATATAAATAAACGACTTGACCGTTATATCTTGCCTTGACAGAATTCAAAGAATAAACAATTATCAGAAGTGAGTGGAACATGAATTTATTGGAATGGTGCTGGAGAGCTCTGAACAGGGCCACGGACTGACTTGATGAGAAGCTCCACTTACATCAGAACACTTCCAAGGAGGAGGAGGACTCCTTGATACTTTCGGTGTCACGCCGGCAAGGTTGATGTTAGAGAGGCAAATCCCTGTAAAAGGGGAGTTCCTCAGGCCTTGTATTAAACCCGCTTGCAGCACATTCACACCCCATACATTCTTAATAGCGATATCCTTGACAACCGGGAAGGCATTTGGGTTGAATCCATTGTCTGGGTGGTCGCCAACATCACCTGCAATCTTTATCCCCTTTCGAGCATTTTCCAAATACACATCGGATACTGAAATATTTCTTATTAACCCTCCCCTACCGATGTTCGTTTTCACATGGATACCAACTCCCATGTTGTAAAGGTGTATGTGTTCTGCCAAGACATTCTCCACCCCACCTGAAGTTTCACTTCCAATAGCAATCCCGGCAAATGGGGATGATCCTGTTATCCGACGGATTGTGATGCCAAAACTACGACGACCATAAGCAATTCCATATTCATCCCACCCACTCTTCACTGCCACAAGATCATCTCCAGTTGATATGTACGAGTCCTCTATGCAGACATGAGAGCTTGAATCTGTATCATAACTCAAAAGCACATACAGCAATACGTGATTATCATTCTATCCATGCTTCAGCAACCAAAGCTAACATTCTCACATTCTCACATTCTCAGTAGGCCAGACAGTTCTGGGGTCTAAATTCAGAATTAAGCCAACCTATCTATCTTAGCCATCAGCAATTCCCTCTATTATAGCACACTATTCAGATATCTTACCACCAAGAATTGGGAAGGGTCAGCAGGACTAACCCTGCTCCACCCAAAAATCTAAGAATGAACAAATTAATGAACAAGTTATAAAGGCTACATATAAAGGTCAAAAGAAGTACTACCTGGATCAATACCATCAGTGTTGGGAGAGTCCGCAGGAGCCAATATTGTGACATAGCGGACAACAACATTGCTGCAGAAAAAGACAGGTGGTGTATGAGATGGGATTGTAGCTTTATTCTTCTAATCCTAGGTTGTATCAGGCTAGTGGCAAGGAACAATTTGAGGCCATGAGAGAAATATGAAAATCTAACAGTGAATCTAACGTAAATGCAAATCAAAAGTTTTAATTAATTGGTAAGTCTCTGTAACTCTGTAAGAGCTATAAAAGGATTTTGCCAACTTGACATTATTGGATGGTGATGAAAGTCTTTTTAACACAGCCAAACTGGTTCTTGTGATTCTCATGCCGCCCCCAAAAATACTTAAAATGCCAAATGGTATATTTAGCTGAGCACTATATAAATTACTTTACCTAGACATCACAAAAAAAAAAAAAACACTTCTAAACCTTATAATCGGTAACTCAGTAATAAAAATTGGACCAATGCTTCAGCTTGACCCACCGGTTTGATGGGACATTAGTTCCATGTACGTGGGCACATGGAGCCACACGTAATCAATTTCTTAAAGATACTATTATGGTGCAGCCTGGTCCTTAGACAAAAACTCGCAAAATAAAGTTTAATGCGATTACCTGCAATAGACAGGGTGAATGTTCCAAAATGGAGAATTCCGGAAAATCACATTTGAAATGATGATGTTTTTAGAGTTCACAAATTCAATGAGACTCGGTCTAGTAAATTGAAGAGTTCTCTGCCTCCACATGTCCCACCAGACATCTCCTTGGCCATCAATTGTCCCATTCTCACCTATGAAAAAAAGATCAGATAAACATTAAAATAAAAAGAAGACAAATGGGTCATTTGGTACTAAATCATGTAGTTCTAGATTGAGATTTTACAATCACTGCATCTCAAAAAACCCACATGTTATAAACGTGAGCTTCATTACTAAATATAATTGGTCTAATTTTTTTAATAGTCTTCACTCAAATTAATAAACAAAAACATTTCATGTCAGGTGGTATATTTCCAGCTAGCTAACTTGATGTGAGCTTCACTGCCAAGCAGCATCTTGTACATGACTGAAGGGCGAAGGTTCTTTAATTATTAAGTGATTTAAGATGCTTCATTGGACAGAAGGGATCAATGATTATGCTGTAAGCCACCACAAGCAACGATAAAAATTCTTGTTAATACCCACCAGTGATTACGACATCACGAAGTCCATCTCCGTGAAGAAAACTCATATATCTTCCTCCAGGGAGTTCCCTACCCCTTCCATAAGATGGCAAAGGAGCAACTAAAGGCCAATTTCCAGTATCCTGAATCATCAAGAAAGGAAGAAAAATTAAACAGTGTAGAATTAACTAAAGCAGTAGTCATCTAAAGCTTTCAGTTCTCTTAGCTTTTCCTTCTTGAATAGAAAATGTAAATATTGCAACGAATATTACACAAGACTCAATACCCACAGGAGATCACATTTGTGAGCGCCCCTCACTAGAAGTATTAGTTCAAAGTCAGTCAGGTTAGGCGCATGCTAAAATGGGCCCGGGAATATGCCACAAGCCTCAGGGATTAAGGTGGATAAAAAAGTCACTACCCAGCTCAACTATCTGAGGACAATGAAGGTCCAACTATTGATTACTGAAACCCAAGTTTGTAATCAGGATACTGAGGCTGGAAGGTGTTAGGTATCCCTTATATACTTCAGATTTAGGATATAAGGGTGGTAAATGGATCTCACATTGACCGGGAGGGAGCAGTTCTTGCCCTTTATAATGATACCAAAGACTCCAATTGTCCTTGACCAGTCCTTTTGGAGCATAAGTCTAGATATGGCTTGGGCTTTTTTTGAGTTGTTACATCCCTCCACCTGACCTGGTCAAAGGATGAAGTTCACTTGTGCTCCTTGACCATAGGTAGAAAAGGGTCCTAATTAGATGTGGCCTTAACACTCCAAACCATGCACACAATAATCAGACAAATAGCCAGTCAGTTTGTGATAATGTATGGTCATGCTGAAATGATAGGAGACCATTACAGTGAGGGCCTGCTAGCAAGAAACAAACCATACCATTTGTATCTGAAGCCATTGCAGTCCTAAATTTCATTAATTAATTCACTTGGTTTTGCAATGAGACAAAAAAAACGGCTATCCATTTATTGTTGGTAATAAAATTAAAGTCCTCAACACCAACAGTGGCAAATGAGAATCAGGGAAACCAGCTATAGTCCTCTGAATTTGTGAATAATCCAGAAATTAAAAAGTATCTTTACCCAGTAGATGAATCGAATTATTATTTAAAACGAAAAGAAAAGGGAAAAGGAACAACCATGGGGGGGAGGAGGGGAATATCTATGTTACTTCGGCAGAAATGCATAGATCATGGCCACAACACAAAGCTGTTTGTGGTGAGCTAGTGAGCTACCACAAAACCCCAAAGCATGATACAGACGCAGACAGGACAAGGTGACTAAGGAAGGGCACCGAGTATGAAACGTATGGGACCCAACCGGTGTGATTGGGGGGCGGCCTTGTTTTTGGCCATAAAAATTATTAATCAGGCCATAACTTTGAAATTCTTCTGATGCTTGTTGTAACAAATATTAGAAATGTATTAATATTGCTAATCGCGGATATTCTGGTGTGACTGATGGTATGTTTTGGTTATATAATTTAGGTATCAGACGAATGGAAAGTATTTTGATCCTACACCTGCTCATGGAACGTGCTTCTCAAATACGACAAGTCCACCAGCAGCATATCTAGCTGTCCAACAACTTTGATTATTCCCACTGAAAATGCAATGCACATGCAACCATGCTACACCAGACCCACAATATTCTTTTCCTTTCCAAGCCAGGACCCACCATGGTAAATGTAGATCTATTAACCGCCACAATTCTCCACCATCATTTTTGCTGAGCATTAGCATTGGCATCATCAAAGTTATCTCTAAAATTTAGTTAAAAGTACATATTTTTTATAAATCCAAAACCATTCAAACCATAACCCCATATTGGATTAGTCAAAATAATAATATAATATTAAATTTTTAATAATATTATTTTAAATTTTTTTTCCTACACTAACTATATGTTAATTAATAATTTCATTTTGACTTAAATTATTATTTCTCAACTAATTTTTTTTCTCAACCTAATTATTCAACAAACACATTTTAGAATAAAACATGTGAAATATTAAAGTAGTTGGGTCTGATATTTTAGGATAAAATATTACTTTTGAAGATGAATAGTACATCTTCAAATATGAAGAAACACTTAGAAATATTGTAGCTCATAGTTGATGCCACTAGTATTTAACTACTCCAATGCAGATGATTACATCTCTATTTATTCAAATTTTGAAGATGAACCGGCTAAGCCAATCCTAGTGCTCCAAGCAAAACGTATTACCAATCAAAATCAAATTTTCAACTGTGCACTCTAATCCATAATCTAATATCCCAGACTCGTATCATTGTTCTCATTTAGTAACAACGGAAACTAATTAAGAGAATTACATAGCACCGGTACACGTGATCTATGGCAAATTGGGAATTTTATATATCACAACGAATCAGGCATTCACGCTAACCATATGACAAAGGAAAATTATACACGCACAGACGCTGAGACACACTCGAGTTTTATGGGTAAAGCTAATTAATGAGACTGTGTACCTGAGTGGCTTTGATAACAGCATCTCTAGCCAAGTAGAGGGTCATGTGGCTGGTGAGATTGAAGCTCTCTGTTAAGTACACCCCAGGAGGTATGTAAAGCAGCGTACCACCTCTCCTCCTCAGGTGCTGAATCCGATATATCGCCTCCCGAAACGCATTCGTATTTAACGTCCGTCCATCACCAACACCCCCGAAGTCCGTTATCGAGATCTTGTCGTTCCGATAACTCATCGGTACCATTCCTGAGCACGTTATCAGTTCCGCAATCGCGATGGAGCTCAGAAACGGCACAATGGTTGAGAAGCAGAGCAAAATGGAGACCACGAACCGAAGCATTTTCGTAATTTTCAACTCTTTTCAAGGGTGACCAGTAGATGTGTGGATTTTCTGTGTTGTTTTTAGGGGAGTGGTTTGAGAGAGCCAACGAGAAAATGCACAAAAGCTACTTTAGAGAAAATTGAGATACAAAAAACAAAAGGGATTCTTTCCGAGAGACAAGGTTTGAACTAAAACTTACTTCGAGACAAAACCAAAATTACTTCGAGATTTGGTTTAGAATCTTCGAGAAAAGCGCGCGTGTGAGAGAGAGTACGTATGGGAGATCTGGAAAATGGTACAAAGAGAAAGCTCCAAGCGAAGTGTTAATGGCGATTATTCTGCATTAAAATAATTGAAAGGGAAAGACAAGTTACGCATATGAGCAACAAATTCACCAAAAGGAGCCAAATTGAGAAAGAGGGAGAAAGTGACCTGTAAGATTGAGCTCTGAGGAAGTATTAGAAGACGGGTGAGAGCAGTTTTCCATGACAGAGCTTTTGTGCAGCAGCAGCAGTGCTTGTCTTCACTAAGAGATGGAGAGCAGGAGCTCGGCCGGTCCTAATAGTTACTTCTCAATAAATGCTGTATCGTACTAGTAGAAAGTAGCCACTAGTCAGTGTAACGGACACCTATCGTATGGTAATGGTATGGGCTTCAACATTTTCCTAATTTCTTTTTTTTTTTTTTTTTGTCCTCTAGTAAATTAAATATTAAATAAATTTATTTTTCAATATTATCCAAGTCCGCTGTCGCCGATTGCCTCGAGTAGATAATTTGATAGACCCTACTAATACTACCGATTTAGATGCGAGTTTCTAGGTACAGTCGAGAAGCGCAAACGGCGCACAATCAGTTCAAAAGAAATTATTTTTTTTTGCCACGTCAATTAAAAAAAAAATGAAGAATGGGAAGGTGGGAAGATGAAAACAACAGCATCTTCTCCAAGCTACGGCTGTGTGAATGTTTTGAGTTCATGTTCTGAGTTTGGCAGAAAGTTTTAATATTTTGCTTTGCTTGTTGAAAGAAAGTGGGAAGTATACTGGGAATCATCATCGATTTGATTATTTTCTTCTGAAATATTCTTCTACCGAAAATCTTCGGCATCGTCGTCTCACGGTGTGGGTCTTCGGCATCATCGTCTCACGGTGTGGGTCGTCGTCTTCCTCTTCACAGTACTCTACCGTGTTGGTCTTCGTCTTCTTCATCTTCACCATGTGGTAAGAATCTCTCTTTTTTGGATTGTGCTTTGAATATCCTCTGTTTTGAAGCTCTGTTTTTAAGCTCCGTTTTGAAGCTCTATTTTGAAGCTTGATACTGTTAGGATCATATCTCTCCATCCTTATTTTCTTGCTTTTGTTAAGCATGAAAATTAAATCTGCATAGTGAATAACTCCCATGAAGAAAGAGAGAGTTCTTCATGCAAGGGTAGCATTTACTCCCGACCACGGACATGTTTCAGGCATCAAATGCTAATTTTTATCCTCAAAATTCTACATAGTTTAAGCTGCATACTAGACACTCGAAAGTAGTTATCTTAGAATGATTAGTGCAGAAAGGTATTACAAGAATGTAGAGCACAGTTAGGCTTCGAAGGAAAAGGGATTTTAGTTTTTACCGCCATCATAATCATCTGAGCCTTGCATCAATTTTTGTGATTTACATGAAAATCCACTACCTGGCAGAATTCATTTGATTTTAACATGAATGGTCCTCAGACCAAATGGCACCTCTTCTCCCCATAAACAAAGGGTGGCAGGTGGGTAACTGGTTCCATCCTTTATGTGTTGTAAGTTGTTTACCTCTTGAAACAAACTTTTGATTTTTATGTGCCATCAAAATCTTCTACATGTGATACAGAATGTATATAGATATTTTCTCCAATTTTTATTATTAACGAGTTACATTATTTAAATTAATTTGTTAGGTAAATTATGTATTTAAATCTTGTAGTCGTAACATTTAAACCATTCGTAACCACTCTTTTAGTTTGATAGTGGAGAGATATTTCTAACACTATACTAATAATGTTAGTATAGGTTTTAAAAAAAAAAAGAGAGAAATTTGTGCTTATGCATGTTATGGAAGCAGAATATGCATGCAATAATTATTAACTTGTTCCTGCTATGGTTGTCTGCATGAAATAATTAGTTCTAGAAGTAAATTAAATGTTTGAATTGTTGCAAAAAGTTGAAAGAAGCCGCTATTTTTCAAAGATGTTGAATTCTTTGAACTTTTTTCCTCCTATAAAAAAGGTTGTACAATTTTTTTAATGCAGCACGTGAGCATGGAAAAAGGGAAGGAAAACCCATCTCTGTCAACACCATGTAGCTCAAATCCCTCAACTGCGGTATGTTATATGCATCTTAATATTTGTTCAGACTTTGTCAACCTCGTATTTGCTAATTATCATTATTATTGTTATGTTAGGGAATCCCAACAACTGCTCCAAACTGTCCAAATTACATGCACGGTTACGGACCAGGGCCTGCATGGTCACCGGCTTTTATCACATATCCAAATGCATACCAATGTCCAAGCAACATTGTTATGGTGATGCAACTTCATTGTTGTTGTTGTATTTTTTTTTCCTTTTTTTTGGAAGTTTAATTGCTTTTTTTCTTAGCAGAATACTGGTTATCCATTTCAATATGAGATGAGACCTCCGACTCCTCCCATGGCTACAAGCTCCGGAACAACCAAAAGAATCGAAGAGGATACACCCGGGTGTAGGGAAACTGAAGAGGATACACCCGGGTGTAGGGAAACTGAAGCGCCATGTTCCTCCTCTATGGTTCATGAACAAGGTGAAGATGATAGGCCAGAGTCAGGGGAAAGTGGTTATGGCACTGCTGAGACACCTTCGTTAGACCGAATGGATGAGCCTGATATAATTGAGGAGCCAAAAGTGGGGATGGAGTTTGATTATGTTGAGGAATTAATGAGTTACTATAAACTATATGCTAAGAAATGCGGGTTTGGATCTATGACTCAAAGAAGTGAAAGGGATGACGAAGGGAGTGTCAGATATGTGACTATTGGTTGTGCCCGTGGGGGGAAAGCGAGGAATAGGACAATGAATGTCGCCAAACCACGACCGACAGGAAAGACTGACTGTAAGGCAAGGATTAATGCCTTAAAAGTTAGGGGAAAGATGCAGTTGACCACAGTTAATAATACCCACAATCACAGGCTGAGTCCACAGAAATCTCGTTTCTTCCGATGTAACCGCGAAGTTAGTGAGACTGTAAAAAGGGTATTAGATACTAACGACCTAGCTGGCATTCGAATGAACAAGAGTTTTGGATCTCTTGTTGTGGGTGCGGGAGGATTTGAGAACCTGCCATTTTTGGAAAAAGATTGTCACAATTACATCGATAAGGCAAGACATCTACGACTTGGAGCAGGTGGTGCTGGAGCGCTTCGAGACTATTTTTGTAGGATGCAGTACAAGAACCCCGGATTCTTTGCCTTGATGGATTTAGATGATGATGGTAGGTTAAAGAATGTCTTTTGGGCAGATCCACGCAGTAGAGCAGCTTATCAAGATTTTGGTGACGTGGTAACATTTGACACCACGTACTTGACAAACAGATACGGGATGCCCTTTGCACCCTTTGTTGGTGTAAACCACCATGGGCAGTCAATTCTTTTGGGAGCAGGGTTAATTTCCAGTGAGGACACAGAGACTTTTATAAGGTTATTTCAGACTTGGCTGCAGTGTATGGATGGTATAGCCCCACCAGTTATTATTACTGACCAAGACAAAGCAATGAAAAATGCAATAGCCATTGTATTTCCAGAAAGTCGACATAGATTTTGCCTCTGGCATATACTGAAAAAAGTCCCCGAGAAGCTTGGCTCTCATCGTGCCTACAAAAGTGGCCTGAAAACTCAACTGATGAAATGTGTGTATGACAGTCAAACTATTGAAGAGTTTGAGAAATGGTGGGAAGAGTTAATTAGCACATACAGTTTGCAAGAGAATGTCTGGTTGCAAAGTTTGTACGCCGAGCGCACACATTGGGTACCGGTATTTCTGAATGAGTATTTTTGGGCTGGTATGAGTACAACACAACGGAGCGAAAGCATGAATGCTTTTTTCGACGGATATGTTCATGCGAAGACAAACTTGAAGGAGTTTGTCGACCAGTTTGACAATGCATTGAAAAAGAAAATCGAGAATGAAATCAGTTTGGACTTTCACTCATTTAGCGTTACGATTCCATGCATATCTAGATCACCAATCGAGAAGAGATTCCAAGAGTTGTACACAAATGCAAAATTTAGGGAAGTTCAGCAGCAAGTTATGGGTGTGCTCGATATGGATCCATCTCTACTTAGAAGGGATGGATCCAAGAAGACCTACCTGGTAGAAGATGAAATTTCTGTTGAGGAGTTCACGAAACATGTTACATATTACGTGGACTTTAATGAGGAAGATTGCGACGTTAAGTGTTCATGTGGGTTATTTCAAATGAAGGGGATACTGTGTAGGCATGTCTTGGCCATATTGAAATGTAACGGGATAAAGTACTTGCCAGATAGGTACATTTTAGATCGATGGAGGAAAGATATCAAACGGAGATACACGTTAATCCAGAGTACCTATGACACAGGAAATCAACGGGAAGATACTAACAGATATTCAAGTCTGTTGAACATTTGTTATCGGATGATTACTCATGCAGCGGCTTCAAAAGAGTATACTGAAGACGCAAGTAAGAAGTTATATGCAATGATTGATTTATATCATGGCAAGCAAGAACCCCCTTCAATGACCAAAACGGATTCCAATGTTGGTTTAATGACAAAGGACACAACTACAGTAAATAGTTCGCAGAAAGTACTCAGTCCACGAGTTGTGCGCGGAAAAGGCAGACCCCCATATCTGAGGAGAGCATCCAGAATGGAGCAAGAAATACGGAAGGTTAAAGCGAGGACGAAGAAAGCAAATGTAAAGGGATCCAAACGTAAAGAGGTTCGATAGGGTTAATAACAAGAATATTTGCCACATGCATGTTTATTTGGGTTGATTTATTTATGCAAATGTTGTGCTGATATAGAGTTTTTACTTGTTACTTGACCATTAGCGAGATGGCGAAGATACGCCATCTCATAACACGAGTAGGAATTTATTTGGCCCATCTGAGATAGTTGATGCTGAAGGAAACGTGCAGGTATAGATTATTTTCTTGCAAACTTGCTGCCTTACTTTGGAAAATTTCTGTGCAAACATTCATTGTTAGACTTACATTTGACATATTTTTTTTCGTATCTATGTATGACTAGACTATTCCAGTCAGCTCAGCTTTTGATATTAGTGGATTCCAAAATATGGTTGGGAGTCAAGAAAGTGTAATACTTCTAAACATTTGATATTTTTAATATCACCAAATTGATGTCACATTAATATTTGCTATTTATTATTTACAGATGCAACTTGGAGTGGATGGATCACAACCTTTGCCCAAATGATTTGAGTGGAGTGAATTTTAATTCCTGCTAAAGGTATTTGTTGAAACTTTATAGCTTATGACATATTTTTCTGGTATATGCATGAGAAGTATACCATGCAAAATCCCCTCAGTTTTTACTCTAGCACACCTCTAGGCAATTAAATATGCTTGTATTGAATGTCGATAAGTTATAAAAAATGTGACAGAAAAGCATATTTTGATATAGGCTAGTATATAACTGGAAGTTATATTTGCAAAATGTGCATAGCTGGAAGACAAGCATATTTTGATAGATATATATAGATGGAAGTCATAGTTGCACACTGTGTATAGCTGGAAGACAAGCAAGTTTTGATAGTGGCATAGGTGGAAGTCATATTTTGATAGAGTTGTTTTGATAATTTTTTACATTTTTCTATGCAACATAAGATCACGTTTCTTTTTTATTTATTTTTAAATTTTTTATAACCTTGTGTTACCTGACTCATCCCTGCAGTTTATATATATCTCTATCTGTTAAGAATTGCATGTACCGATTTTCTTGTAGCTAGAATTGAAGAAAGAAAAGATAGAAAGAAAAAGGTTGCATGATGGGGGGTGGGGGAAGAGCATTGGAATGGAGAAGATTCTTGTATAAAGACAGGGGTCGTCTGATACTAATCATCATATTTCTTTCCCCTTTAACACCAAAAAAAAAAAAAAAAATTTGAGTGGAGTGAAGTAGACCATACTGATGAAAAGCTCAACCGAGAGAGAGATAGAGAGGGGGGGGGGCTTAGTTGGTGGAGGTGTGTGGTTTGAGTCTGAAAGCAACCCACATAGAGAGAGAGAGAGAGAGAGAGAGAGAGAGAGGCATAGATATTTCGAACTGTGCTTTTAGGGGCTTTTCTATTATGAGGGTACATGGTATGAATTGGCACTAGGATCTTCACTCTTTTGCCATGAAAAGATGCAAAATTTTTGTATTCATTCAGTTTTGCCTCTCAAACTTGCGTGTAATTTTTTTCATGCCTATTTTTGCAAGTTCACAGCCTAAGATTGAAGATGGCTGGGATCCAAACACGATGAGGATGATTTGTGGGATTCCATAGCTGCCCCTGCTCCTAGTACACAAGTGGAAGTTGTAATTATTTTTGTGGGAAAGTTTGCATTTTTGTAGATACATTTTTGTGGGAAGAAAGAATGACACAAGTGGAAGTTGTAATTATTTTTGTGGGAAAGTTTGCATTTTTGTAGATACATTTTTGTGGGAAGAAAGTATGACACAAGTGGAAGTTGTAATTATTTTTGTGGGAAGAAAGTATTCCAAGTTGAATATGTATTTATATTTTGAAATCCCTGGACAGAAATGTTGAAGATGCAATCCCTGGACAGAAATGTTGAAGATGCAACACACTAGTATTTTGTATTTATATTTTGAAATCCCTGCCTTGCCAAAATTGTATGTACATTCTTGTGGGAAGAAAGTCATTTTTGTATTTTTTTTTTGTACTTTATTGTGCTGATGTTTCCCACTTTGCATATTCTACACGGCAGTAAAAAGTTATAATTTGTTGGGATATTATACTAGTGAGTGGACGTAGGCATGTAGCGGATTCTAGAGTTGAATGGAGTTTATGCTCCACTGGGATATCACTACCTGCGGGCTGGCACCAGTTTATTGTATGCACAAGTTTTGGCTCTTTACACGTTTATTTTGAAGATGATGACACTACCTGCTTCAAGAGAAGATGATATACTCACAAGTTTATTAACCAAGTCCTTATGGCTGAACAGAGAAGAGAAAGTCCAGATTAATGACCAAGAAAATTCTTAGACATGTAAACCAATAATCATCATATTTTCGACTTCTCCAAATATGCAATATAAGTGTACATTGAGACAACTCACAAGTTTATTAACCAAGTCCTTATGGCTGAACAGAGAAGAGAAAGTCCAGATTAATGACCAAGAAAATTCTTAGACATGTAAACCAATAATCATCATATTTCTGACTTCTCCAAATATGCAATATAAGTGTACATTGAGACAACCATCTTGCGAGGTGATGGTAATAATATACAAATCACCTTCCAAAAGCTCTTTTATAACACTTAAACTGCTGTTCTCTAAGCTATTTACAACACTTACAGTACAAATTCAAACTATTGTAACATAAACCACTACGAATTCAACAAGTAACAACAAACAACTATCACAAAACTCCAATACAGTCGGGGTAGCATGCGTGAACGCCTTAGGAGAGCTTCTCTCTCAACAAGGACCGACTCCTTTTTTCGAACCTCGTCATTCCAACTGGCTAGCAACATCTCTCTCTTCTCGATCTCATCTACTATTTTACGGACTTGAATCTCCCTCCTTTCGACATCGATGAGTCTCTTCTCGAGCTCTTCCTCTTTCTTTAAGAGTTGAATTTCTTTTTCTTCAAGTTCCGAGTCGATGTGTTGATTACTATCAGCCCACTTGAAATATTTGCAATATGGTAATCCCTAATATAAAATATTGTTAGGTACGTAATATTAATCAATATATTACTACAACTTACATTACAAGAGTAGTATTTACCTTCGTGTTGTACTTTGGACACCCTAAGAATGGTCGTCCTGGATTTTTTTTAGTATTTGAATATCTCAATGTAGTTTCAATATTACAGAAGCACGATGGTTTCACTGACGGTGAAGAAGACAGTGATGATGAGGACATTCTAACATCAACCAGAATCAGGCGAGTTGAAAAGTAAAACAAAAGCAAAGAATAGACAAGATAAAATAATGCATAATATATAAGGAAACCAAAATGGTATGTACTTGCCTTCCACCTGGACCAGATAGGGGCGAGTATCTTCCTTGTTAGAAATGCATTACTGTGGGCATAAAATTCATTAAATAAATTTGTTAGAAGCTGCAACTACAACAGAAAATTTGCAAAAACAGCTCAGTTATTTATTTATTGGAATTAAAAATAAAAAATAAAAGAGGATAAAACTGATGAAATGTGGCTGCCACTCAATAAGTATAATGTTGTGCGTAAAGTTGTGCGTACTTGTAGCAATAATCAATGTAAGGTATCAATAATAAGTATTCCAAAGGAGATTACTGATAGCAATAATCAATAGTATCAATGTTGCATGTACAACAAACGGGGGTAATTATCATGATTTTTATAAGTTCTAATGTCTCTGGGTGTTGAAAGCATTTCTGTACAATGATTTCCATGCCTATATATTATAAAAAATAGTATTTGATTTGTTGTTTGCATACAGACACCTTTTGAAGTTCATTCTAATTTCTAGTCGAACTCTTTTAAAATATAATCTGCCCAGAAAAAGATAAATATGTATAAACATAGCTTTTGCTTGTATATATAATCCTTAAATATGTATTGAATAGTTGTGGTATTTAACTTCAATCTTAACTATGTATTGAATCCCAGAAATAGATAAATATGTTAAATAGCACAGCTATTCAAGTTAAATATGTATTGAAGCTAATTTCTAGAAGAAGTGTTTATATAAGAAAAACATATGTATAAATATGTATAAACATAGTTTTTGCTTTTCCAATATCCCTCTGCCGAAGAGCCCTTATTAGCATTTCAACAAGGGCCTTACCAAGACCTTGTCCCTGAATGATAAAACACTATTAGACGAATATTGTTTCTAATTGTTACACTCAAATGATGCTTAGGTGCATGAAGACATGGGGCCCAACTCCAAGAATGCCCTTAGTTTGTCATTAATGAATCAGAAACAAAACTGTAGCACCAGAATGATACTGTGAAGGGATTCAAAACATTAGAGTAGTCGTGATTTGAATCAAGAGAAAGAACCTAAAAAACCCTAACAGTTTGTACATAAAAAAAAAATCACACATTTCATATATAAAAAAATCCTAACAGAAAATTAATAGAAAATATACACATTTAAATTGTGGTAGTAGACATCGGAAATGAAACTGCGTGCCAGAAGTGGAGCTGCGTACCGGAGATTCGAAAGGGGCTTTTTCGTGAAGGAAAATTAGGGTTTTTCGGGATGAAGGAGAAGGAAAGTTAGGGTTTTTCGGGATGAAGGGGAATGAAAGTTAGGGTTTATCGGGCTGAAGGGGAATGAAACTTAGGAAAGTTAGGGTTTTTCGGTAAGAGAAGTGGATGATGAAAGGAGGAATCGAAGGCTTCGAGTGGGTGGTCTTCGTCATGAATCTCGAAACTAAGGGACACTAAGAAAGCTCTCTCTCGTGAGGAGCAGAGAGGGAGGGAAGTCGAGAAGACGCTCGTGAGGAGCAGAGAGTCGAGAAGAATGATGATAGAGAGAGGGAGGGAAACTTGTTGGCTGAAACACGAGGAAGAAGTGCAGCGTTCAAATCAAAACGGGGCGTTTCGTTTTTTTGCCACATCAACAACCGCTTGCGCGGCGCTTCCCCCAGGCGACTGCATGAAGCGTTTTTCTTCTAAATATAATCGTCTAACTCCATAAATGTCACGTAATCGTTTTGAAAAAAAATAAGGTTTATTATTAAAAAATTATTATTTTTATTTAAATCTTATCTTTATTATTTTTTTCAAAACAATTATACGACGGTTGCACAATTCTCAATTACAAATATCTTTTCTATTTAGATATTAGAGTTTTTTTTTAAGATCCCAACGTTATCAAGAAGAAAATGAAGTCTTAAAACAATTTTTTTTATAAAATGTTATATATTTTTCAATACAAACCCATCAAAATCAAATAAAATTTAAATTAAATTAGAAACTAATAATATTTTATTATAGAGTTGTGTAATAATTATAGAATAGTTAAACCATACAAATCCAACTTTGATTCAATTTTATACGACTAGCCGTTTGTCGATACCATATCTCCACTGTATCATGCTCGAATCTTTAAATGCCATTCAGTGGATCATACGTACCATCGGAGAAACAAAATTGTTTGTCGGACCTATAAATTATTGAGGCCAAATTTATGAAAAGTTGTTCAAAATGGAGAGACCATTCAATGTAATGAAAAATCTGATCGATTATTACAAACGTCTTTAAGTTTTATGCATTATGGTATATTGGTATTTACTCGAAAATAAAAATTATTGCTAATCGCATTCACTCAATCAAATTACTGGATAATTTCGATAGTATGTAGTGCCTAAGATCTCGTTTAGACAGTGAGATAAGATAAAATGACATAATTAAATAGTTTGTAAATAATTATGAAATGTTTGAGTTAATATATTTTATGAGATTTTTGAAAAGGGAAAAGAACAAATTAAATAAAATATTATTTTTTTAATATTATTATTGTTTTGAGATTTGAAAATGTTGAATTATTTTTTATATTTTTTTAAAAAGTTTAGAAAAATTGTAATGATTAAATAATGATTAGATGAAAAAATTAAAGATTTGAAATTGATTTTTTTTTTGTGGTTTTTAAATATTGAGATGAGATGTAATGACTTGAGAGGATTTTACTATCCAAACTAGGCCTAAATATGTCTAATCCATTAATGACTCTCATAAATTTTTAACGAAAAAATCAGTGAAAACACAAAATCTGACACATTTCCACATAATAAAATGTACCCTAAATGCTCGAGCATTCCTTTTATAAGTTCGGAATGTGCAACTGCAACACTTTCAACCTGGCAACTGAACATGTGCTGCATAATTTTTTAGCAAAATCTGACCAACGTTCGTTTAGAATGTGGTGAACAAATCTAAACGTTCTTGGCCAACGATTATGTAAAAAATATGCACCTAATTAATAGCGTGCGCTGAAATAGGCTCTTCTGCACGAGTATCATGTGCATCAACCTCAGGTTCCTAACAAGTAGTAGGTGCATTTGCCTGTATGCATGAAGGTTTAATGCAGCACTCTAAATGTTGTGACATCTTTATACACCAGTACAGCATTAAGGTGTACCAACTCATTATAACCTTTAATCCGTGGACCTAACCATTGGTCCAGACTTGAATACAGAGATTCACATTTGTGTGTATATTAGAGGGTAGGTAGTGTTTGTAAAGCTAGACTTTGCAGGAGCAAATGGTCACAATATGTCTCGATGCTTGCTTTTTAAATCCTCTTCTGAATATGTATCAATAGATAGCATAAGTAATTTCAGTTCCTATAAATGTGTCGCCAAGAAGTATCAACCTTATTCCACTGAAAAATTCAAACAAAGAATATATGATTCGTGAACATCGCCTTCCAGTCAAAATAGATATTTACAAACCGAGTTGGATACATGCCCCTTATTGTAACCAAGAATATCCAGAGAGAAAGGTCAAGAAAAAAAAAAGAATATCCGGAGAGAAGGTTTGCCAAGAGAAAGAAGTCACAAGAAAATAAACATAATTTGTAGTTTTGTTTCGAGAAATCTGTAGGCCATGATGAGCTCAATCAACAGCTACTATAGATGCAAGATATCCCAATATTATTTTACAGTGGAAAGAAGCAAATGAGCTTGACATATGAAGTAAAGAAAGTTTACCTCACCTCCAAAATACCAAACTCTGCTTAGCTTTTGACATCCAGCACCTCAGAATTTTCACTCACTGCATCCTCATCCTCCCCAAAAGATGATCTTAGATTCTGTCAATTGGCTCTGTCCGGTCATGCACAGCTGAACGCTCTGAGACATCAGTCAGTGACTTGAGGTTGCACTTGATAAGGGCTTCCACAAAGTAGCATGTTTCATCCTTTGTGTTCCCATCTGGCACGTCCACCACAAATGACTCAATCACCAATGTCCCTGGCCTCCCATCAACGATCTCTGGATGGACGGTAATGACAGAGGAGTAATTCTGCAAAATTGAGGGAAAAGGGGTAAAGAGTTGGAACATTGTAGAAAGAATTTCCCATACCAATATCAATGTCGGCCCACACTGCCAATAACTAACAAACATAGGATCAAATAAGGGCCAAAGAATTTGTTTGAATAAATGGGTATTTCCACGAAAATATATAAGTAATATGATTTTGCCATATAACATAAATCCAGCACGAGTGAAAAACATAAAGGTTCAGGTTGAGGAGCTAGTAGGACACTAGGCACACACACATACATACATATATATATAATATTTATAAGAAATGAAAGCCTGTTTATGTCGAAAGTGAAAAGAAAAGGAAAATTCTACTGTATGGAAAACATTGCAATCTAGAAGCTTGTCCCAAGGATGGCAATCGATATTATTTTCCGGGTATAGTATGTTGATCTATATACCTTCCCTCCCCCCTCCCCTCTTAATATCCTTCAAAACACCATTTTTATAACTTATAATAGGCCTATCTTAACCCAACCGTTTCATTCTTCATAAAGTAGTGCCAATAATAAAATCTGGTCTGATTCTTTAAGCAGTCGACACTATACAACAGATTGGAATAAAAAATTTAAACACACGATGCTTATTCAACTTTATCTCTCAATCACATGTGAAACAACTATGCATTTATGTTCCTTTATCCTTGCAATAATAGACTGCAGGGCCATCCCATGTATCACCAAACTACACTGTGGGGTAAACATGCAATGCGTCCACAAATTCCAGCAATTTAACCAAAGAAGAAATATAAAAAGGAGTTGAATTAAGCCAAAACAACGACAGTGCAACCATCGTTAGAGGCCAGAATATGCATTCGCGAACATTAATCCCATTCACCACTAAACCAAAAGATTGTTAACGAAAAGAAAGCGTGAAATTTATACCTTCAGCCTGTGATCTCCGCCGACGATTGTCATGCTAAAGATATGCTCCTCGTCATCAAGAAGCTCCAATCTTTCAGTGCTAGTAGTGGCGGGCAATCCCGACTTCACATTCACCTGTCTAACACTCCCGCTCTGAAGATCACCGGCCTGCACAATGCACCTGCTAACAAACGGCTTGTACTTCTGTGGTTGATCAAATCGCCTCACCAAAGACCAAACCTATTGCCCAAACATCACCAATCAATCTCCAAGTAACAAACATCATTGAAACCCTCCACCTCAACTTTCAAGAACTAGGACTATTTTATTGTTCTTCCTATGCTGATTTAAATAAGACTATTTTATTTCAAATATTCTTTGAGCTGAATATTAATTGAACTTTTACAAACATAAGACTATTTTATTTCAAATATTCTTTGAGCTGAATATTAATTGAACTTTTACAAACAGAACGCAATAATTGTCTATAACAATATATAACTTACCATAGATCGAATAGAAAACGAACCCAAATGCTCTTGGATATGCATGTGGGTCTTGGTGAAATTAAAAAAACCTCGAGATAAACAAAAAGGAACATAACTAAAGAATTAAATAGAAACAAATGGGGCTTACGAGAGGAACGGGCGCTTTGATATACTTAACGAGGGACTTGCTACACTGGTGCTCTTTGATCTCGTGCCGGTGGTGTCTCCTAATATACTCGTCCTCCATCGTTCTGTACCTGTTGCCGTTCATGGCGATATAGTCATTGGTCACCATCAGGGTCCAAATAATGTTAAGTAACTGAACGTACCTGACCGGAAACTGGTGGCCGGTTAATATAACCAATTGTCCAGAAATCTCCGGAAAAAAGCGTGGTTTGGTTGTGATATGAGTTGGGATTCTGGGAAGTATCCTCTCAGAAGCGTCCAAAATGCACCGCCCACTTGAAGCTCCAACAGCGAAAGGTCCCAGAGCTTGAGCTTCTCTTTCCCAATCCAATCCCGTTAGCCTCGCTAAAATAATAATAATATATATAAAAATATGGCGCATCTTGGACGCGCTTCATTTTAATAGTATTTGTTTCATATTCTCGGGCTAACAAGTTGCAGCAATAGGTCATGGATTCATGGGCTTCCATGCAGATCGGACCCGATTACTTAGCGACAGAGGTTTTTTCTCGCAAAGTTTTATGAGATATATAAAAAAATATTTCTCATTTTAAAATATAATTATATAATATATTGTAAAAAGTATAATGTGATTATCATTTACCTTTAAATAATTGACATATGTTATGTTATGGACGTGTTTAGTACACCTGCAGATGGCTTTAGCAACTTGTATAAAGGAAATAAGAGGGAATCAATGCGGTGGAGGATATACCTCGTCAGAATAAAGTGCGTAGAGTGTGAATAGACGCATTAAAATCACATTAACAAAGATTATCAAAAATATTAAAAGAATAAAAACATTACAAATGTGCTAGATAAAATAAATAAGTGTATATACTTTTTAATATTCTCATACTATAATCTCAATTTTTTTTTTTGGCTTCTAAATCTTTATTTTATGTGTATTGGACATAATTGTATGACATTATATATGGAGAGATATTGTAAATTCATTGATAGTTAAATAAAATATTTGAAATGAATAAAAAATATTAAAAAATATAGTTTTTAAATAATATAGAAAAAAAAATAAAAAAAATTAATGTATAATATACTATAAAAGGCAGAATGTAAAATTAAAAAGATAAATTTTAATAATACATTTTAAAAGATAGGAATTATGATAAAGAATGAATTATGAATGCTCTAATGTACATGGTTTGGGAAAGCTTTTTTCCAAAAAATTAAAAAAAGAAAATTGGGCGAGCCGAGTATGCCAGCCTGGCGCCGCCCCCTTGAGTGTCTGGTGTCTCAAGAGACTGGAGTGTGGACCTTAGTTTTTTATTTTTATTTTTCTGGTGAGAAATAAATTTTATAAGTGTATGAAAAAATTAGATAAATTTAAAATTTATAAGAAAAATTTATATTTTTAAGAGAAATGATATTTAGTGCCTAAGTGTCACATAACTTTTTGAAAAATAAATAAATATGAGATATATATAAAAAATTAATTTTTAAATAGTAGACCTTACTATTTTTTGAAATGAAAAAAATCTAATTGTAAGCGATTATGCGCACTAATACTCGCACCCATTCAATATGATTGGTCAGAAAGTAAATTTTATTGAAAACAATGTTAATTTGAATTTAGAATATGAAAGCAACAACATTAATATGCAGATTGATACACAAACTTGCTTGTACATAACAAAACTCTTTGAAATGAGTGTACAATATTTATACAGTACATTCTATTATTATATCTAGTATTATTTTTTTTTAATGATAGATTCCAAATAAATAATTGCACAAAACTTATAAATATGAGTCCTCATTTAAAAATATTTATTTAACAATTAAATAAAAAAACGGGTAGCTTTTCTCATAAATTAGATTCATAATGCATCCGCATCATTTTCCTATAAATATATACGTATTTAACATTTTTTTTAAAAAAAGTCGGGACCTTCGTACTCACACGTGCCGGTGCCCCAAATAAAAATATTTCCCGCCTAAGAAGACCTACTCTTTGAGTCTTCATCCTCACTTCCCGCCATTTCAAGTCCCACTTCCCCCGACCCTGCCGTCACGACAAGCAGCTGCGATTTCCCTGGGCAACGGATTCCTTCGTAAGCATAATTTTTTTTTTCAGTTTCTTCATATAATTTACCAAGCTTTGTCTCGATATGAATTGTAGTTTATCTTCCTCCTGTAGGTTTAGGTTTTAGTACCCTTGAGTTGTTAATTTGATCTGTTACTTACTATACCTGATTCGTTCTGCTTATTCCGTTATCTTCCTGATGGATTTGGAGATCTGAAATAATTATAGGTATAGTTCTCAAACATGACCAGAGAGGACATCGAAAATGGAAGCGAGGACATGGTTATTGATGAGGGTAAACCTGAAGGCGGTGAACGGATGCAAGGGAACGCTGTTCCTGAAGGATTTAATGCCAATTATCTCAAAGTCTATTACGGTAAATTATTCATGTGATTTTTCCTCTCCTCTGGATTGTGTTGATCTAGCTAGATTTCATTTTTCTAGGATTAGCTCATTCATATCGATAATTTTTTATTGCTTTTATTTGTGGCAGGAAAGCTTTTTCCACACGCTGATATGTTCAAATGGATGTCCTATGGAAACGGTGAAACTGCATATCCTAATCACTGCGTGTGCGTGTTTAGTGTGTGCGCGCATGCGAAAGTAATTTTGCTGAAGATTACTTAATTTATATTTGTAGATGGGAAGCATCCTGCCTGTGATCAGTCCTACTTTGGCCGAAGAGAATTTTCGTTCACACTGGATAACGACATTTATCTCCGCTTTCAGTCTTTTAACAGCGCATCTGAACTTGAAAACTCTATCAAAGAAAAGTGTCCTTTTAAAATAGATATCGGGCCTGTATACAGCGTGGATGTAAGATTTTCGATATCGTTCCTGATTATGTCGATCTGATGCATGTTTTCTGTGACAGTTAATGCCTGACTTGTTTCACGCTAGATTTTGTATTAGTTTTAAAGTTGCATAATGAACTAAGAAGTTTAAATCAAAGATGAAAACTACCTCTTAAGCTAGTTTTTGCAATTTTCTTGCCTGTAATGTTGACTTTAAAATCATTTTTCTGCTGCAGCCAGCAAAGAGACATGCATATGCACAAAGTGGTGATAATGTTTTCGCTCCAGTGGAGAGGGAGCTTATTTTTGATATAGTAAGTTAATTAACTTGTGAACATACTAAAACAATCACAATTTAACTGAAATCTTGACTATGAGGGCTTGTTTATTTGACTTGTACTTCCTTCGGCAGGATATTACAGATTATGATGATGTTAGATACTGCTGCTCAGGAGCTGATGTTTGCTTGGACTGCTGGCCACTAATGACAGTTGCTATCAAAGTGATTGATGCTTCCCTCAGAGGTAGGGGTGGCATTTGTTTTCCTCCTTGGTCCAAGCAAACAAAGAAGACAGACTGATTGGTATCTGATTTCTTTATTTGAATAGTTAGGGGGGCATCTTTAAGAAATTGTATTTTAAAAGAACACAATCGGAGTGGCTTCTAGCTCTTGTTAATGTTGCAATATTAAGGCGTCATGTTATATGGAGAGATGATGCTAGAAAGTTACTCCCTTTGCTATAAGTTTCCACTAACATTAATGAGAAGGTTTAATATAAAGTGTCGGAAGCTACTTACTATTAGTTTTAATTAAGTACAATATTGGCCCTATATGTTATTTTATTTTTATCATCTCTCCTTTACAAATGCCATAGCTTTACACTTTGCTTTTAACTCCTCTGTTGCAGATGATTTTGGTTTTAATCATATTCTCTGGGTATATAGTGGTCGACGTGGTGTTCATTGTTGGGTTTGTGATGGGAAAGCAAGAAGGTTATGCCACAGACATTTGATCATTCTAATAATTTGAACACATATTTCATTTCCCTTACCTTATGTCATGACACAAAATTACACAAACTGTACTGCGGTCGCTCCTGCAGGTTGACAAATGAACAGAGGGCATCTATTGCCGAATATTTCCGTGTATACAAGGTGGTATACCATTCTTTTCAAAATACTTTGAATTTGAAAGATATTTCATGGTATAGAGATTTATGGAATTTCTTAAATCTGTTCAGGGAAATGAAAACAGTCATAAAAAGGTGTCTCTAACGGTTCCTCTGCATCCATTCCTTGGGTAAGTGTTAATATTTTTACTTTCTAATTCTGGGCCCATTTTTCCTGTTCTAAGACATGTTCTATCTCTGCAGGAGATCATACACTGACGTTCTAAAGGACGTCTTTGAGTCAAAATTGCTTTTAAGTCAAAAACTTTTTTCCACTGAAGAGAGATATGAGAAGATCCTAGAGATGATTCCGGATGAATGTATGAAATTTTTTCCCTTTCTTGTGTAAAAAAATGTTCTTAACCATAATACACGGCGTTATCTTTGCAGCTATCACCTCTGAACTTCGGGGAAAGTGGCAGGACAATAAGCGATCCTCCATGTCAAAAGAGGACACTAATGTTGTTAGATGGGAGCAACTAAAACATATACTGCAATCAGGAAAACAAAAGGTATGAAATATTTAATATGGTACAACTGTCTCTCTAGGAACCTTGTACTTGAATAAAAACTAATTTCTATACAATACATTGGGTTTAGAATTTTTCATTTATCTAAGGCATCCAGATGCATTAGTTTGTACAAGGAGATATTTCAGGTAGTTTTGTATTTCTACAATTACTTTAGATTCTAATAATACCTTGGTGATGTGTTGTCTGGTACTTTTACATTTTTATTTTTTATGTTAAAAATGTCAAGTGCTAGTTTCTTAGTACTATCTATCCAATGGATAGCAAATAGGCAATAGTAAGGTTTTGAAGGAGCTAATCTGGGAATACTTAGGATGAATAAAATTGTGACAGAGTTAATGATGGATTCATGTAAACCATTGGGCGAGGAATTCTCTAATCTAGTAAAGTGCAAGGCAATTTATTAGGACTTTGTTATTTTGATTGGCCTCTTTCCTTGTTTCAGGCACAAGGACTGCAAAGGTGTGTCAAAGAGATCGTATTCTCTTTTACCTACCCCAGGCTTGATATGGAGGTTAGTATAATCCCCTCCCTGTTTCTTACATTCTTCTCAGGGTCATATATCAGCATGGATAAAGAAATATATATTCCTCAGTCAAGTACTGACAACTATGATAACTCTTGTCATCTGGCCTATCTGTTTGTGATCTAGGTTTCAAAACACATGAATCATTTGCTAAAAGCACCTTTCTGCGTACATCCAAAAACAGGTTAGGCCAGGAATATTTGTTAGCACTGAATATGAACGGCCATGGTAATACAAATGTTGACTGGATATCACATTATTGGATAATGTTCTTAAAACTGCAAAGCATTTTCTATACGCCTCAAACTCCAAAAATTATTAAAATTAAAGAGATGTTCAAACTTTGGTGATGGAATTCATATGCTTATTGCATGAAACCTTGAATATGTGATATCTGCAAACATCTTTTATGGCAGATATTAATTAGTTGTGGTGTGATTTTAGTACTTCCATAGTCATTTATTCTCCCTATTCCAGGTCGTGTTTGTGTTCCTATTGATCCAAACTGTTGCGAAGAATTTGACCCCACATCAGTACCAACCCTTTCCAAGGTAAATTTGTATGGAATGGTCGTATTTATTACTATTTATTTTCATTTCTGTAGATGCTTTCCAGTACAATTTTTTTTTTCAAACCCAGTTGAAGTGTTTTGTAAAATTTTCATCTAAGAACAATATAAGTTTTTTTTTTTCCCTAATAATGCAGATCTTGAATAATTCCTGATTTCTATGTTATACAATCACTACACTTTTCCCATCATTACTCCATGTATGAATAGTATTACTGGGCTAACATTAAAAATTTATATAACCTATTCTGAGGCTGCTTATTGGAAACTGTGCAATTGGGGCTTCTCCCTATTTTATTGTAATGGTGTAAGCTTTGTAAAATCTGAAAATAGGGCCTAGCCAATTCCCACCTCTAGCATTATTTCTAGTTTAATCTTTTGTAGTCTTGATATTTGTTCACGTAGCCAACTGCAAGTCGTGTGAACAAAAGCTTTGGTAACTTGTACCCATAGCTCATCCATAAGTACTCCACCTCAGCTCTGCCATTTGCATCTTGATTTTTCCACCAATACCATCTTAGCATTTGGAATCATATGTTAGTGGGTGGGTTTTCATCTTCAGCATAATTGAACTCTTTTATAGACTTACTTTTGGGCTCTTAATTAGTTTATGTTGGACTTTCTTGGGAACTTCAATGGTTTTCTTGTTTATGCTGTTATAAAACTCAACTCTATTAATCATTTGCTATTATGAATGAATGTTACTCACGCTTCCTTGCCTAAATGCCTCCTTATTCATGTGAGCTAAAAGTATCCAGTTAATGTGCCACTTGATTAATAGATATGTGATTAAACTATTCAAATATCTAGTTTTTTTTTAACTACACATTTGATTGTTTTTCTCTATAGAAATCTCCTTGTTGGAGCACATTTACACCTTGTTTTTCAAAAGTACGATAAGTTTTATCAAAGGATCAACACGGAACTAACAGTACACATGGAGTATACATCAGATACACTTAATTAGAGAAAGGAAAAAAGATCAAGAAAATTATGGAAGCTTAAGCTAGAGGAAAGAAAGCTTTGAATTCCTCCATTGTCCCTTTGCTGTCTTCGAAGCTTTGAAGATTCTTCTTAGGAAGATTCTTGAACAATATTCCCAAGTAATATATAACACAGCAATTCCATCCTCCCCTCAAAGTTCAAATACCTTCGGATCAACCAAAAATAGTTCTAGAACCCCATGGTTTTGTGGAGTCATGGGTGAGAAAATTAGCACTTGCACCTTATCAGATTTGCGTGAGGAAATATTAAGGATGAATACTTTTAATTTAATGCAGTTAGTGGAATTTGTCTCCTGGATCTCATGGCATCCCATTTGATTTTTGTTGAATTTGCAGCTTTTAGAAGAAATTAACATGGGAAGTTTGAGAGCAGATATTGATAATGGTATGCCAATACAATGCTTGCTCCCTTCATCACTGATACCATTTGTTATTTTTTTTCCAGTACGATTGACGGTGTTGTAAGTTTTCTTGTTGCCAGAATGGGATAGAACCTCATTGGGGAAATCAGTTAGGTTTTTCAGATCATCATTCTTGCAGCCTCTACTGAAGGTTTGCAAGGTATATCTCAAACTCTCTTGTTGCTCCTTGTGTCAATATGAGAAATTGCCATCATGTCCAGATTTGCTTTGACATGTGTCTGCTTAGTAAGGAATTTAAGGCTGCAATTTTGAGTTTTGATTGGGTGGTTTTTGCTCTATGTTTTATTTTAGTCTATGCCTATTATTTTAGAATATCAAGTGTCTGCTAAAACACTGACTGTTTGAGGAAAGGTAGGTCTTGTAAATGATTCTAATAGAACTTCCCCAACTACCGTGTAGTAAGAAACTTGCTAACTGTATTTCTAGAGGTCTGAAATGAAGTTGTTGTCCTTTTCTTTTCCTACGCCTTTTCAAGGAATGACTAAGGGGTTTACTTATTTATGTTTACTGATTCCACTTATACATATGCTTAATATGTAAATATATAAATCCCTTTTCCTTTTAGATTTTTCTGCTGAAGCAACTAGTTTTACAGAAGGAAGAACTAGGTTAACTATGCAATTCATGAAATGTTGCAGGAAGAGATGGAAAACTCCTACAATGCGAAACTGCAACACTCAAAGAATTCCCTGAATTGGTAGTGTTTCTGTAATTACGTCATCAAACCATGTATCCGGCGGCTATCAGAGTTGGTCTGATTATTGCTATGATTATATATGAAGGAATTGAAACGATCATGATGGAAATTTAACAAAAGGTTTGTGAATGTCAGTCTGTTGTCCAGAGAACTGGATGAATGTTTATTGTTGCTGGCAGACCCCATTCTGTTTATATGATGTCAATGTTTGGTTTGAAAGAATTTATAAAGTTTAATCTCGTATATTCTGCTGATTGTTGATATATTGCAAAAATCCCCCCCGCCGCAAAAATCTCGTGCTGTGGTTCTCCATTTAGGAGACAGATTTCATTTTCTAAAGTGTACCCATTCCATAACATGTTTATAACAATAAAAAAAGCATTGCTGTTCATTGTAAGCCCTTAGTTGTCCTAGATTTCTTGCCTACTGCAACCTGTTCAATAGAGTGCTTGAAAAGAAGAAAAGAAAGGGCCATCTAGAAGGATGCGTAAATACTGAAAAGTGAGTTTCAGTTTGTTTTTCTTACTACGAAGCGAGGTATCCGATTAGCCTCCATTGTTGACCTTGAGAAGTTCTTTAGAATCTACTTGCATGTGAGCTGCTGCAAACACATCAATTTTCTTAAGCAAGGTACTATGAATTTCTTTTCTTTTTTTTGTTCTCCGTGGAGTTTTGTGTCGTTGCCGGTAGGGTGAGATAATCACTTCTAGAGTAACTACAAACAAAAAGCTCCTTTAACTGTCTTGGATTCTGCATGATTTACCTATTAAAACAGGTTCTTGACAAATCGAATGCTTTCATCTTAAATTCAATTTTAATTAGGAACATAAAAGTTTAAGCTTGAAATGGACATCAAGTCCCTGTCTAGTTGGCGTGCAGACAGGGGCATTTTTGTACTCAATATCACCAGAGGAGATTGGCCCTCCAACATGGTTGTGTTTGGATGTTGAAGTTGAGTTGAGATGATAAAATATTATTAGAATATTATTTTTTAATATTATTATTATTTTAGAATTTGAAAAAGTTGAATTGTTTATTATATTTTATATTAGAATTTAAAAAATGTGTAATGATAAGTTGAGATGAATTGAGAAGAGTTAGGTAACCAAGCACTTTGTGGTCACTTCTGTGTTTGACGCTTGTATTTTTATTTTCTTATTAGCACTCGTTGGAATAGCTAAATTTAAATCAAGTTTTAAGTAATATGACATGAATTTATTTATTTATTTTTTCATTCACATCTAATTCCTACGTTGGATTATCTATATATTCTTTATATAATAATAAAATAATATTAATTTATATTTTACCATTTTACCAATTATATATTAATTAATAATATTATTATAATCCTAAAAAAACCAAATATTTTTAATTCCTTTTGACCATGCTACAGTAATTATCAAATTTAACCCACAACACTAACTTACTGTAGCAAAAAGCCATTCTTTTTTACATTTGTATACTTCAATACAACACATTTTAAGATTCTATTAATAAAATATTTTATGGAATTTGTATTTGTAAAATGAAAGTGCTCTTAAGTCGCGTCGCAAACTTGCAATAGTCCGAAAGGACAAATACTGCACGGATTCGATTACAGTGTGCTTGTCCTTTATAATCTAATAAAGCAGCATCGCCATCTCAGTTGTATAGGCATTAGACTAGAACCACATATGACCTGGACCACCTCCTCCAGCTTTCTTACCTCCTCCAGTTATGGAAGGGCACATTTTGCCCATTCTTGTCAAAGCAAATTTTCATTTACATTCTGATTAAGTAAACAATTCAATCTTGTGTTCCAAAATCCAACTTGTAATTTCAGAAATCCGTCCTCTTTGAGCATAAAAAATACATATGTTCTGTAATACATTATTACCATGACTTGGCCTGATATTTGTAATCTACTACCCTCTTTGATTTCTCGCTGCAATCTTCTTATTTAATATACCGTACTTCTAAATGCTCAAGCAACAAAAAAAAACTGATTTAGAAATGAGTTGAGATGTGTTGAGATAGTTTGTAAAATTATAATGATGAGATGTGATGAATTGAGTTAAGGTAGATTTTGAATGCAAACAAGGCCCAAGACTTTATTCCAGAACTCAAAACATAGCAATATAAGGTAAACAGGTTCACATATGAAATCCCTCTAAGAACATATTCTTAATGCCTTCATACTAAAAGGCAGAAGGCGAAAATATAACCATAAGAACCTCTGGTATAGCTACGGAACTCTCGCCAACACTACCATTTACACTTGACTTGGTATTTTCTCCTCAAAAAGTTGCAACATTTTTCACAAATTCAGCTTCAGAAACAAAGTTCTCCTCTAATTAGCAAGAACTTCCCAGATCAATTCGGGATCGAAAGACGGCATCGTCTCCAGCGAACATCCTTCTGTTTCAGGTTCCTTTGCCGGTGCCATCGGACACTCCGTTGAAACAGAGGACGGTGACTTCTCGCACTTCAGAAACTCGTCCTCGGAAACTTCGGATGATAACAAGTCGCTGCTCCAACTATCAGGGAGAGCCAACGGCTTCACCCGTAACGATAAAGAAGAAGACGACGACGACGGCCCAACCTTCATTGCTTTCTCAATCTCGCTACCATTGGCATCAACCTCCGTACTGCATTTCTTAACATTCTTTTTAGCTCTCTCTCTTTTCACCTTCTGACAAATCGCTTGGATTTTGGAATCCACCGAGCTCTTCAAGGCATTCAATCTCGTACAATCTCCGAATCCTAACACACTTGGATCCGTAAGATTTGGGAAATTCAAGCGCGCATATTCGCCACGAAGCTTACAAGCAGCACGGTCGTAGGCGTAAGCAGCGGCTTCAGCAGTGTCAAAGGTGCCCAACCAGACTCTCATTCTGTTCTGGGGTAGTCTAATCTCGGCGACCCATTTGCCCCAGTGCCTCTGCCTCACTCCTCTGTATAACTTTTTCTTGTATGGATTTATGAAAGCGCTTGAGCACACAGTGCTCTGTAATGGGTAGGCCGCCGAACTGCGAGTAAACGCACCGTTTGCTTGGCTTTCTTGGCAGAACTTCTGGAGAAGATCTCTTTGGCGGAGGTAAACAGAAGAGCCTAGAGGCTCAAAAATGGGGCTGGTGATGGTGTTTGATGAATCGCAACGAGAGAAAATTGAATCCAAGGTGTTGGTGCCCCCTGTTAATATGAGTTGAGATAACGACGATCGGATATCGGCACAGTCGGTGAATGCGACGGGAAGGTTGTGGTCTCGACTTGTATCCATAGTGGATGAAAATTTTTCTCGGTGTTCGTTTTCCGTGAAAATTGGAACAGACAAATCGGTAGGAAATCAATGTGCAGTAAACGAGGCCACTAAAAACTGTTCTTTTTTTTTCCCGAGAGATGGTGGAAATTAGAACAGAAGGGTTAAGAAAACGAAAAACTGCAAATGGGGTGAAGACAGTTTTGATAGTCTTTCGTTACCAAAACAGAGAGAAGATGAAAAAGAAAGAGAAAAGGAACCTAATTTTTAGCTCTGAAACAGAGTGATCGAAGGAGTTATGTAGATCACCGAAGAACTGTAGCGATACAGGTTTCAAAGAAGAAGTTTCGGGTTCTCAAGGAAAGCTTAACAAAGGAACGGAGTTACTATGAAAGAAAACAGAAGCATCAGAAGGTTTTTGGCAGAGAGGCAGAGGACCCAATTGAGATTTCCTTTTCCGAAAGCTCACTACAAATATTTCGAAGTACTGTGTTGAGAGTTGAGACCAAGTTCGGTCTCCTTCTTTGTGTATTTATAGCTGCAGGGGTCATCAAGGCATAGCCCTCCACATTGATTTTTAACTCTCTTTCTCTCTCTGTTCATAACAGTCAAAATCTCCATTAGTTCGAACTTGAGTTTTACATAGTCTCGCCTCTTACGATATGACTTTTGAGGCTTTCTAACAAATCCCATCTTTTTTTTTTCTTTTTTTCTTTTTTTGTGATTTAGGTACCATTTGATTAGTGAATTAAAATAAGATGAATTAAAATAAAAATTAAAAATTAAATAAAATATTATTTTTAATATTATTTTTTTTAAAATTTAAAAAAATTTTAAAATTTATTATTTTTGTATAAAAATTTAAAAAAAAATTAATAATAAAATAAATAAAACACTTCTTATATTCAAATTATAGTGTTATATAGTTAGGAAAAATTATGTAAATGAGTTTACAACCTTTTTTTTTTATTTTGGGTTACAAATTAGTTTGAATGTTCTGAGATCCTTTGAAGGTAGAGTTTGTCTGTAGTACAGTAGTAGAAAAGATTGCGCGAAAGATCTGATAATTAATTCCTTAACTTCTTTTGTTGGCTTCCTATTAACCAACCAAAAGGGTTGATACAGAAATTATCTCATTCAATTTAAGTCTGTTTATTTTTAAAATGAGTAATACTGTAGAGAAGCTACTATAATAGTATACATTTTATACTCATTACTTGGTTACTTTTAATTGATTGTTCCCAATACTTACTTGGAGAGATGTGTGGTCTAGATGATGTCACATCATGTGTGTAAAATGGATGCTCCCAATAGTAACTTCTATCTATATTTATTCTTTTAAAAATTATCTCATCTCATTTTATCGAATTATTATAATTTTTTTAATTTTTAATATAAAATAAAATAAAAAATTTAATTTTTTCAAATTTCAAAATAAAAATAATATTAAAAAATATATTCTAACAATACTTTTTTCATCTTTTTAACTTTAATTTAACTCATTTTATCTCATCTCATCTCATCAACGAAAACAAACGAGGTTATTTTATCTTATTATTATAATTTTTTAAAATTTTTAGACAAAATATATTAAATAATTTAATTTTTTCAAATATCAAAACAATAATAATATTAAAAAATAATATTCTAACAATATTTTATATAACTCATCTAAAACTATCTCATCTCACTATCTAAACGAGTCATAAGTCTTGAATATACAAACGGTTTCATCTTATTATTATAATTTTTTTAAATTCTCATATAAATTTAATAAATAATTTAACTTTTTTAAATTATAAAATAATAATAATATTAAAAAATAATATTTTAATAATATTTTATTCAACTTTTATATAAAAGTATTAGATTTTATAATTTTATTTTCTCAAAAGAACATGAAAATATTATAAAGAAAGCATTTGTGACGTGGATGGGGAAATCGTATGCATGATCAAATACATATGGGGAGGGATGCAACGCAGACATGCCGTTGATTCCAAGTTATGAGTACTAGAATTATGATGAGAAAATTACGAGAATATGATCTATCTATCTATCTATATATATATATATATATAATCTATGGATATATCAGTTTTTTATGCAATCATTTAATAAAAAAAAAACCAGTAAAATTCAACATGATATTTTTTTAGTAATGATATATATGCACAGTTTTTTTTATGATATTTTTTATAATCATATTTTAAAATGAGTGTATTTATATAAAGTGATATTATTTTTATAAAGATATTTTTAATTTAAATATATATATATATACACAATTATAAATAATAAAAAAATTGTATTTCTATCCTTTTGCCAATTTTTTTCCCCATAAAACTTGAATGGTACGATGGTTAGCTGGCGCCAATTTTTTGATCCAGAAGAAGTACCGAGTCAGAGTGGCAGAGTCAGACGGAGGACTGTGAAATGTGAATCATGCGAGAGAGAGAGAGAGAGAGAGAGAGTCACTAGTACCAAGAATGAGGGAGAGTGAGGTTGAGTCTTGACTTTCTCCATCTCGAGGTTTCAAATTTGTTTCTTTCTTCTTACTCCTGTGCCACTCACTAGTCACTAGTACAGGATAGGAGAAAGAGATTAGATAAAGAGAAAATATATTTATAATTGTGAATTATGTAACTATTGTATAATCATTTTGAAAAAAGTGAATAAAATATAGGATTTACATTAAAAAAATTAATTTTTTAATAGTAGAGCCCACTATTTTTCAATACGATTACGCAGTGGTTACGCATTTCATGGTTGTATGTAAAATTACTCTAGATATAAATAATTTGTGAAACTAATTTTAAAAAGTGTAAACTAAAAAGTTGAATCAAAATGTTAAGAATAGAACACTTTATTTCTCAAAAAGTCAAAAAATATACTGTAACGACGTCTAAAATATATAGATATAGTCCTCTTTCTATGGTAACTATTAAAACGGAAATAATTACAATTGAATGACAAATTTTTTAAATAATTACAATTAAAAAAATAAATTTCCTAAGATCAAGAGATTGTTAATTGGATGGTGCTACAGCCCCCGCTGGGGACTGTAGCATTATTTAATATATTTTTTGTTTAAATAATTTTTATATAGATTTTTTAATATTTTAAAATATTTTTAAAAAATAAAATAAATTTAAAATATTATTAAGAAAATATTTATTTAATTCAAAAGTAAAAAATATATATTAAAAAATACTTTCTTAATTACGAAGTAAAATAAAAAATTATAAAAAATATTTTTTATAATTTTTTATTTTACTTCATGATTAATAAAGTATTTTTTAATAATATTATGATTTTTTTAAAAAATATTTAAAATAGTCATACTACAGCCCCGTTGAGCTTAACATGTACTTTTTTATGTGTAATTTTTTAATTTATTTTTTATATAGATTTTTTTTACACTTACAAATATTTTTAAAAAATAAAATAAATTTAAAATATCATTAAAAAACACTTCCTTAATCAGAAAGTAAAAAAAAAATATTAAATATTAATTTTTATTCTACTTTGTAATTAAGATAATATTTTTAAATAATATTATAATTTTTATTTTATTTTTTTTTAAAAATTATTAAAAATATCTATATAAAAATAAATTAAAAACAAAACATAAAAAAATGCTACAGGCGCAGAGGGAGCCCCCAGCGGGGCAAGTAGCATTTTCCTTGTTAATTTGGGGAGATTTGATTCTGTCAATACTCCCCCTCAAGTTGTTATATGGAAGTTGTTATATGGAGATTCGTAATGCCCAACTTGCGTAGAAAGTGTTGGAAAAGTTCATGTCCCAAGGCTTTGGTGAAGATGTCAGCGACTTGCTCATGAGAAGAGGTGTGAACCGCTGTAAGGAGGCCGGACCGAATTTTATCACGAACAAGGTGACAATCAATTTCAATATGTTTGGTGCGCTCGTGAAAAACAGGGTTGTGAGCGAATGTAGAGCGGATTGATTGTCACAATAAAGACTGATAGGCTCAGAATGAGAGACGCCAAGATCTTTGAGGAGTTGTTTCAACCAGGTGAGTTCGCAAGTGGTAACTGCCATGGTGCGATATTCGCCTTCAGCGGAAGAACGTGCCACTGTCGTCTGTTTTTTTGTGCACCAAGAAATAGGGCTCGTGCCAAGCTGAATGAAGAACCCTGTGGTGGATCTTTGAGTAGTAGGACAGCTGGCCCAATCGGAGTCTGTGTGGTTTGCAGGGAGCATGCATGAACTGACTGAGAATATTTACTGCAAAAACAATATCAGGACGTGCTATAGTCAGGTAGATAAGACGTCCAACCAGTCGTCGATAGGCACCAAGGTCGATGAGGAGAGAGTCGTCAAGGTCTGTGAATTTCAAATTTTGTTCCATGGGAAAGTGAGTGGTCCGAGCACCAAGTTGACTACTATCAGTCAGGATATCAAGTGTGTATTTGCATTGGTTAAGGAAGATGTCTTTATGAGATCGAGCAACTTCGAGACCAAGGAAATATTTTCGGGAGTCGAGATCCTTTGTTTTGAAGTGTGTAGAGAGAATGCTCTTGAAAATATCGATCTGGGAAATATCATTGCCAGCAACTAGAATATCGTCTACATAAACGAGAACAATAGTGATTCTGGTGTGAGAGATAAGAGTGAATAAAGAGTGGTCTGCCTGAGACTGATTAAAACCTGCATCAAGAAGCACAATAGTTAATTTAAAAAACCAATTGCGGGAGGGTTTGAGGGGCTGAACCAATCCAAGAGTTTTTGGTAGAGATCGGGAGTGAGACTAGGTACCGGCGAGCTCGCGGTGGAGGAAGAGGCCTGGTGAGCCATCGGCAGTGGATTCAGAGGTGGTTTGCCGAGAAGAGATGGAGGAGACTTCGTGCGGGGTTCACGACCTAGAGGGTACTCGATGTGGCGCCAACACCTGTCACACGTATGGCCGTTCTGGCCACATTCCGAGCATTTGAACAGTGGTTGTTGGGAGCCACTGGAGTGGGCGGCGTAGCTTTGAAGCTCTGATGGGGTATTTTGGATTTGAAGAAGCCTTTATTGTTCCTCTTGAAACAGAATAAAGAAAATTTTGGTGATGGGGGGAGGGGGTTTCAATGCCAAAATCTGGGTTCTCAATTGAGAGAATGAGTCATTGAGGCCAAGTAAAAATTGGTAAACTCGTTCATCCTCCGCTTGCTTTTGAAATTCTTTGAGGTCACTGCATTTTTTAAGATAACTAAGTTCATCCCAGAGTTGTTTAATCTGGTTATAGTATTCATGGATGGGAGTGGTATTTTGGTGTAGGGAGGATAGCTTTCGTTTAAGGTGATAGACTCGGGCGTTGGTCCCATGACAGAAACGGGATTGAAGGTCGAGCCACACCTCATGAGGGTCAGTATGGAATTCGAGAGACTTTGTGATGGAGGGATTGATGGAGTTAAGAAGCCAGGTAAGGACCATGTCCTTGGTTTGATTCCATTGAGTATACTTTGGTGAATCTATGGTGGGTGGGGAAAGAATACCATCAACAAAATTGAGTTTGTTTTTGACGTTGAGTGCACGGGTCATGGCTTTTTGCCATTTGGGATAGTTATCTCCAGTGAGTACTCCAGATTCGAGAATGAGGCTAGGGGAATCAAATGAGTGAAGGAGGTAAGGGAAAGAAGGGGGGTTGGAGGAAGTGGCCATGGAAGGCGTTGAGGTTGGAGGATTAGGAACGTTGTTTATCTAATACCATGTTAAGAATGGAACACTTTATTTCTCAAAAGTCAAAAAATACAGTGTAAGGATGTCTAAAATATATAGATACAATCCTAGTCTTTCTATAGTAACTATTAAAAAGGAAATAATTATAATTGAATGACAAATTTCCTAAATAATTACAATTAAAAAAATAAATTTCTTAAGATCAAGAGATTGCTAATTTGGGGGGATTTGATTCTGTCAATACAAAATAATATTATAAAATTATTTTATTTGAAAATTTAGAAAATCTTTAATTATTAGATAACAAAAATTAAAAATTAAAAAAAATTTATATTTAATTGGTATTTGAAAATCAATAAAAGATTTTAATTTTCTAAACATCTCCTAAGCCTACTTTTTCAAATATTTTTTTAATATAAATTTATTTATCAATATCTATATATATATATACATACACACAAACATTTTGATAACATGTAAAATTGTCACGTCAATTTAGATAAAAATAAATAAATTGCAGCTCGTAAAAAGCTACTTTCTCGATTTATCATAGTACCCGGTCTCTAAAGTCTTCTCCCTCATAACTTCTCTGCCACGCGTCTCCTTTTCTAACATTTCTACATTTAGAAAATGTTATTTAAATTGATAAAAGTGGTGGATTCAATTTTTTTTTTATTTTTTATTTAAGAATTAAAAAAGTAATTACTAATAAATTTATATTTTTTTTATTGTTTAAATTTTTTTAAAAATATATAAAAAACTGATTGAAATAAAAGGAAAAAAAAAGTACATTTAATCAAATTTCATCTATTAATCATCGGTTTCTGACTTCTGTAACATTACACTCTACATTTTTGTTCGTCTGTGGCTCATTTGGATTATTATTTGTCTTCTTCTCTTTACAACCATTTACTATTTAGATTTGAGAAATGGATTTATATAATTTCTAAATAGATAAGATCGTGCAAGTTTTGGTAAGAAAAAAAAAGAAGATCTACATTGTAGAATTATTAAAAAAAAAATATTCGTTATTAGAAGATCTACTGTTTTTAAAAAAGATGTGTACAAAATTTGTCTATTTAAAATTTATACATGACATTATTCTTTAAATTAAGCCCCGGTTTGAATTGGAAACTCATCTCATCTCATTATTACAAATTTTTTAAATTCACACACAAAATATAATAAAAGATTCAGCTTTTTCAAATCCAAAAACAATAATAATATTGAAAATTAATATTCCAACAATATTTTATTCAACTCATCTAAAATTATGTCAACTCATTTCAACTCATCTTTAAATCCAAACGAGTTAACCGTACTCGATTCTATTGAGTTAATGTACCAATTATTTAAATAACTAAATAATATCTTAAATAGGATATATATATGATTAAACTGATCAAACCTAAAATGGACAACAATACACACACATATTATAACAGCTCGTACTCTATGTTCTGAATGATTTTATCTTCTCATTAATTTTAAGGAATATTTGGATTCAAGTCTTCACTAACCTTTATTAGCATTGGGTATTTTAAGGTGTGAGAATCTTGCAAACTCATATGAAAAAAAAAAGTGAGATTTACAAATATCATTTCTACTACTAGTTCGAAACTTAGTTAATATACTTATCAGTTTTATTTGATGGGATTGATCAACCCATTTCAACTTTCGATGTTGGATCGGCCTTCTACTCTTACAAAAAGATAGATCAACCTAACGAATGCCATATCACACAGGCAAACCACATGTTATAGTTAATATGGGTAAAGACTAACCTGTAACTAGGTAAGAAAGATGGCTAATTAGAGCGAGACAGTATACAAGGTTAGAAATTGATTAGTTAGAATGATATGTTCCTTGCATGTTTAAGCATTAATCGTGGAAATAAAGTTCACGTTGATGCCATTTGCAATCAAGTGACCAATAATAATTGGTTGGATGACTTGGGGGGTGATGATCATGTTGATTGGTCATGGTGTGCATCCATGATTTATGCCTCGTTTAAACAGTGAGATAAAATGATATGATTTTATATGAAAATTGAATAAAATATTATTATAATATTATTTTTTAATTTTATTATTGTTTTGAGATTTGAAAAAGTTGAACTATTTATTATATTTTATGTGAGAATTTGAGAAAGTTATAATGATGAGATGAGATGAAACCGTGTCTATATTCAAACGGGACTTAATAAAATAAATAAAGTACAAAAGATAAAGATTAATATCAAATAAGCAACCTACATGAGTTAGTATGGATAAAGCTTTACCAACTTATAATTAAGTAAAAAGGATGGGTAAGAGTTAAAAAAATTAGGAATTGATAGTTAGAATGATATTATCCTCACATGTTTAAGCAGTCGTGGAAGAAAAGTTCACGTCGATGCGATTTGCAATCAAGTGATCAGTAATAATTGGTCAGATGATTCGGGGATGGTGATCATGCATGTTGATTAGTCATGGAATCATCCATGTTTTAATAAAATAAATCAAATACGAAAGATCTTATCGTACAATGGTCCCTCAAAGATCACCTACGAAGATGAAACACCCCAAATGAATAATTAACACTACCGCCTGCCTCTCTCCATTTCACGGGTGACAACTTCAAAAAGGATACTAACAAATCTCAACCCCACGTGTCCAAATTTATTTCTTCTCAACCTATAAATGATTAGTTCATTTTTATAACAGAAAATGATTTACCAAAATAACATGATTTTATAATAATACCACTCATTTAACACATTATTATATAATATATTATAGGTGTATCATTACTCTTTTATAACTTTTCTCAATCCATTCTATCTTATTTAATAATTATAATATTTTTAAATTTTTATACAAAATAAAAAAATGATTTAAATTTTTAAATAAAATAATATTAAAAAAATATTTTAATAATATTTTATTCAATTTTATAATTTTAATTTCATCTCATTTACCAAAATAAACGACTATAGAGATCTGTGATAGGCGACCAATATATAGAGGTTTTTTTTATTTTTTTTTATCATTTTCAATCATTTAGGATGGATGCCATCTTTAATCACACGAATAATTCTATACACTACACTCTCATCCTATTTTAATCATATCAAGTGATATGTGGTACATTCATCACCATTAGATAATAAAGAAGCATATAATAAATAATTATTTAATAATAATAAATATAACATATTATATTTAATAGGATGAAAGTGAGATGATAATATAATGTATAAAATTTTCCTTTAAAAAATATGGGTGCCCCTACATCGCAGTGGGACATGTCCCACCAAATGGTGCATTAAAGACGTAAAGGAAACAACCCAAAAGGAAAAAGGGTGAGGGTAACTTAACAACAACTGGATGAGAGCATTCTCGCTGGCCAAATTCATTTTATTAAAATTTATCCAATATCATATTTCTTTATATTTATCTATTATATTTAAATTCAATCTATTTATTATTTATATAATAATAAAATATTATTAATTTAATAATTTTTATAATTAATTTATTTTTATTACATTTTATAGTTCTACCAATAAAATGTTAATAATAATTATATTCTAATTAAATTAATATGAAAAAATCATATTTTCAAAAGTTATTTAATATTGTTAATAACAAAAAATATTTGAGTAAACTCATCTAAGGGCTCGTTTGTTTTCAAAGATGAGTTGAGATTAAAGTTAAAAAGTTGAATAAAATATTGTTAGAATATATTTTTTAATATTATTGTTATTTTTGGATTTGAAAAAGTTGAATTGTTTATTTTATTTTGTGTGGGGATTTGGAAAAGTTGTAATGATGAGGTGAGATGAGATGAGATGAGATGTTTTTGGAAAACAAACAAGGCCTAAAACTCTATCTAAATTTCTTAATTACAAATTAAATAGTATTTTTGCTTAGAGTGATAAACTAATATTTTAATGTTTGTTTGAGGTGATAAACTAGTATTTTAATGTTTGATAACTCAACAGTAGTCTTATATCTTTAGCCAATCACTGTAACTAAAATTCAAATTATTTTAGATATGCCCAACCTAATATAAAGTCTTTTGACTATAGATTATTTAAATTTTGACTATCCTTTCTCATTTAGCAAAGTTAATAAGAAGGTTATGAGTCATTCAAAAATCAAAGACAGCTGGTGATCAAAGAGGACACAATTCTCCTCTCGAGTAATGCTAGATATAAATTCTAAATAGATAAGTCTCAAATAAACAAGTCTCATACAAGCCTTTTATAAAATAATAGGTCTCACTAATAAATAATAATTTTTTTTACACCTTTTTAAAGTGAGGTATACTTTTTTACAAGGCCTTGTATGAGATTTGTCTATTTAGAACTTGTATAACTCATTTCTCTTCCCCTCTCCCCCACACCCACCCACCCACCCACCCATCCACGAGTCAATCACCTATTGGCCGTTCTCCCAAGGGAAAAAAAAATCTGTAAAATCTGATATGAAAATATGGTCATACAAATTAATAAAATATTTTAGGAATTTTTTTTTTTAAAAAAAAATTGTGCTTTAGAACAGCAATGGAGTTTAGTCCAGAATGAAGCCCAACAAAAATGGAGTTTTGAGTGGAAATAAATCCCCCAAAAAGGTGTATTTTGGCGGTATGCGGACTTGGTCATTGCTCAATCCTAAAAGCAATCAATCCGCTTGACGCCGACTATTTGCGTGGTCCTTTGCTCCTGAGCTGGACACGTTAACACATCCTTTTTCTTTTGCCCACACTCAACCCCTACTCCACGCGTCGTTCCATTATTCTATCAACTATTTTTTCTTTTCTTTTCTTCTGGTATATGCTTCGCGTTTCTTCTGTGATGTCATGCTGCTGTCATGAAGGGGAAATGATGTCATGCTGACCGCAAGGTCTGGGCCCAGTGAGCCTCTCACATGGGCTTGGGGCCCCATTTCAATTGTGATGGTGATCTGTCAGCATGTAGGTGACTGAATCACGGTGCCATTGGTTGGGAGACTGCATGCATGGTGATGGGGTGTGAAATACACAGCATGGTTTCCAAGCACCACATCTCAACAAATGGCTGGTGTGTATTGGGCCATAATAAAAGATTTTTGGATATCTCTCTATTTTTTTCCTTTTTCAGAGCTTAATCATATGATGAGTTGGGTCGAATAAATACAGATCAAAGCTTTCATTCTCCATGTTGATGGTCAGACAAAGCTCCACCTAGAAGTTTCAGAATATTCTTTCGTTTGAAGTCCCTTAAACATAAACCGTACAAATTTAAATTTACAACATTTAACTGCATCATTTTTTTTTATCACTTATAAAATGTTGGGTACCATATATAAATACCAATAATGATAGTGTTGAATTGGCAAATGTTATAAATTATGTTGTGACAACATCTCAATTATTTAATTTAAGAGCTATATATTTTATTCTCAAACCGGCCGATGTGTAAAGCACATCATTCACGTCGTTTAAATAATAAGATTTTATTTATAAAACTCAAATTTTAAAATTTATTTTTCTATGCCATGTTATAAGCACTTTACTAGGCGTGATAATAGAGTTTTTCTTAATTTAAAACTAGTAATATTTGAGATTTGATAATTCCATTCAATAGAGTGCCCTATGTGTGTATGCTGCCAATGAAATGCCGGATTGCTGTGTCATGTGTTAATGGTCTATGGAAACAAAGAAAAAACACCATATAGCATCTTGTGGGACTCCTTCCATTCACCCTGATGTGGATCGTTTAGAGAAGATAGTGGACAAAGGGGATCAGCAGATGAGCCTGCATAAAGAAGCTGAGTATTGGCTATTTGGAATGGTTATTGAAAGATAAACAAGTTGAGTGCCCAATAAATTTTAGAGGGACCATTAGTTATCCAACAAATAAATAAACAGCAGCAATAATTTTTTCAAAACTTCATGTCATTATCAATCCTTTTCTAAGTATTAATTATGATCTTACAGTTATAGCCAGCTTGATGTGTTCATATTTTTTCACATTAATTAGGGTCTAAAGCAAATTGCATTGTCTTCGAATGGCCAGAAGAAATGGCACCAAAAGCCGCCATGTGAAGAAGATCAGATGAAAACCAGCACTTATTATTGTTGCACCACCACCTCCCTAGCTATGCATTGGCCCAAAACCACTTTAAGACTCAAAAGGCAAACACATTTTCATGTTACCCTGATTTTCATTCGTCAGAAACAGGATATCTCAGTCTTGGACATATCTCAGTCTTCCCACCCAGCCTGTTAGATTAGACCAGAAATAGGATAACGAGTGTGGCCCCCCGATCGATCGAGTCTCATCAGGATACCCTTTCTTCAGTGCAATGAGCTGTCTTTAGACCCTGGTCATCTTCGGGTTAATATTATTCTCAGGGTATATGTATGGTATGTTGGATCAGGTCGGTTTGACAATTCCAATAATGTAAACTATATATCTGCAGCTTATAGAAATAAGTTTTAAGACCCAGCAGTACATGAAAATTATATATAATATGCAGAATGAGCATGAATGACCTCTTCATATATATAAAGACTACAGTGGACTTTTAAGTGTGATCCAACCTCAGTCTGCTGCAACGTACGTCTTTAATGATTTTGAGAGATAACCACTTTCTTGTACAGAGGTTTTGATCGTGAAATTAGATTCTTCTAGGCTAAAAGCCTAAAAGGTGGTTTCCGACTTTGTTGAAAAAACTAGTGCTGATCTTATCAAACCCTGAAAATGAGGGTAAGCTGACTTTTGCAGTCCAACACCGGCGCCACTCGCACGTATCTATCGATCTTTCTATCTATCTGTGGGGGTTGAGAGGTGTTAGGAGGGAGTTAATTTGTTGAAGCAATAAAGGTTCATGATTCTTTCTGCCACGTCAGTAGGAGTTTTTCCTTCAAAAATCAAAGACAGATTGATGATTTTACAAACTCCCTTTTTAAGGAAAGTTCGGTGGTTGGGATCTCAATATACATTTATGAATATTGTAAAATAATTTGAGTTAAGATATTTTATTGAGTTTTAAAAAATGAAAGAATTTTTTTTTAAAAAAAAAATCATATTAAGGGTTAAGAGTAACGTTACAAATCGTATTTCTATCACATTTTTATTTTGAGAAATGATATTTATAATTATAGAATGTACCAACATCACACACTCATTTTGAAAATAGTGAATAAATATGAGACTTATATGAAAAAATTAAATTTTTAATGATAGATTCTAATATTTTTTAAAAGAAGTGTGCGACGTTTGCATAATTCATGATTATATCTAGTATTACTCATTTATTTTATTATGTAAAATATGATATTTTTCATATCCTTTGGATTGTCATTTATATTTATTAAAAAAAAAATCTAAAACTTGATGGATTATACCACCTCATTCTATTATAAAGTCTTTTAATATTATTTTTATTATGAAATTTGTTGTTTTTAAGGAAGAGGTACGTACCATCTGAGTAACTGACCAACCTCTGTACTCCCCATATTTTTTAGACGATTTTTTCTTATTTTATGATATGTTCAAATGATAAGAATATTTTAAATTGATTAGAAATAATGGGAACATTTTAAAACTTTGCCACAAAAGTTTTAACAAAAAAATGTGCGAATACAGATTGGCCCAGAACTATTCAGCTGATCATGGGCTGTACGAATAGACCAACTAAACTTTAATTTCTCTGTTGTTGGCCCAAAACCATGTCATTTGCCTCATGGGCCTGAATTAGAACCGATCAGCGATTCAGCCTACCTATTGATTATACAAAAGAAAGCTTTACACAACAAATTATATAAACAGATTGGAGAGGCTTTTGAGAATGACTTTTTGCAAATATCTTGCTTCATTGGCCAACTACAGTGATATTAATAAGAGTTATTTTATTTTATAGCCTGTATGCAGAACAATATTTGATTTATAATATTTAAATTTTAAAATTTATTTTTTTTAAATCGAATTATGTCATTTAAACACTTTAATAAATATGCACTACACACCATTTTTCTATTAATAAAGCCTCTCAGCATGGTGGATTTGAAGTGATAGGCTCGTACAAAAATCTTGTAAATTGATATGATTTTATTGAATTTTTTAAAATCATTTTAATCACAAGATTTTTTTTAGTAAAATAAGAGAATGAAAAATGATATTAGCAGTCGTAGAGTACGTAAGCGTTATATAATCTTTTCGAAAAAAATGTGCAAACATTTATTTTTTAATTTCATTGTGTGCCTAACTCATTTACAACCAGCATTCGAGCTGCCCTCTCGTCATGGCAATAATATTAATTTAGCTGTTTTGATTCGTTTGAATCTCATCACTTGGGCAATCCCTCTAGCTTTATTCCATGTCTCCCGAGCAGATTAAGCATATGTACCTTCCGTCCACATCTTATGTTAGAATTGAATTCAAAATTAAAAAACTTCACTTTTTAAAATTGAAATTTGTATTTTATGTCCTTCTAAATAAATAAAAAAATTATATATTTTCTACCTATAAAATGACGCGGAAAATACAATATTATGTTTTTTAAAAATAAAATCCTACGATATTAAACTTCTTTATATATATCAAGCTGTAAATATAATACTTTTTAAAAATATGTTTTTGGAAATTATATACACACTATTATTTTACTTTCATTATATCATGTAAGATGTTAGATATTTATTATTATTATGATTCTTTATTTGATGATGTGAAAGGAAATAAGACGAAATTGCGGTGTATATTTATAAGCAACTTGCTACCATTTGCACTGAGCGATATTTTTCAGTTGGTCGAATCGTTTTCCTAGTCTTATTGGGAGGCTCAATGCCAGCTTTCGGATGATCTCAACCTCAACGAAACGGTTTTCGCAGTAGTGGCATTTACATAGGGTTTTGGCTCTCTGGGAACTCGGCCATCTCCCAGTCTCTCATGTTTGACTTTAGAGGCCTGTTGTCCAACCTTGGACTAGCTCGGTGAGAACCAGAGCTTGTTCGATTTGATGTAAGCCTATGCGAAAAATTGTTGGTATTTTTAGTACAGAGGTGAAGTAAAAGATAGAGGAGAACTTCAACCAAAATACTTGTTGATTGATTATGATGATCTCCCCATTATAGATGGAGAAGTACATTATATAAATAGCATTGAAAATTATAGAGCATTAAAACTCATCCTGTCCCAAGATGCACGATAACATAGTTTCTCTATAATAACAAAATACTATTAATAGACTTTATTGAAAAAACTGCATCATAAATAGGCATTATCTTCAATACTCCTCATTGATGCATTTTTCTGACACTCCAAGTTTGAGCCTCAACAACTGGAATTTGTCTCTTGGAAGTGCCTTTGTGAAAATATCAGCAACTTGTTCTTCAGACTTACAAAACTTCAGCTTCACATCTCCTTTTGCTTCTACTTCCCTCAAGTAATGATACTTGATTGCAATATGTTTAGTTCTGCTATGAAAGACAGGATTCTTTGCCATAGCTATTGCTGATTTGTTATCACAGTAAATCACAATTGGCAGCTGCTGTTTTGCACCCATATCTTCGAGAATTTTACTCAGCCAAATAGCTTGATTTGTAGCTCCAGCAGCAGCCACATACTCTGCTTCGGCTGTGGATTGTGTTACAAATCCTTGCTTCTTAGATCCCCATGAAAACACACCAGTTCCAAGATTAAAACAATACCTGGATGTGCTTCTCATATCATCCACAGAACCAGCCCAATCACTATCAGTAAAACCAGTCAAAGTTGAATGAGAACTTGGTTTATACCAAATGCCGAAATCCTTTGTGCCTTGAATGTATCTCAACACTCTTTTAGCAGCTCCAAAATGGATTTGATTTGGACATTGCATGAATCTTGAGAGAAGGCTAGTTGCATACATGATGTCAGGCCGAGTGGCAGCCAAGTAAAGTAAGCTTCCAATTAAACTCCTATATGCTGCTGCATCGGCTTCTTTTGCACCATCTTCCTTCTTCAATTTCTCATTTGCTATCAAAGGAGTAGCTACTGATTTGCATTCAGCCATATTGAACTTGTTGAGCAAATCAAGAGCATATTTCCTTTGTGAAATGAAAATGCCTCCTTCTTGATATACTTCCATTCCAAGGAAGTAGTGCATTAGTCCCATATCACTCATTTCAAATGTTTTCATCATCTCTTGTTTGAATGATTCAATCATAACCGAATTATTTCCTGTTATAATTAAATCATCAACATAAAGTGAGACAATGAGCAAACTTTCACCTTTGAGTTGGACATAAAGTGTAGGTTCACTAACACTTCTCTTGAAGCCATGATCACAAAAATAGCTATCTATTTTGTTGTACCAAGCTCGGGGTGCTTGTTTAAGCACATAGAGAGCCTTTTTTAACTTAAATACTTTCCCTTCTTCCTTCATAAAGCATTCGGGTTGCTGAACATACACTTCCTCCTCAAGTTCTCCATTAAGAAAAGCTGATTTTACATCAAGTTGTGAGATCTTCCAACTTCTTTGAGCTGCAAGTGCAACTACTGTTCTGATGGTGTCCAACCTAGCTACGGATGCATAGGTTTCATTGAAATCTATCCCAGCCTGTTGTGAATAGCCCTTTGCAACCAATCTTGCTTTACACTTGTTTAAAGAACCATCTGGGTTGAGCTTTGTTTTATATACCCATTTAACTCCGATAACATCCTTGCTGTCAGGATATGCAACCAGCTCCCATGTATTGTTTTTCTCAATCATTCTAATCTCCTCCTTCATTGCATCCACCCAAACTTGTTCTTTAGAAACTGCTGCATAATTTTCAGGCTCTATGGAACTGAAGTTGCAAGATTCATATATTTCGTTTAATGCCCTGAATCTTCTTGGAGAAATCTCAGGTGATGAAACTGCTGAACTTCTAGAGTTGCTTTCACTTCCTGAAACCGAGAATGGTGATGAAGGTTGATCATTTGGAGCTGATGTTTCAAGCTCTTCCTCAACTTGCTCGATAATTGGAACACGAAGAGTCAGATCTAGTTCATGCTCTTCTTTCCATTTCCAGGTTGAATGCTCATCAAACTGAACATCTCTACTTGTGACCAGCTGCTGAGTTTTGAGATTGAAGATCCGATATCCCTTGGATTGAGAGCTATACCCAAGAAAAATCCCTTTCTCTGACTTTTCTTCAAGTTTGTGTCTCTTTTGTTCAGGTACATGAATGTAACACAAACATCCAAATACTTTGAAGTGACTAACAGTTGGCTTGTGTCCACTCCATGCTTCGATTGGAGTCATATCCTTCACTGCCTTTGTGGGGCATCTATTTAGCACATATACTGCTGTATTAACAGCCTCAGCCCATAATTTTTTTTGAATGCCCTTTGCCATTAGCATGGACCTTGCCATCTCCATAACAGTCCTATTCTTCCTTTCCGAGACTCCATTTTGTTGTGGAGTGTAGGCAACTGTCAGTTGGTGTTCCAACCCTTCTTCTTGACAAAATTCATCAAACTTACTTGAGTTGAATTCACCCCCTCTATCACTTCTCAAGATCTTCATCTTTTGACCACTTTGATTTTCAACTAGCAATTTGAAGTTTTTGAAAACACTAAAAGCCTCTGATTTTTCTTTAAGAAAGTAAGCCCAAGTCATTCTTGAAAAATCATCAATGAAGAGCATAAAGTACCTGTTTTGGCTTTGAGAGAGAGTCCTCATGGGACCACACAGATCAGTATGCACTAGCTCAAGTACTGATTTTGCTCTCCATGCTTCTCCTGATGGAAATGGCTGCCTATGTTGCTTTCCCATCATACACCCTTCACAAGTAGGCATGTTTTGGTCCAGCAAAGGCATATCTCTTATCATGTTCTTCTGATTTAACATCCTTAAGGCATTTAGGTTGTAATGACCAAATCTTTGATGCCAAAGAGTTGTTTCATCAGATTTGACCATCATTGCTCTTGGGTACTGCCAAGTAATGGGAAAATTTCTCCCATTTCCCATTTTAACTTCTGCCACTACTTGGTTGTTTTTCTTCAAATCAAGAATGACACATAGCTCTCCCTCAAAGTGAAGTGAATAGCCATTTTGCATCATTTGCCCAACACTTAGCAAACTTTGATCAAGGCTAGGAACATGAAGAACATCTTTATGAATCTAGTCCCTTTCTTGGTTTCCATGGCAATCGTACCTTTACCACTTGCCTCCACCAAATCTCCATTTCCAAACTTTACTTTAACACATACAGATTTATCGATTTGAGAAAATAAGCTCCCATCTGGTGTCATATGGTTGCTGCACCCGCTGTCAAGAAACCACTCTCTTATTTGCTCGGTTGCAACATGACAAGCATAGAACAACTACTCTTCCTTGTCCTCAGTGAAATTTGCTTGCTGATTTTTGTTCTTGAACCGGCAATCTTTCTCCTCATGCCCAAACTTCTTGCAATTTGAGCATTGTGGCTTGCCCCGGTGGTAGCAATCTTTCTCCAAATGATTAGTCTTCTTGCAAACACCACAAGGTAAAAATTATCCCTTCTTCTTTTGAGAATTTTCTCCTCCTTTGGCTGTGCCCTTGAACTTTTTCTTGAATTCCTTTTGCTTTTGATTCTTTAGACTAACTTTGGATTGAAATGCATTTTCCAAAGACACCTCATTCCTTCTGCCAATCCGTTGTTCATGAGCATAAAGTGAGCCCATTAACTCGGTGACAGAAAGTGAAGATAGATCTTTAGCTTCTTCAATGGCAGCCAGCACATGGTCATATTTTTCAGTCAAGCTTATGAGGATTTTCTGAACAATCCTTTCATCTGAAATATTTTCATCATCTGAAATATTTTCATCATAAGCCCTCATTTGATTCACTACTTCAATGACTCTAGAGCAATATTCCTTGATATTCTCAGATTCTTTCATTTTGAGATTTTCAAGTTCCCTTCTTAGCCCTTGAAGTTTGATAATTTTAACTTTGATATTACCTTGAAATTCTTGTTGCAGGATCTCCCAAGCTTGCTGGGAAGAAGAAGCCCTCATCAACCTTGGAAAGATGGATTCACTCACAGCCTGCTGTAGAATAAACAAGGCTTTTGCATCCCTTTGCCTATCAGACTTGACTTGGGTAAGATCAGAAGCTCCTTCAGACATGCCTTCAACAACTGAAGAGACTCCATTTTCAACGACATCCCACAGATCAAGAGATAGGAAAAGAGTTTTCATTTTTATGCTCCAATAGTCATAGTTTTCACTAGAAAAAATGGGAAGAGTTACAGATGAACCAGGCGCAGCCATCATATCCTAAAGACCGAAAGCTGCTCTGATACCAACTGTTGGTATTTTTAGTACAGAGGTGAAGTAAAAGATAGAGGAGAACTTCAACCAAAATACTTGTTGATTGATTCTAATGATCTCTCCATTATAGATGGAGAAGTACATTATATAAATAGCATTGAAAATTATAGAACATTAAAACTCATCCTGTCCCAAGATGCACGATAACATAGTTTCTCTATAATAACAAAATACTATTAATAGACTTTATTGAAAAAACTGCATCATAAATAGGCATTATCTTCAATAAAAATGTGTCCAGAATATTTGTCTTCTTCCAGGTCAGAAATCTCACACTTGGTCTCTTCGATTCCTTATACATTTTTTGTGTATCTTGTGTTTGAGCTATTTCTTCAATTTTCATGTCATATTGGCATGACAATAGGGTCATCTTGTAATGCAAACAAGTGGGTTTTTTCTTAGAATATGGAGTCAAAGTTTGTTTTTTTCATGGGGTTCTTTGTGATACTACCTGTCATTGATTGCTCTCGGGTTTTTTTTTAAGGTAAACATCAGAGAAAGGAAACTTTATTTGTTTTTTAGAATATAAATTGTTTAAGTGGGTAGTGTTTGTTTAACTATAGATTCTGAATGTAGGTGGTGAATGCAAGTGCAAACACTGGTTTGGATCCCAAAGTTGCTCCCACTCAGAACGAAACAGATGGTTCTACTAAGAAAACAGGTGGGTTGAGTTTGGCTTTGAATTCTACTAAAGTTGACAAGGTATATAATAGGGGAGATCAAGTGGACGGATCAAAGGAGGGTCCTCTAGCTTGGTGAGAATGGCATAGATAGGAACAATTCCAATAAGCATTTGGCATCGAGGGAAGCTGAAGATGTGCAAAAGGGTGAGGGCGGTGCAAGTGAAGGATCAAATGGGAATGGGGGTGGTGATGAAAAGGAAAAGTTGAGAAATGGTGTGAAATCCAAGGATGTGGATAAGGTGGTGAGCAGTGAAGGGGGTGTTATCTCTTTCGACATTAGTGTGGAATAAGGGTTCTCGGGGTGAAGAATGTGATTCATCTAATATGTGTATGGATGAGGAGAAAAAGTTGGTTGCATGCTTGCGAGTTTCGAATGATGGTGAGTATTGACACTGTAACAAAGATTGTTTTTCTGCCGGTTAATTGGTAATATTGCTTGTCTTAGTTGTTGCGTTGTGAAATTTGATGTTATCCACTCATATTTATTGAAGTCAACTCCTTAAGTAGGTCTTTCTGTTTTGGTTAAGTGGCCAAATTTAAACATTCCATTTATGCTAAATTGTTTTCTCTTAACAAATTGACAAGATTGCAACTATTGGAAAGTATATGGCTAATCACAGCGTAGGATAACATGGTGGGAAATGTTCATCAACGGCTTTGAGGTAGAGATTGAGGATGTACCTTTTAAAAAGTGCCATCTTGTGATACTTTACTGTCAAATCAACATGGGTTTGGAGAATATTAATCCTTTTTAAACACAGTGATATTATATATGTTTTTCAACTATCTCGTTAACCTTTGCTTCTGGACTGTAAAATCAACATGCATTTAAGTATTTCGTTCTAGAAAATGGTGCATTATAGGATAGAGGGTTTTGGAAGTCATATATTGTCAACTCCTAATTTGAACTATCTGTTTTAACGATAAAGGACCAAATGTGGTGTCAATTATGGATTGGTCTGATCTTGCTAGAAAATGTGGTGTCAACTCCTAATTCCAGAAAATGTTTCTTGATCACTTGAAATGCGATCTTTCTAAATCTGGATTGGTCTGATTTATAGTACCATGTATGTAAATGAAGGATCATTGAATGTCTTGTCTTTTGAAAATATTGATCATAGTTTATTGCTTTGTCTGACACGCTGAAATATGTTTCCAATTCCTTTTATTTTGTTCTTTTTGGGATTGATATTTATCATTCGGAATGCAATGTCGGTTGAAAATTCTTTAGACTCTCCAGATCTATTACATTTAATTCAGAACAAGGGAAAAAAACCTTCTTGATGTTACCATTTCTACTCCTGATTTTGTCCAGCTAGAAGAAAGAAAACTTCAAATCTAAGAGAGGGAACACAAAAAGGTATCTTTATTGAAGTTTTAGTCACAAATGAGCTTTCATTTAATTAGCTCCTGGTCATTATGGGTAACTAAGGAAACTGGAAAAAAAAAAAATAGTAGTAATAGTACAATAATACCACAAACTAATAAAAGAAAAAAAAAATCAGCAATTATATGATTTTAAGATGTGTTGTGAATTATGTTGCTTGTTTTGGGGATGAGGTTTTGTTGCTATTTATTTGGAGTTCTTTCTTTTTTGATAAGTAAGAAGATATTTTATTTATATAGAGATAGGTATGGGCCAAGTATTCAGGAGGTATACATGTGATTACATCTATTTTGGAACTAGAAATGGTTATAAGGAAATCATGGAAGCTGAAACTATTTAAATCTATAGCAATAGCCCACATAAATAAAATCTTCTAGAAAAAGCTCTTGCGTTTGATTAGTGTGATATTCTTAGATATTCTGTGAATAATAATAAAAAAGTAATAATAGAATATTTAATAGTTGTGAAAAGTAGTAAAAATTAATAATACAATAATGAATAGTAGTGAGGTATTTTTAGTACCCAAACTAGGTTAAACTCTTCCAAGGTGCGCTCACGATCCTCGAAATTTCTATAATTTCTTTCACTCCAGATGCACCAAAATATACAAATGGGAGCCATCTTTCACACAGCTGCAATTTGTGGTGTCCCCCTGATCCCTCTCCAACTTGCTAGTAGTTCAACCACCATCCTTGGCATAACCCATGATAATCTCACTTTGCTGAAAAAGTAATTCCATATGGCCCGAGCAAACTAACTATGTAGGAGTAAATGATCTATTGTTTCACCACTATTTCTGCACATATAGCACCAGTCAATGATGATAAGCTCACGATTTCTTAGATTATCAATGGTCATAAGCTTCCCAAAGGCTGCTGTCCAAACAAAAAAAGCAGCCTTAGTAGGTGCTTTACTCCTCCATATGTTCTTCCAAGGAAAATTATTCCTAACTTCCGTTGTAAGAGTCTCGTAGAAAGATCATACATAAAATGTTTCTTTGCTAGAAGGTCTCCATTCCATCTTATCCACCACTATAACAGCATTACTAATTTTGTATAGCAAATTAAAGAACCCCCCAGGACACCTACTTCCAAATCATGTGCCTCCCTAATGAAGCTAACATTCCATTGTTGCGAACCATTAGTAATTTTTAGCAAGTCAGCCACCATAGCTCTTGTTCCTGTGCAATTATGAAAATAGAAGGATAAACACCTTAAGAGCCATATCTCCAACCCAAATATCATGCCAAAAATTGTTAAGGAAGAATCATTGTCTCCAAAACAGATTATTTCCTTGTAACTTTTGCTCTTGATTTTCCATCATAACTCATGAATTTATGGCACTACCTCAAGCTGTTGCATTAAGAATATCTTGATCTAATTCCAATCATCTCTTTGTTTAAGGAAGTAGCCACATGTAATTTGACTTTTTTATTTTTTTATTCTCTTCGTCCCCCCTCCCCTCCCCGCGATGACCACTAAATAGCTTGTGGTGGTATGTGAAGTGATACAAGATTTATGATCGTGTTTTCCCCCTTTGTTCAAACATGATACAAAAATATTTTTCATAGACTTCGAGTATCCAACAAGACTGACAAGTTATGTTCATTGGCCAGCTCTTAAATGGAAACTACATAAAGTTATTATGCTGAATCGATCATTGTATGCTCTGAATGCAGCACCTGCTCCATGATGAATCGGGATTCAAATGCATATACGTGAAATTTGTGTTAATTTCTCCTTACCCACGAAACTGGACTTACATTAGAATTAATTATATGGTCGTTAAGATTTTCCATGGGCATGTAGCGCATTTAATAAAAGACACTTGATACCTTTATGCAGATTGCCCACCTAGATTCTTGAAATTTCAGAGATGATTGTTAGCATACATGCACATTGCCATGGACTGTCATACTTGTGGCTCGCACTTCTCATATAAAGATGTTTCCTTATTGCATTGACAGTATTTATGGTAATAACTTTTCTCGTTGAGCATCTAATAACTAGAAAACCAACAAATTCACTTGGAAATATCGATGAGCTTACTTGGCACTTTTTGCTTGGTTGTCAGCCTGTCGCCCAATGAATTAATAGTTAATATACTTTAGGGTTTTGACTTGAAATCTAAATTTTTTTCTATTAGTGAGTTGTGACTAGATAACTGAATTGTGACAGGTGAAGCTTTCTTTCATAGATGAAGGAACTGACAGTTTGATCATCTTAATATCTGGAAGTGGCAATTGCATCCTTGACGTGAGGAATCTGATTGCACACAGTTCCCATAAGGCATTCGACAATACCTCCAACCCTTGTTCATAAGCTTTCTGACAAGAAGCCCTGCTACTGCACTTGTCTTCTTTGAAACAATTCTGATACTGGTATCAGCTTTGATGTGCATCAGCTTCAGGCAGAGGCATTTGCCAGGAAAAGAAAACTGGGCTGCAGAAGATGTACCTGAAGTGAACTCGCTTAAGATCCTTGCCACCTTATTGAAACTATCAAAATCATGCACATCATATGCTCGACAGAAGACCTGAAAGAGAAACTCTCTTTTGTATTGTATATATACTTTTTCATCTCTCACCTTTACAGTGCATCTACTATTAGTATTTATAGACAGAATTTTACAAAGAATTAAAACATGAATTTTGGATCACATGACACGTGTCCAGTCCTTTCTTGCTTTTCAATTAATCTGGAGTGGTCTGATACGTGTAGTGGTGCTGTTGTACCATGTTTCAGTTTGTGCCTGACACTTGTAGTGGTGCTGCTGTATTTTCCTTTTTGTGTGGCAGACGATTGCAATGCAGGTCTTCATCGTTGCCGTTGTATCCTGCTTTGTTGATGGAATTTTCCTTTTGTATAGAAGACACGTGTAGTGCATAATTTTTGTCCTTAACAGCCCCTCGCGATTCAAGCGGCACCAGATTAATGGTGAGGATGGTGAGGCTTGAACGAAGAGTAGCAAATCTTGCAGTGGACAAAGGTTTGGTCAAAACGTCTGCTAATTGGTCTTTGCTGGACAGAAATGAGACAATAAGTGTTTTGGCTGCTACCCTATCCCTTACAAAGTGATAATCTAACTCTACATGCTTTGTACGAGCATGTAAAATTAGATTTACAGTCAAGTATGTTGCCCCCAAATTGTCACACTACAATTTTGGTGGATCTTGTAAACAAATTCCCAACTCTTTCAAAAGTGATTGAATCCATAGTACCTCACAAGTGGTGTTGGCAATGGATTTATATTCAGCCTCCGTTGAAGATCTAGCAATGGTGGGTTGTTTTTTGGAGCCCCAAGAGACCAAGTGAGAGCCAAAGAAGATACAAAAACCTCCAGTGGATTTTCTATCATTAGGGCAATCAGCCCAGTCAACATCAGAGAAGGCAGAAAGTGTACATGGAGATGATTTAGAGAAAAACAGACCAAAGTGGGAAGTGAATCTAAGATACCTAAGGATTCGCTTGACTGCTTGCCAGTGTGAAATTTTGGGATTGTGCTTATATGGCAAACTTTGTTGACAGCAAAAGACATATCAGGACGAGTAAAGGCTAAATACTGAAGGCTGCCTACAACACTCCTATATGTAAGAGGGTCTTCAAAGGTAGGACTATCAAAGGTCGAAAGTTTAGTGGTGACTGACATAGGAGTTGACACAAGTTTCGCTTGGTGCATGTTTGTTCTTTGTAACAAATCCAAAATGTATTTAGATTGACTAAGGAACAACCCCTCATTATTTCGAAAAATTTGAACACCTAGGAAGTAATGTAAGTGACCTAGATGTTTGACAGGAAAAGAGGCACAAAGAGCATATATGAACTCATAAATTAGATTAGAATCAAACCCCGTAACAATGAAGTCATCCATATAAATAAGAAGAAAAATAACAAGAGAAGCAGTTTTGTAAATAAACAGTGAAGTATCTGATTTGCATTCTTGAAAGTCCAAGGAAAACAATTTGTTACTGAGTTTTGAAAATCAAGCTCGTGGAACCTGTTTGAGACCATAGATGGCCTTTCTTAACTTACACACATATGAAGGATACTCAGTATGCACAAACCCAGTGGGTTGTTGCATATAAACAGTCTCTTCAAGGTCACCGTGTAAAAAGGCATTTTGTATGTCCAATTGCTGCAGAGACCAGTTTAAGGAAATAGCTAATGATAGGATAATGCGAATTGTGGTGGGTTTAACCACTAGAGAAAATGTTTCGGCATAGTCTACCCCTGGTTGCTGATGAAAACCTTTAGCAATCAGGCGTGCCTTGCGCCGTTCTATTGTTTCATCAGCCTTTCTTTTTGTTTTGAGTATCCATTTTGGTCCCAAAACATTGAAGGAAGTAGATGGAGGTACGAGATCCCACGTATGGTTGTGCAATAAAGCATGAAATTCAGACTGCATAGCCTCAAGCCACTCAGGAAATTTTACAGCTTCTGTGTATGAGGTGGGTTCCTCAGGAACCAGTGTGGGTGCACGGTTGGTGAGTGACATGGAGTGATTCTGTGGTGGCCAGGGAATGGTATCATCCATATGTAGAAGAGGTTTTTTGATGTTTACCTTACTTCGAGTGATCATAGGATGGATGGATGTGGTGGAGGGACCTCCATTTGTGAGAGACCCAAGTAGCGCACAAGGAGACACGGGTGCAGGGGAATTTTGTTGAAGTGAAATAGTTGAAGGATCAGGAGCCCTAGAAGGCGACGTGGAGTGTACAAGAGGGGACTGGGGTTCGGATAAGTGAACTTGTGAAGGAGTTGGACTATTTTTTAGGCTGAATGAGAATGGGCCAGTGTTGTGTGAATGTTGATTAGAGTTGGCTGTGAAGTCCGTGTGAGAGGAGTGAGTTGGTGATGGGCTGAAGTTGTTAATGTGCACTTTGGGAAAAGCAGAAAATAAAGAAATGGATGGGACGCCTGTTGATTGACGAGGGGATACATGCTGGGCTGGGTTAGAGTTTGAGTTGGCCTGGGTTAAAAAAGGAAACTGATTTTCATTAAATAAAACGTCTCTAGAAATATAAGTCCGACCCGATGATAGATGACGACGAACATAGCCCTTATGGTCAGGACTATAGCCCGTAAAGACACAAAGTTTGGATTGGAGATCCATTTTATGTCTATTAAAAGGATGCAAATTGGGCCAACAGGCCGACCCAAAAACTCGAAGAAATTTATAATCAGGATTTTTTTAAATAAGGCTTGAAAAGGTGATATGTTTTGCAAAACAGGAGTGGGCATTCGATTTATTAAATAAACCGAAGTTTGAAAAGCCTCTGACCAATATTTAAAAGGTATAGAAGAATGAGTAAGAAGTGAAAGACCTGTTTCAACTATGTGTCTATGACATCACTCAATTGTCCCATTCTGAGCATGAGAGTAGGGGCAAGTAAGGCAATGTGTAATTCCTTGGTCATGAAGAATTTCTTGAAGTGGTCTAAATTCACCCCCAAAATCCGATTGGATAGATTTAATGTTAGTGGAAAAATAATTTGAAACAAAGCGCATAAAGGCAAGAAAAATTGAAGACACATCAGATTTGGATTGCATGGGAAAAAGCCAAATATATTTGATATTGTCATATATTATAGAAAAATAAAATTTACAACCATTTGAAGATAACATAGGGGCCGGACCCCATACATCTAGGAACATTAAATCAAATGATTGCTTAGACTTGGATGGTGAAGAGGGATGCGGAAGTGAATGAGCTTTAGACTGAAAACATGCGGAACACGGCTGGACATTTTTGTTGGAAAGCACAGGAAGTTGAAAATGCCTAAGTATGAGATTGGTGATGCATGGTGAGGGGTGACCAAGTCGATAGTGCCAGTGATCAATGGAAGTGCGCTCACCAATGTTAGCTTGAAAGGGGGCGGATGATGGTGTGGACTCAGCAACAAGAACATACAATCAGTCTTTAACGATGCCCCGAAGAAGTGCCGCTGGGGTGTGAGAATCCTTCACAAAGAAAGATGTAGAATGAAACTCAAAATAAACACTGCTATCTTCACAAAACTGACGCACATAAAGTAAATCTTTAGTAAGAGAAGGAACATGTAAACGTTGAGAGAGTAAGAAGTTGCTAGAAGAAGTGTGAAGATTAGCGGATCCAATGTGTTGAATTGGCATGGTGGAGCCATCTCCAATACTAATTTGATCGGAACCCTGATAAGATACAGAATCCAAGTTGAGATTGTTGAGGTCAGGTGTAAAATGAGATGTTGCTGCTGTATCAGGAAACCATGAGTTAATATAAGTGGGAGATGGGGCAGTGGTGGTCATATTTGCTGAGAATGAAGACGGTGGGGAGGATTGGTAGCTTTAATTGAATCTATGATGACAAACCAGAGCCGAGTGTCCAGGTTTATTGCAAACTTGGCACACGGGACGGTTGTCAGACCTGTTGGAGAAAGAGTGAGAAGCTCCTTTTCTTGAACCACGTCGACCCCTAAAATTCCTATTGCCTCGGCCCCTATTGTTTTGTTGGTAAGATGCTGAAAAAGGAGTTGAATGCTTAATGGTAGTGAGCTGGGCAGTGAGCGGATTGGCACTTAGGAGAGTATGAGTTTGGTGTGCTAGACGGGACTCATGGTTGAGGAGAAAGATGTATATTTGATGAGGGGAGAGAGTGTTAGCTCTAGTTGTAAGAAAAGTCACAAGGGAGTCATAATTTGTGCCAAGACCAATAAGTAAAAACACAGAAACTCAGAGTCTAAGAGGGATTGTCCAGCAGCTCCCATAGAAGCAGCCAATGCTTTGGCTTTGTGAAAATAATCCGTAATGGATTCGAAGCCTTTTTTTAGAGTGGCCAGTTGATATTGTATTTGCATTATATGGGCACTAGATTGTGCAGCAAACAAGCTCTCAAGGAGAGACCAAACAACACGTGATGTGGAGCAGTCCAGCACTTGGGCAAGGACTTGCTCGGAAAGTGAAGAATTTAAAGTAGAGAGACTCAGCTAGTCGACCAGCACCCATTTTGCATATTCTGGGTTTTCGACTCCATCAATCATGGGAGAAGGTATGAGACTTGAACCATCCACATGATGAAAGAGTTGATGTCCTTTGAGAAAATGCACCATTTGAGCCTTCCACAATAGGTAATTGTCTATACTTAATTTTATAGTTATGAAATGGGTTACTGAGTTGAGTAAATTTGGATTAACAGTGGTGAGAGGGGGAGGAGGTGAGGAAATATCAGAGGAGAATGGGTTGATCATGACGGTAGCTAGAAAGAAATAATACAGATGATGGAAAAAAATTGACGTGAGTCTTATGTGGCTCTGATTATCATATTGAAACTATGAAAATCATGCACATCATATGATCGACAGAAGACCTGAAAGAGAAACTCTCTTTTGTATTGTATATATATTTTTCATCTCTCACTTTTACAGTGCATCTGCTATCAGTATTTATAGACAGAATTTTACAAAGAATTAAAACATGAATTTTGGATCACATGACATGTGTCCAGTCCTTTCTTGCTTTTCAATTAATCTGGAGTGGTCTGATACGTGTAATGGTGCTGTTGTACCATGTTTCGGTTTGTGCCTGACATGTAGTGGTACTGCTGCATTTTCCTTTTTGTGTGGCAGACGGTTGCAATGCAGGTCTTTATCATTGCCGTCGCATCCTGCTTTGTTGATGACATTTTCTTTTTGTATAGTAGACAAGTGTAGTGCATAATCTTTGTCCTTGACACACCTCCTGGAAGAGATGTAAGTGTAATATATACATCGGTCTTGGGCTCGTCTTGCTTGACATCAGTATCAAGACTAGATTTAGATTCCTTTATTATGCTTCCATTTCTAGTCATTGGATCTGAATGAGACTGTTTGTTGTGGCCGAAACTACGGTTATTGTTGGTGCCTGATCCGCTAGAAAGTAACTGGTTGTTTGATCCATTTGGGTCTTGTTCTTGGAATATCGCTTGACCATTCATTTGGCCAATAGAAATGTTAGAAGCATCAATGGAAGCAGGAATGGAGCCCGAAGAAGCAAGAAAAGGTGATTTGATGCTCCGAGTAGCTCCAAAGGTAGCCTTTCAGCCATGTCCTTCAACTGTTTAGCACAAGAAAGACAAAAAAATGTTTCAGCATAAAAGCTCAAGTAAAAGTGACTCTTTAAGATTAATGTTAGCTGTCTGTGAAATACGATCATATAACCTACATCATCTTTTGGACAATGAATTTTTTGTACTCTTTTTCCTCCTACATGTGATTTATGAGCTCTGAATTCACTGTTCTGGAAATTAACCCCTAAGACTCCTGCGACAAACTCCTAGCACTGTTTATTAGTTTTGTGTGCAAATAGGTCACACAAATGAATACATTCTCTGAAGAAATTTATGGACCTAACTCATTTCATAAAACTAGATCTACAATAGAGGATTGTACATTTTTTATAAACATGTCCAAGACCATATCCACATGCAATGTGAAATTATTCCTCAACACCCTCCCTCACGTGCAGACTAGTATTTTTTCTGGTCCTTGTTTCGGGGTAAGTAGTGTGGGCCCCTATTCGTCTTATGGTAGGCTCTGATACAATTCATGAAGAAATTAATGGGTCTAACTCATCTTATAAAATCAGTTCTTCAAGAGAAGATTGCGTATTCCTTATAAACATACTCAAAACCTTATTTACAGATAATGTGAAATTATTCCTCAATAATACTCATCTGGAGTATGGAATGCCAACTTTATTCACCATTTATATATCGCAACTGGCCCATAATAATTATTTAATTTTTATTATGGTGACGAGAACTGAGAGAATAATATTTTCCTTCCCACATATTACAAGTAAAAGAAAAATGTAAACAATTAAAAAATAATAAGAAATAAAAAAAGGCCACGTTTAGTATAAAATAATAATTTGGTAAAAATATAAACTTTGCCGTCCTCTTCGTTTATTTGGACAATGTGCAAACGTAAAATATACCACATGTTTTATATTAAATGATAACATTTTAAATAAAATGTCGAGTATCTTATTTATTTTATTTTATTTTTTAATAAAATTCTCTCGTTTAAGACATCTCATTCAATAAGAATCGAATCCAAACAGAACCCTTATAGTATGTTACATTCATTAATTAATAATTGAGTGATCCATTTGTTAGATATTTTAACATGAACATTAATAAATGGATCTTTGATTTTCTATGATCCACAATAATAAACAACAACAGTAAAAGACGTACCTTTCTCCATCTATTTGATGAAGAAATAAATCTGGCTATGAGAGAAGGATCACCCTAGCAACTTGGCCTCACTAGTGTCTCCCGATGGCTAGAGGCACTCTAATGTTGTAGGTGAGAACCCTTTAACCCCTCAGTGCTATTTATAGATTTCTGACCATCATGAAATCTAAGTCTTTGAGTTTGACTATGATTAGAGATCAAGAGTTAATCTTATCTCTTAGGAGTTTCAATCCCATTATAACTCTAACAACTATTTAAAACTCTATCAGATATGGGTGAGTGGGACATAGAGTTCAAATAGAACTCTTACATTCTCCCACTTGGCCCATCCATAAATGATATTTTCCGTTCATGAGTTTATTACAGGAAATTAACCATACTGCGCAAATTCATTTCCTGAAATTTTTCATAGCTTAATTTACATTTCATGAGTTTCGTAATATCAATGTCAAACTAGATACTAATGCGAGTCATGGCGGTCCTATGTTATATAATCAACAAATTCACTTCCATGTACCACAACATCAGTAACTTAATTTAACATGATCTTTGATTGGGATAATTAAGGCTAATGCTATAATGCCTTGGGTTCCAATTCATGTCTATTGTTGATATTATCTTGTTATCATTCATCCACATCATTTAATGTACATATAAAGTGGAAAGACAAGAAAACAGAAACAACCATAATAGATATCATTCAATTTCTAGTAACAAAATACTCACCATATCAATGGTCTCTTTCACATATTCACATCATGGGTATAAGCATATGACCCATATTTTCAACATGTCCCTTAAAGTATAATCATTAACACACTATTGTTATGGACATATTTGTTTCTGTATTTTCTCGTTAACACTTATGTATTTAAATTTTCATTAAATACTTATCATTCAGAGAAAAATATTCTGAAGAATTCTTGCAATACTTTCTTAGCGGCTTGGCTATAAGTCGACAATTCCAAGTTCTAAGATAAATTTCCTCAGTCAGATACCATACATTGTGGCCTCAAAACATACCACAAACTCAGTCCCTATTGCACATAAAGTAGTAAGAGATTTGTCTCAAAAAATAACTCTACTAGATAGCAAAATACATAACCATAATTGTATTTTTCATCATTAAAGTAATTTTACAAAATAGGGTCAGAATATACAGTTACTTTAAGAGTATCAGTTCTTTTTAAAGCAACAATATAGTCTTTAATTTCTTGCAAATAATATTGCACTATTTTCACAACTTTATGGTCAAACATCATTGGGTTACTTTGGCAACAACCAATAATGTCAACTGAAAAACTGACCTTCAACCTTATACAAGTTTGTGCAATCATCAGATTTATTATAACAATCATATACAAAATTTCCTTAACAACCTAATCATTTCGAGGACAATGTAAAATACTGAGCATGTCACATTTTATTTTTAAAGTTCCTTAGAGACATAAGTTTAATACAATACTACAAATCATAATTCATACTTGCTAAAAGACATATACATGCATGATCATAAATACAAATATACTCCCACTGACTTATGGGTATATACATTAACAATATTTTTCTTAATTCCAAAACAATATTGGTATTATCAAATTTCAGATACCAATTTTTCAAAAAAATCAGTTACCTCTTTTAACTAATCCTTTTATTCACTTCTTGTAGACTTCAGACTTTCATTCTACAATTGTTTTCACATCTCTTTGATGTAGCTCTAGACCATAATGAGCTACTCATGTCATAGTGATTCTTAATGAGTTCATTCAAGTTTATTAGAAATCGCTTTCTAATCAATGCTCATTTCTGAGTGAAATTCTTAATTATAAGTTTGACTTTATAATATTTTTTTCTAGCACTCACTACTTCAATCCAATTTGATGATTTTTACCTTTCTACCTAGCTGCATTTCCTCCCCATAAGAAGTGCTTCAAGAATTACTAATGGCTTGAGACTTCTCATGTAGCACATAGATATATCTATACCATGAAAATCATCCATGAAAGTAATGAAATATTTATATCTATCAAACATTATAGAGAAAAGATTTATATGCGTCTATATGCATTATTTCAAGAAACTTTCTATTCCTTGTACCATCTTTTCTTGATATGTTTGATTTGCTTTCCTTTTATACAAATCAATACACATCCTAAGATTAGAAAACCTAAATGCGGAAAATATTTTATTTATTAATCTCTACAACTCTTCTTGGAGATATTCTCCAAACTTTTATGTCACAAATTATGTTTCAAACTCTATGCCATAAATTGTAAAATATTTTCATAAATCATTTTTCATTTGATTTCAATACATGCCTCACAAGTAAAACTTTAAACAAAAACGCTAATACGAAGGCATGACAAATAAAAATTTTATTGGAAGGAAAAATGGAACAAACATAAATGGCATTTTGAAACAATTTGAACATTTGAACATTTGTACTCGAGTTTAATCTAAAGAAAATGTATAAACATGTATAAGATCTGATTCGAAATTTATACAGACAGAACACATATGAACATTTACACTTAAGTTCAATATAAAAAGAATGTATAAATATGTACAAGATCGGATTCAAAATTTATACAGAAAAGCGGTTCACTCTTCCATTCGAATCATGTCTCATGCTTACGGCACCTAAACCTTCATGTGTCATTGTTTCTTTCAAACTTCAATGGACACAGTTCTTATATTTTCATCACCATCATTTCCCTCATTTCCCAAAAGATACAAATGATTTTTCATACAAATTAGCAAAATAAATTTGTATCTAGCTAGTAATCATGCAACCAACTTTTTCATATCTCATTAATTAATGAAATAATAATGCATCTGAAGTAAACCATTATGTACAAAATTAAGAAATTCATATAATTTGATATATATTAATTAATCCAATATTCTAAAAAATTGTACTTTTCTGACCCTTATCACTATTCTCAATAATAATTGATGTTAAGACTTAAAATGGATAAACCAGGGTCTAAAACTCGTAGTATAAATTTGACTTGCTCATCTTTCTCTATACTAGAGTCAATTCCGTATAGAAAACATTGTAAAATATTCGTATACTTACTGCAAGAAAAGCATTTTAATCATATTAATTCTTTGAGTTCGACACTCAGAAACAATAATAAGAATTTAATCAATTATGGATGAACTAATAGTGTCATCAAGACCCTCCTTTGGGAGTAGATCTTAATACACAAAGTGTTCTCACCAGTATTAAATTCTGTGGATGAACTAGTTGTATCATCAGAATTCTCCTTTGGGAGTAAACTCTGGCATACAAAGTGTTCCTTCCAACTTTAAATTATATGGATGAACTAGCTGTATCACCAAAATTCTCCTTTGGGAGTAATCTCTGGCATACATAGTATTCCTTCCAACTTTAAATTATATGAATGAACTAGCTGTATCACCAGAATTCTCCTTTGGGAGTAATCTCTAGCATACATAGTGTTCCTTCCAACTTTAAATTATATGAATGAACAATCTGTATCACCAGAATTCTCTTTTGGGAGTAAATTTTGGCATACAAATTGTTCACCTCAACTTTTACTTTAATGAATGAACTAGTAATGTCATCAAAACCCTCCTTTGGGAATAGATATTGACACACAAATTGTTCACTCCAACTTTATCCACCTTACTATAGAGTTTAATGATTTTTCACCAAAATTAAGAAAATCTTGTACCTTTAGGCAACCAATCTTTTCTTTAATTTTGATGTAAATCATTTGCCCCATATTAGATAAACAAATATACATGGCATGATAACGTGAGCCAAAATAAACAATTCATACATGTATTTAATAATAACATGTACAAAAGATTTAATACATGTATTTAACAATAATAACATGCATAAAATTTAATTTAATACATGTATATACTAATAATAACATGTATAGAAAATTTAATAAACTTTAATACATGTTTTTAACAATAATAACATGCATATAAAGGGAAATTAAAATTTCAGATTTTTTTTTTTAATAATAACACTGCGGCGGCAACTGGACTTTAGAGCCCTCTGCGCCGCCGCTACATAGACGTCGTGGAGGAGGTTCTCAGCCTCCTCCCAGCGTCGATAGTCCTTTACCCACGATGGGTTTCACAATCGGGCAGGGCAGCGCCGATTCGGGACTACATAGCTCCTCTGCGCCGCTTCTTTACCTACACGGTGAAAAGGCCACCTTACGCCGCATGCTGCCGACACAGCAGCGGCTCCACCATCATACATTCACGGCGGTTTCTCAACCCCTTTACCCAACACAAATACAATACATCTTTTTCCCCAATGCACAATCAACGTAAACAATACACAGAGAAAGCATGGAATAAAACCAAAATAAAGTTGATATACAGTACGACAACGGAAGAGATAGATGCACTGGAAACCGAATACATTAATGAATCTATTATGGTTGTTTCTGTTTTCTTGTCTTTCCACTTTATATGTACATTAAATGATGTGGATGAATGATAACAAGATAATGTCAACAATAGACATGAATTGGAACCCAAGGCATTATAGCATTAGCCTTAATTATCCCAATCAAAGATCATGTTAAATTAAGTTACTGATGTTGTGGTACATGGAAGGGAATTTGTTGATTATATAACATAGGACCGCCATGACTCGCATTAGTATCTAGTTTGACATTGATATTACGAAACTCATGAAATGTAAATTAAGCTATGAAAAATTTCAGGAAATGAATTTGCGCAGTATGGTTAATTTCCTGTAATAAACTCATGAACGGAAAATATCATTTATGGGCGTATGGGCCAAGTGGGAGAATGTAAGAGTTCTATTTGAACTCTATGTCCCACTCACCCATATCTGATAGAGTTTTAAATAGTTGTTGGAGTTATAATGGGATTGAAACTCCTAAGAGATAAGATTAACTCTTGATCTCTAATCATAGTCAAACTCAAAGACTTAGATTTCATGATGGTCAGAAATCTATAAATAGCACTGAGGGGTTAAAGGGTTCTCACCTACAACATTAGAGTGCCTCTAGCCATCGGGAGACACTAGTGAGGCCAAGTTGCTAGGGTGATCCTTCTCTCATAGCCAGATTTATTTCTTCATCAAATAGATGGAGAAAGGTACGTCTTTTACTGTTGTTGTTTATTATTGTGGATCATAGAAAATCAAAGATCCATTTATTAATGTTCATGTTAAAATATCTAACATGTGGTATCAGAGCTATAGGTTGATAGATTTTTTATGATCTCAATAAAGCATACAGTGAATAAAAGATTTGACTTCTTTATCTGAAAGGGAAATTATGATATACTCAATTTTATTGTTTGTTTTTCAAAAATCTAAGTCTTTGAGTTTGACTATGATTAGAGATCAAGAGTTAATCTTATCTCTTAGGAGTTTCAATCCCATTATAACTCTAACAACTATTTAAAACTCTATCAAATATGGGTGAGTGGGACATAGAGTTCAAATAGAACTCTTACACCATTCTCATGTCAAAAAATTTTTAATTCCTCAGATTATTCGTTTGTAAAAGACAAAATGCATTATATCTTACAATCACTTACGTTACTTCCAACTTTGGTTATCAAGATTATAATCATTATTATTTTTTTAAATTTTCATTTAAATTATAATAAAAAATTTAATTTTTTTAAATCTTAAAATAAAAATAATATTATAATAATATTTTATTTAATTTTTAATTTTTATCTCATTTTATCTCATATGTACAATCAAACAAGATTATATTCCTCTATGAGTAAAGTTAGCGTGCCGCTTGCAGCCGCTGCAAGTGACCGCTAGTGCAAAGCTAATGTTTTTTTTTTAATCCAATTTTTTTATTCACATTTTGTTATCATTTTTAAATATTTTTAACAAATATAAAAAAAATACATCAATGTATTAAAAACTATTTTCTTGATTATTAAATAATAAAAATTATTATTATTATTATTTTTTTTTCACAAAACGGTCAAATATAACGGCAAGGTTTTGGCCGCAAAGTAACTCTTTCCATTTCTCTATATTGTACATTTTTCGTAAGGTGATTTGTAGTCTTGTAGTATATTTATATTTTGTTATAATTTATTTAATTCTTGTTAAAAAAATAAATATATAGAATACGGCCAAAATGGCTCGGTAGTTAGGAGCATGTGAGGCGTAGCGTCAGGTCCACCACGCGTTTATTTTCTATTGGACCACCATGAAGCAGCACGTGCAGTCTCGCGGCTCTTTCTTTTTCTTGGGCGGATGAAATGTCCGGGTCCGAGAGCATCACGTGGCGGGTCCCAGCAAATGTTGTCAGAGCGCACGAGCACTCACATGTGCTAGATTTAATGAGCTCTTGGGAAAGCAACACGTGTTTCAATGTCCCCGGATTTATCGGCCAAAGAATCACCGTTGATTGCGATTAGAGACTGTCCCCGGGGCCCCACGATTCGACTCGAAGTTGCGTAGGCTTCGACGCCTCTCATCTCCGAACATGAACATTCTTATCGTATCCTCGTCTTTGTTTTGTCTCCGAGCAATCTACCATGTTTTTGTTTTAAAAAAAAAAGAAAAAAATTACACTTTAAAGTTTCAAACTCCGCCGACAAAATCTGACGAACTTTTCGGTGCAATATTATTATTAATTTAATTTATGAAAAATTCATATTAATAAGTATTTTACTCTCTTTTTTCGGACGTCACACCATGTCAATTAAGTAAATTATAAAAGCTTATAAGTTTTTTTTTTCTCTTAATTTATATATTAATTACGGATTACCAACAGTAATTATCATACTTAGCAGGTAAAATGAGAGCTGGAACTTGGGTCTGCAATCTGTAATATATACTTACGTACGTACTTAAATTCAATGTTTTTCAATTAGTCTAAATTACCTTGTTTAATTAAGACCCTTATACCTATATATTAATCATAATCATTGAGTTTCAGTTAGTTTCACATGATAATTTTGATGTCTTTCATGTTCAACTATATCATCCTCATGTAACATAAATACAAAGAAGGAGAGAAGAACCGGCAGGATTGCAATATTGTATGCATGCATCACATGATCGATGGCCAAGTTGCAAACAAAAACGGTTGGGGCCCTGAAATCCATTGCGGTTAGAGGGGAAGTTGAGACGCTCGGATTCTGGTGTCGGCTTTTGAGTTTCATTTTTTTTTTAAAAGAAAAAATTCATTTAAAATAGTTTTTCATCTTCCTCTTTGTAATTTCCAATGTCGCCAGTACTGAAATCTCTCTGCAGGGAAGATTACAAGGAAAGCTGGGACAATGTGCTCTTTGTGGGGCTCTATGCGTGGGGCTCTTAATATAGCACGACCTTTCTTTTTCGTATGAGAAAAGATGCTATGCCGCCATACTCGACTGCTACAATTTACTGCTGAGCAATTTTTTTTTATTATTATTTTTTAACTGAAGTAACTTTAATTATATTGATGTATTTTTTTTATTTTTTTAAAATATTTAAATATATTAAAAAAAAAAAGTAACTAACATTATAAAAGAACGGTGCTACGCGGCACGCTCTTTTCGTATATCGCATGGTAGATGACATGAATTCTTTCTATTCTGCCTGCAGGTATATTAAAATGAGAAATTCTATTTGTGCATGCCTTTTATTAAATGAGAAAAATTATCATTTCAAGTGGGATAGTTTTATAATTTTAAAAAAATTTAAAAATAAAATTACCTAAACTTGCAATGCAGTCCCTAAATGGAGACTGTATCTAACATTGCTCTATTAAAATATGGAGATTAAAAAAAAAAATTACCTAAATTTATCATTCCTTCCGACAAATTCAAAGATAAGGCATGCATGCACCAAACCTACCCTTGACTTGGAAAAGTTGGATCAATGCGCTAAGCAATTAGTCACCAAACTCACCACATTTAAACCCTTATACACACACACACACACACATATATATATATATATATATATATATATATATATATTGTGGTTTCTTTAGTATGGTTCTCCTTTGGTGGTATATATAGATGCAATATCTCTACATATTAATCTGCCATATTATGGATGAAAAGGTGCATGCATATAAATTGAGCGGATGAGAAGATATGATCTTTTGTCAGCTTAGATGATCTTCATGGTGGGTAATTTCACTACGTGCATTTGTTTTTAGCGCACATCAGTTAGCTAGACATGAACCAACATGCATGACACAATATCATTTGTTTTAAGTAATGGGCAAAGATCGATGGAAGTGGCAGGTGGATGACTCTGCAAGTTTTAAATCACGTTGCAGTAAAATTTCTCAGGGAAATCATTTTCTATAAATAATAAGAGCTTATTATAATAAGGGTAGGGTTGATACAGTTACAACGGCTTCGACAAAAAGAAAAAGACACATATATATATATAACTAGATTCATTATTGCCAGTATTAAGATGGATAGCTGAAACTAATTTCAGCAAAAGGACATGCACTTTTGATTGCATCAGATCATTTATTTTTTATTCTATGTCGTGCATGGGGCTACGGACAAGTGTTATTTTGATTATTTCATTTACAGCTTGTCGCAAAGCCAATAGGTTTGAATTTTGTTCGAAATTTGAATATATGACTAGCATGCAATTAATTTATTATATATATCTTTACTATTATATAAGTGCCTATGAAGCGGCCATTAAACGAAAAGTCTTGTTTCTTGTTAGATTTCCGTTAAATCAACGTTAAGTCATTGCAGTTTTGAAACAGTAATTTTCTTATTCTTTAGTCAGTTTTTACTTTTTTTACATTTTTATCCGTCGAGTAATAGATTGTTTTGGGTTTATTATTATTTTCCTTTATGTTTTGCCAGTTGTCAGTCCACCACTTTTATGTTTTTTCATTGTACCGGTTGTCAGTCCACTTTTATGCTTTTTCACTATATACTTTTTCTCTTCTGCAGATTGGGTTTATTATTTTTATCCTTTATATTTTACAGTTCTGTTAGTACACCATTTTAATGCTTTTTCTCTATCTATTTTTTCTCTTCTGCAGGTTGTATGATTCAGAAGCTTTTAATTGATTTCATTGACTGTGATGTTATTGGAGGTTATTGGGGTTTTTGATGCACTGGTTGCAACTGATGCTTTTGTGTCAGTACATGCTTTTTCTCTTTACCCTGGTCTTTGTATACTTTTTGTCTTATGCAGGTTGAATCAGTGCATGCATATAGGCAATTGTGCCTTTTGCATCTTTAAATTTTAAAAACAAAACTGAAAAAAAAATGCTCACTACAGAAGAAAAAATTTTGCATGTTGCCCACCAGAAAAAAACACGTAAAACATTAAAAAAATCAAAATCTAAAAAACAAATAAAAAATCACAAAAACTATTTAAAAAAATATTCTTAATCAGTGGGTATAACAAAAACTTCAAAATTACTGGAAAAAAAAATTTTTGCACGTTGCCTGGTCCTGGCGTAGTGATGGTCCTGTTATTGCACTCCTACAAAATAAAATACAATATATGTCAGAGAGATTTTTAAGAAGAATACATCTAAGTAGATAAAAAATCTACAAAAAAAAATTGTGCCCCTTGCTGAATGCAAAAAAACATATGCATGCATGATTTGACGAGTTTTTTTCCATATCTGATTTGAGAGTTTTTCTTTTCTCATATCTGGCTTCGTTGGTTTTGCAGTTTTTGATTGGTTTTGAAGAGGTCTGATGGGTGATAGGTCTTCTGGGAGGAGAGGGGACATTACACTTTAAAATATAATGTGTTTTGAGAGGCCAAACCAAACCACCTGACATCTATACAGCCTAGCTTCCAACTAAACAAATTCTGGTCTTTGCTCCTCATATTCTAAAATTGAGGATCAAACAAATTTGGTTGCAGGGGGAGAGGAAAACATCTGTTCTGGTTGGTATTTCTCTTGCATTCGTAGTTCATGTGGTTGGCCTTTACTGGTGGTATCAAAATGATGATCTTTTATATCCATTAGCGATGCTTCCTCCAAAGGCTATACCACCTTTTTGGCATGCTATTTTCATCATCATGATGAATTGTATGTTTTTCTCTGGCTGTTATTGTGAATTAATGAAATCAATAATATTTTTTTATGATGAGGAATCTCAGAAACTGTGCAAACGTAACATGACTTTTACTCTATTAAACCTTGGACCTGTGTGACTGAGTGGTGTGGGCTTTTCAGCTTTAGGTTGGTATCTCTTAACTTTCTCATATTTGTCTTATATGATTTCATTAATGAAGTTACATATATGATTTCATATTTATCTTTTGTATTGATATTTGCATCTTTTTATTGCTTGTGTTGTCTTATATGATTTCATTAATGAAATTGCTTATACGATTTCATATTTATCTTTTGTATAGATATTTGCATCTTTTTATTGTTTGTGTTTATGATTTTCTAATATATTTGGTTTATCCAGCGGATTTTACCTATTTGCAAACTTGTAGTTATTTGGGCAAATGCAAACCTCAAACCAACCTGAGGTTTGCATTTACCCAAATAGGTAAAATCTGTAGTTATATCAAATTTTGTATATCAAATTTTATAAATTTTACATATTTGGGCTGTAAGCTTGGGTCGTAAGACTTGCTTTTGAGATTAAAAGATATGGGCATTATACTAAATTTTATTTCTTTTTTGTCTGGATCAAATTATCACAGGAAGTCTATCTTTGTTCTTACTGAATTCAGTCATCTTAGGAGATCAATCTCTGGGTTCAGATTTGTATGGTTCTAATTATTTTGAAATTTGCATTCCAAATAATCCTCCTCCTCTATTAACGTTTACTGGTGATTTGTTTTCAACTACTTTCCCAGTTCTGTAAGGTGTTGTTGGCTGAGGATCAGCTAGTCATTTCTGGCTCTTATCTTTATAAGTATATGGTGTTATTTATTTTGTCACATCGTTTGTATCTGAGCTGTTGTTGGTGTTCAAGAATTATAATTTTTGAATTTTGTTAGCAATAATGGATTTGAGCCATTCTTGATTGGCCATTTCATTAGGACCTAACAGAAGGAGAATTAGAAAGAAAAGAAATGGAGCAATGCACTGCAAACAACAACCAAAGAAGCCTAAAGCTAAAAAGAAAGATCATAATAAAGTTTCTGAAGAGTTTCCGGCAGGTCGCATCCACATAAGGATATTAACCAACAGATAGCCACAACCTTGCACAAAACAAATGTTAACTTCGTTCCTAAACACCCATTAGATTCAATCCAGGGTCTATCACCATTCTAGACAGTTCCCACTTTATACACCACAGAGAATCAAATTAATTTTTTCGCCACAGGTCATACCCACCCAACTATATACATGCTTATAATTTTTCTATATGACCATCTGTTAACTTCGTTCCTAAACACCCCTTAGATTCAATCCATGGTCTATCACCATTCTAGACAGTACCCACTTTATGCACCACAGAGCATCAAATTAGTTTTTTCGCCACAAGTCATACCCACCCAACTATATACATGCTTATAATTTTTCTATATGACCATTAATACACAGGTGCCTCATTGTAAATCTCGTGTAAATTGTTTCCAAGTAAGAAGAGAGAAAATAAGCACAATCACAAAAATCCTAAATTTTGGATTCAAAAACCCTAATAAAACAATTACATGATATCATCTATCAGATTTGAGATTTCAAAATAATTTTAAAAACACAAAAATAACTTACCATGGGGAATTGAAGACAGAGAGAGTGAGGTGAGGCCAAGGGTCTGTGCTTGGTATCATTGGTAGGCTACGACTAGGTTGTCTGCGACAAAGAGTGGGGCTGAGGGACGAGAGAGTGAGGCGAGAAGAGAGAGTTGAAGAAAAGCGGAGAAAGGACATGGTGGTGGAAGAAACAGAGAGACACGGAAACGAGGGTGGGTGAGTTCTGGCAGCGTGGGATGGCACATGGGTATTGCGGCGCAACGTTCTAGAAGAAGAAGAAGAGGGGAGAAACAGAGAGAGACCGAAACGAGGGTGGGTAAGGTCTGGCGGCGTGGGATGGCACATGGGTATGGTGGCGCAACGTTCAAGAAGAAGAAGAAGAAAGAAAGAAGAAAGAAAGAAGAAGAAGAAGAAATGGGAGAAGGGAGGAGATGACTCGTGCGGCACATCAGAGAGGGGAATTGAAAGAGATAAAACCCTTAGGGTTTCTTTTTAGCAGCGCCAAAACGGCGCCGTTTCCACAGGGATGGGCTCCCCTTTTCTCTCATACGGGCTGGCCCTAAATCACACACACAAAGTCCAACCAAAATATATCACTATAAAACCACTACAAAAAGCCCAAACTTAAAAAGAAAAAGAATAGAGATAAAAAAGATTAGAACATAATTACTTAAAATAAGATAAAACAACCAACCACTTAAAAATAAACGGCAACGATAATAATAGTTAAATCAAAATAAAAGACAATAATAAAGGTAATTAACTAATTAAAAACATACTAATTAGGGATCTCACATCGAAAGTGGAAGACACAAAAACGTGGCTCACAGGTAAGGAAGAAATGATCGTTGGTGCAGACTGAAGTAGAGTCAATAATATATAGAAGACTAACATGTGAGAATAGGATTTTTTCTTGCTTCAAACGGTGTCGTATGGATTGCTTAAGTGTTATAGGCTTAGTTTTAGATGTGAGAATTTGGGCTTTTTTTTTGGGGCTTTAAATCTGAAAAATACATTAGTGTTAAAAATAATTATCAACCTAACTATTTAAAATGTTAAATAGTGATTCATTACTCTATTTAAAATGTTGTTCCTATTATTTAAAATGTTATTGATGTTATTTTACTATTTTACGTAAAATTGTAAAATAAAATAATAAAAACGATCATAATAATAAAAAAAATTGAAATTAAACAGTTAATAATAATATAAAATATTATTAGAAAATTAAAATTTATATCAAATATTATTGTGACACAGAAGGCTCAATCTGAAAAACGAAAATAATATATAAGAAAACACGTTAACACAAAATACACAACTTTTGTAATAGTAAAATAAAATAATGAAGACGATCATAATAATAATAAAAAATTGAAATTAAAGAGCCAATAATAATATAAAATATTATTAAAAAAATTAAAATTTATGTAATATATTATTGTGACACAAAAGACCCAATCTGAAAAACCAAAATAATATATAAGAAAACACTTTAACACAAAATAGACAACAACTTTTGTAATAGTAAAATAAAATAATGAAGACTATCATAATAATAATAATAAAATATAAATTAAAGAGCCAATAATAATATAAAAATATTATTAAAAAATTAAAGTTTATATAATATATTATTGTGGCAAAACAGGATAAGTGTAAAAAAAAATCTTGTGTGCTCATTGCGTTTGGAATTAATAAGAAAGTTTTGAAGAAAATGCTAGAAACAAGTTTTAAGAGCGATTTAAGTTTTTTGTATCGTTCCAAAATGTTTGCAAAAGACATATTTGAACAATCTTTTTGTGCTTATATGTGTATGTATGTATACAATACAATAAAAACTTACAATATCTTATCCTTTTTATCAAGAGATCTAAATATATAAAAGACTCTCCACTATTCGTTACAAGACCTGTAAGTGCATTTTCATATATATATATATATATATATATATATATCTTTTTTTGCAGACTATGCTTGTAATTTTTAGTTGGTACTTACTAATAGAAAATTAATTTTAAGAAATATTTTATTTTATGAATTTTGATATGTGATATCGATCTATGCTTTTTATAGGTTCTAATTTCATGGTATTTTTTCATTTCATGTGTTATTTTGTTATTTTCGTTTCTTTGTTGATTTAATATGTATTTTTCAACATATTAATCAATGAAATTGTTTATAGCATTTAAAATGCACCATGGAGGTGTGCATTTCGCATTAAGCAGTTGTTAATTATTCATTTAGTCTTGGTTATGTGGAACAGTATTCAACGTTTGGAAGAATTATTTGTTTCATTAACATAATGAAAAGTGGTAAGATTGTGTTAATAAATTATAAAGCATTTGTTTTTAAATAATAATATTAATTTTGTAAAATTTAAGTTTGAAAACTATTTTTTGAAGATCATGGAAAACAACCAGCAAAGAAAATCCCGTATAAAGATTTACAAAAAGAGAAAAAGGAAGAAGTACATAGAAAATAGAGAGAAAGATATGCTAAAAAAAAAGCGTCTAGAAGCAATTCCATCCATTTAAAAGATTCAGTTTCATTTGGGGATGATCAAATGACTACGTCAATTGATGAACTTCAAATGATGATGTCCAACATATAAACATCATTCAGGACTTCACTGTTCTACAAAAAGTGTCAAAGAGACAACGAATTGTCCGTGTTAACGTTGACATCGATGAATTGGCTTCGTCTCATGAAGTATGTGTTCCTCCTGGTGTTAATGTCTGTGTGGTTGATTCAGATGCAACTTCATCATTAAACAATGTGACGAATCGTTCTGATTGTCCGAGTGATTCTATGGATTTCCTGACACGTAAATCAGGAAACACATATATAGATGAAACAATCGTCTCTAATTAGCCTTTGATTCAACAAGTTTTCCTGAAATTATTTTTCTATCTTTCTCATTCAAGTAGCCTTGTATTCTTTTTCATTGAAATTTGGGAACATCATATTCAAATAGGCTCCATGTGTTGTTCGGGAAGAGTCAACCTCTGAAACAAGTATACCGTCACCTTGTAGGGGTAAGAAACAAGTATAATTATATTATTCGTTTTTCTGATTACATTGTCAACTCTTGTCACTCTTCCATAAGTGTCCTTAGTCAGATCATTCAAAGAATTCGATGGGTTTACGCCTATTGTCTTGTATTCATTTTTGAACTTAATAGGTGGGGTGCATCGCCGCTCTGGTGGACTTAAACAATTATTACAAGTCGTGCCATCTGAAGTATATTCTTTGCCATATGTGCCTTGTTGTAGACATTGTAAAGCAAAATGATTCTATCATAAAACAAACAGATTTTGTTGTGCTGATGGAACAATTTTTTTGGCCTCAAATGATGTCCCTGATCAGCTTTATGATCTTTTTTACCTCCGACACAGATGAAGTTGCACATTTTAAGACTTATGTTCAGACTTATAATAACAAAGTAGCGTTTACATCTTTTGTAGTTAAATTCGATAGAGATCTTTGTAGACGGAATAGAGGGATTTATACATTCCGAACTCAGGGACATATCTATCATTATATCAATGATTTAGTCCCTTTAAATGTGCGTCCTTCTTATCTCCAATTGTATTTTTATGATACTGAGCATGAATTGGAAAATCGCATTTTTTATTCAGACATAATAAATCCATCAATTATAGCTTCACTCCTCAATATTCTTCGCATCAATCCATACTCTGTGTTTTTTCGGTCTCTTGGTGATTTTCCAAATTTAGAAAATCAAGTAATCCATATAAGATCAGATGGTGGCCTAGATCAGCGTGTATTCAATGCCCCGGCATCTTCACAAGGTGCAGCAATATGGGTTAAAAATGAAGATGCAGATCAGTTGAAAGGACGGGACATTTGTGTTTTTAGTCATTCTGGTGGAAGTCATAATGTTCAGTATTATTTTGGCTGCTATGATCCACTTCAATATCCGCTGTTATTTCTTTTTGGGGATACAAGGCATTCGAATGGTCAATAGAAGAAGCACATTAATACGTGATGAAACAATACAATTAATAGATCCTCACCAATCCATGTCAGCAGAAGAATTACTTACAAGAGAACAGCGAGGTAAGAGTGTAATCTTAATCTTTCCATTTTGTACTTAGTTTGTCGATGTCCAATTTTGTAATATTTCATTCTTTTTTAACTTTTATAGCATTAAATAGAAAAATGAAGGATTCAATTGTTTCGTGCTGTGAATATTATTGCTACAAATTGCAAATCAGAGAAAATATCATATTAATTTTATTGTTTTCTGGTCGTCTATTGCAATAATTTGTTGTTGATATGTATGTTAAGATCGAGACATCAATATTAGATTATTTTCATAGCAAACAACAACATATTCGATCTGAGTTATATCAAGGTATTATTGATACCATTACGCTTGGGGAAACTAATAATGTTGGAAAATGAATTATTCTGCTTTCGTCGTTTATTGGGGATCCAAGAGACATGCGAAAAAGATATATGGAAGCAATGACTTTAGTTCAGCTTTATGGTAAACCAGACATTTTTTTAACAATTACATGCAATCCAAACTGGCAAGAAATTTCAAATGAATTACGCCTGCATGAGGAGAGGCAAAATCGGTCTGATTTGGTTGCTCGAGTCTTTCATGCAAAATTAGAAAAATTAAAGGATCGATTATTCAACCGACAAATATTTAGAAAAATCTCAGCATATGTTTATGTTATTGAGCACCAAAAAAGAGGGCTTCTACATGCTCATTTTTTAATTATATTATAGAGGGATTGGAAACTCTGTGCGCTTGAATATTTTGATGAGATTGTATCAGCAGAAATACTTGATAAAAATACGAATTTGTACTTTCATAACGTTGTTGTCAAGTATATGACACATGGACCATGTGGGGTGTTGAATCCAACAAATGTTTGCATGAAAAAAATGGTTATTACAAAAACCATTATCCAAAAAATTTTTACATCGAGTACGACTGTTGGAAATGACTGCTTCCCAATATATAGGCGTTCTGACAATGGAATAACTGTCAATGTGAGAGGTCATAATTTGGATAATCGTTGGGTCGTTCCATATAATTCGTATTTGTTTGCAACATTTGACTGTCACATTAACGTCGAGTTTTGTTCTACTGTAAAAACAGTCAAATATCTTTATAAGTACATTTACAAAGGGCATGATCGTGTTACTTTCGATTTGGTTTCTGAACAAAACAATCAACAAATTGATGAAATCCAACAATTCTAATCGGTCCGATGAATTGCTCAGCCTGAAGCTAAGTGGAGAATATATGGCTTCATTGTTAATGAAATGTACCCAGCAGTGTATAGCTTACATTTATATCTTGATGGTCAACACCAAGTAACTTTTTGAGCAAATGAAGACTTAATCAATGTTCTCAACTCTGATAGGTCTGCAAAATCGATGTTAACAGAATTTTTTTACATTAAACCGAGTGGATGAGAATGCCAGAACGTTGTTGTACAAAAAATTTACAGAATTCTATATTTGGAGCCAACAATACAAAGAGTGAATTTGTCGGAAAAAAGAAAACTGTTATAGGTCGAATTGTTACAACAGGTGAGAGGTATTATCTATGAATATTGCTAAATCATGTAAGAGGACCTTTGTCATTTGAATATCTTAGAACAGTTGATGGTGTTGTGGCTCCAACATTTCATGAGGCAACAACTATGCATAGTTTGCTACAGAGAGATAGGGGCTTAGAAGATTGTTTACATGAAGCATCTCTATATCAAATGCTATCCAGTTTGAGACGGCTATTTGCAACTATATTGGTTTATTGTAATCTAGTCAATCCGAGAGAGTTTTGGGAACGTTTTGAGCAAGATATGTCAGTCGATTTTAGGTCAATTGAAAATTCTATGTTCAATGTAAGAATGCAAGTTTTGCGCTCAATTTCTTTTACACTTGAATCAATGTGAAAGACATTAATTCGTTCCATCTTCTTGATGACAATATTTGTTTCGATCAAGACCAATTCAAATCTAGGGAAATTGATGATGAATTGGCTGTTGAAATTCCAGAAGAAGATATTGCTGCATCAGAAGCCCTTAATAGTGAACAACGACATGTCTATAGTTTAGTTTTGGAAAATGTTTTTTCAAATAGAGCTGCTATATTATTTGTTGATGGCCTTGGTGGGACAGAGAAGAAATTCTTGTACAAGGCACTTCTCGCCATAGTAAGATCAAGAAAATTAATAGTACTTGCAACTGCTTCATCTGGTGTTGTTGCATCTATCCTTCCTGGAGGTCGAACAGCACACTCACGCTTCAAGATTCCATTGGATATTGATAAACATAGCATGTGTTGTGTCAGTAAACAAAGTGTCATTGTAAAGCTATTACGCGTAGCAAAGTTAATTATATGGGATGAGGCCCTTATGTCAAGAAAACAACACATTGAAACATTAGATAAAATGCTACGAGACATTAATGATTCAGAGCTAACATTCGGTTGAAAAGTTGTTGTTTTTTGTAGAGATTTTCGCCAGGTTTTACCTGTGGTTCGTAAAAGAATAAGACAAGAATAAGTCGACGCTAGTTTGGTTTCTTCCAATTTGTATCCTACATTCAGCAAGCTTCATTTGACTAAAAATATGCGAGCAAAATTAGATCCAGCTTTTTCAGAATGTGTTAGAATTAGGCAACGAAATACTACTAATCACAGTTAATGAAATTATAAAATTTCCTGAAGGCATGCTTGTTCCCTATGAAGATGACTGCACTTATTTGGATCATTTAATAGATGTTGTTTTCTTTGATATTCATGAGTATTCAATAAATATTTCAGCTATGATGAGTTGAACCATATTAACACCAAATAACAGTTATGTTGATGAAATAAATGCATCATTAATTCATAGGTTTCTTGGTGAGCTTAGGCGATATTATAGTTTTGATGAAGTAATAGATGCATCTGAACAATCAATCATGGAGGATTTTTTGAATACTCTAACCCTAAATGGACTTCCTCCTCATGAATTGTTACCGAAGATAAACTGTCACATCATGCTGCTTAGAAACATTAATCTTTCAGAAGGACTATGTAACGAAACACGCCTAATTTGTCGGGCTTTTGATCAAAATATCATTGATCTAGAAATCACAGTTAGACACCATAGCGGAAAAAGAGTGTTTATTCCAAATATCCCATTGTTACCAAATGTTGATGAAAATAGTGGTTTCTCGTTCAAACGAACTCAGTTCCCTATTAGATTAAGCTTTGCAATGACTATAAGTAAGTCATAAAGGCAAACGTTGGATTTTGTTGGGATATGTTTACCTCAACCTGTTTTCTCACATCGTCATTTATATGTGGTTTTATTAAGGGCTAAGACTGCATCTACCGTAAGAGTTTTAATACGGCCAGTATTGACTGAACGATCATAAAAGAACTGCACAAAAAATATTGTGTATACGGAATTATTAAGATTAGCTTATTTAAATTAATATTATATGGGTAATGATTCAACTGTATAATTTGAGTTTAACTACTTAAACAAAATTACACATTTAATAGAATTCTCTTTTCTATATGTTTAATATTGTGTTCTTGAAATATTTATTATGTTCTTTAATTCTCTTTACATTTTTTTTTTAAATTTAGTATTGGGTTTATTATACTTACACGTTTAATATTTTTGTATATGAACAGTTTTAAAGATGCGAACGGTTTATACGTCGATAAAAGATATTATTCCAAATACAAGGAATAGGAAAATGAAAATGATCATGGCAGACAAGTCACCCAAACGAACAGGTCAACGCTCGCCAGTAAAGTACCAAAGCCTAACATTGATTGATCCAGAGGTATAATATTTATTTCTATCTATTGTCTTTTTTTTTTTTTGTGTACTAAAAACTTGTAAATGATTTTGTTATTTTTGCATCCTATTTATTAAACTTTGTTTTTTTATTTTTTTACTACTGATTTGTTGGGTTTTTTGATGTTTGATTTTTTAAATATTTTCATATTATATAAATGTTGATGATGTTCCGTTCATTTAGTTATCTTCTTGTAACACATTTAAAAAAAAATTATTTTTTTAAAACCCAAAAACAATTTAAAATTAAACAAAATTATTATGTTCAATTGTTCATTACAATTTTATTTTTTTTGTAAATTGTTCGTTTCAATTTCTTATACTGTACAGGGAAATCGAGTGCAAGCGACAATGTTTGATAAAAATATTGACTCGCAAGATGATATTTTACATATTTTCCGGTGATATTACATCAGAAATGCATATGTGAAGCCACTGGATCCAAAGTATAGAATTGAAACACATGAATATCAATGGATCCTAAATTCTAGAACGATAATTGATGAAGTTCTGAAGGATGAAGAATAATTGGAGCCACCGAAGTACCAACTCATTCCGTTCAACGAATTAGACGCTTACAAAAACTCAATTGCAGAAATAGGTAATTGATTCTTTATTTTAGAATCTTTGATTATCAATATATTAAAAATTTAAATCTTATTTCTCATATGTTTTGGCTGTTGCAATCCACATCAAGCCATGTAGAGAGATAACTTCATCGCATGGATCAACAACTATTCAGGAAATCTATGTGATTGATCAAAGGTAAAAATATTTTTTGGATAGGTCACTCTTTTAGAATTATGCTTCATTATTTATTTCTTACATATTATGTTAATTCTTTTTTTATTCTAATTTTGTAGTTTAAACCCCATATGTTTAACTATGTGGGGTCAATTTGTGCAAGATGAATGCAAAAAAATCTTGAAAATAATTGGGTAAAAGTCAGTTATACTTGGAACAGGAATAAGAGTTGGTTCTTATAATGGTATTTTTAATAATTAACAATCTTATATTTTCTTTTATATTGTATATGCTTGCATTAATTATGATCTCTATTTCCAATGAATGATTGTGTCTTTCATCGTGTCCGAAAAGTAAATTTATGATCAATCATGTTCTTCCTGAGACAACTTCATTGCAAGAGTGGTAATTATCACAAATAAGTCATTATTTGTTTCATGCCACTTGAATATTGAAATATCCATATTTTTATTTCTTATGTTGCATTTGTTTTTATGAATTTTAAGGGCGGTGATTAATGGTTTATTACTTGAGAGTATTATTGCAAAATGCTTGACATACCCGTCTACATCTCTGTCTTCTGTTGGTATTCGGGAAATAATAAAAAATTGTGATGTTGCTGAGTTCATCAAAAGTTTACAACTCATGAAGGTAAAATCCTATTCTTTGTAATAAATTCAAATATTTATGCAATCAATTCACCTAAAAAATTGTTTCTAATGTAATGTAGAAAGTAATATTTTGGATAAAGGCGAAGATAATTATGGTTGACTTGTGCTAGATATTTTTTACATGTCATATATTGGCTGCAATAAAGGAACTGGGTATGATTACAATGATAGCTTCCTTTGTTACCATTGCAAACACCAAAGCATTTCTCAACCACGGTATGTATCTTTCAAATTTTTTGTTTTGTTTGATAATTTATGTGATAGATTTAATGTATAGTTTTTGTTGATTCTAACTTAAAATGATATTTCCATCAAATTTATAGTTGTCGAGCATATGTTGAACTCGACGATGGTACATGAAGACTATCTGCTGTTATGTTTGGTGAAGTTGTAGAGCAAGCATTCGGTTGTTCGGCAGTTGAACTTATGAATCACACTGGCGATGTATGTTTTCTTGTTTTCCATTGCCTTTATCGTTGTGTAAAAAAGTTAATTTTAAAATTTTTGACATGTTTACTACATTATCTATGAGCACATTGAGCTTTATATTAAAAAAAACTATTAAAAGCAAATTATAACAAAAATCATTGAAATTAATTTTTATATACTTGTCTGTTATGCCAATTTTATTTTTATTTATAACATGCATAATAATTTAATTAAGAATATTGCATTCAAAGATTTGTGTTAATTTACAGGACATAAATTTCTAGCATATCTGTTCTTTAAATTTTTATTAATCATGGAAGCCTATTAAAAAATTTCATTTGCAGGAGCATCTGTCATATATAGAAAATCTTGTAGCAGAAGTTTCGCAGAAAGAATGGATGATTGAACTTTTAGTAGACCCCAATCGACTCAACCAACAGTAATACAAGAATTTCAACGTCGTCTCTATTGATGCAGTACAAGATGATACAAAATGATGCATCATAGTAAAAATATCAAAGGACTCATATTTTGAACTGATGTTTTTGTTGGGTTTGTTGCTAAAACTATTGATATTATAAATATGTATTGGACTATGTTATATTTTGAACTAATGTTTTTTTGTTGGGCTTGTATTAAACTTATCGGATATAACTTTGCTAAAATTATCGATATTATAAATATGTGTTGGATTTTATATTCTAAACTAATGTTTTACAAATATCGATGTTTCACCGAACTAGGCAAATGTTTTGCACGTTGTTCCGACCTAGTATATATATGTGCTAACAAAAAGAGATGACGCTATGGGCTCGGCATAACCCTTGGCTTTCAAAATGAAGGTCTAGAGTTCGAAACTCTCCTCTCTAATTAAAAAAAGAAAACAAAAATAAATGACGTTTATTAACTAGACATATCGCTCATCATGTGAATCTTACTAATACATTATTGCCGTTCTTTCAAAACATTAATCCATATATCAGAGATTAATTATGAACCATAATCATGCAAACGATGAGTGTAGGTAGTGGAATTTAGCAATTATTGGGTACCAGATTGATCATAATGGACAGTGCAAATAATTGAAAGATAACATGCATCAAGAACAATTATTTGCAGCAGAGATAATGGTTACAAGCTGGTGCATGCAGAATCGAAACTAAAAATTAAAGTCGTACTGATCTATTATATCTCCATCGATCAAGCGAGAAAACAGCGCCAAGCCCTCCCCTCCCCACCACATATTCCTCCTTGATTGGCTCACTGATCGAGTCACAGTGTAGGGCCGGCCGGCCTGTACCATGCACATATATATGAATCTGCCTTGATTTACGCCTATATATAATTAAACAAAGTCCACTCAATAATTAATCGAAGTAACGTGGAAAACCTGTTTTTTTTTTTTTCCTCTTTAATTTAATTGAGTTATGTCTTAATTGCCTCGGTTTTTCTTCTCGCGGACTTTGATTTCTTTCTCAGAACTCAGCCATCTGCTGTGCAACTACTACGTAGCCCCTTTCACTTGTGCATAGACTTTTCATTGTCATGCACATGTTAACTCTATGATATGGGAATCGGAATGAAGGTATATATTAGAGAAGAATATGAATGAATAGGAAGCTGGATTTTTGGAATAAATTGACTAGCAGGCCAGGGATATAATTAGTCTGTCTGTAGGGCAAACACATGGACGTAATCATTTTAGGATGAATGTTATTGATGCAAAAATTTTCCTAAATATAATACAAATGATTAAATTTATTTATTTCCATCGATCGGTTAATCTTTTAGAATAAGTGGTGATTTTATATGTTATTAGAGTCACATCTTAAGTTTGAACATGACTTTACATTCTACTCTATTAATTAACTAAATGGTCCACTCATTGAGGGGGAGATTGGCTAGCCCACACGTGAGATGTAGTATTAAGAATATAATACAAATAATTAAATTTATATATTTTCATCGGCTTAAATTTTTAAGATAAGTGGTGATTTAACAATAATATCATTTGTTCATTTAGAATACTATACTTATATGGAAATCTCATGAAATATTAAAATAACTCCATTTATAAGAGTTTAAAATTCTTTGAAAATGCGAGTCTAGCTAGCTAATTAAAAATTTAAAGGTGATGATCTGCAATAGAAAACGTGGTGCTCACCCCGTGATACATTTACCCGTTGCATGTTTGGAGAAAGGGAGGGGATAAGTTATAAGGGTCCCCAATTTCTGCCATTTTAAGTAGATAAAATACGCATGATTTTTTTTTTAATGTTTTTTTTTGGCCCTCTTGTCACTTTAATATGTTGAAGCTTCAGTAGTTTGTGGCATGCCTTAATGGCGAAGGCTTCTCTTTCAGCCCTGTTGCATGCTGATAAAGATGCCCAGGGAGCTAGCTAACTCCATGGCACAAAGCTAAAAAATTGTACTGTGGGATCTCAATTTTATACGGCGACCTATCTTTGCTTTAATTAATGGCATAACTCAAAAGTGAGTTCTTCGCCAACCCCACCTCACCCGCAAAAATAAAAAAAAGTTTTCCAATTTTTGGTACCTCCAAGGACAAGTTTCCGGCCTCTTCCTTTTATTTTTTCTGCACCCTTTATTTGGGGTTAGAAAAAGGAAAAACCCAAGAGAAGAAAACAGGAAATTTATTTGATGAAATGGTATTAAAATTTGTGAGACTTTGAAATAACAGAGAAAAACAATGTACGAAAAAGTAGGCACGCAGTGCAAATTAGGTGATTAAGCTCTTACCCAATTAAAAAACCACCACCTACTTGCATTATATATTCCATTCGGATGTGGATGACAATTGATAAGTTGAATCCAATGAAAAAAAATTAAAGATATGGCACCAAATATAATCAGAATCTAATTAAACCACATGTACCCGTGGCCTTCGATATAATGAGTGGAAGCTATGCCCTTCTGAAATCCATGACATTAGGCAAACAAGCAGGGCAATCTCATTACCAACAAGCAACAACCACATCATTTGTGGAAGTACTTATATATTTTTAAAGCACATGACTGAAAAGGGTCCCATGGCATCCAAAACCAAAGAGTCTCACTGGCAAATCTCAACCACCATATATAATGTGGCCTTCTTAACTACTAGCTTAGTCTGGAGTTCACAAGAAAAAGAGTGAGTTTCTGACCTTAGGTACACGAGTTCATCACAAAAAGCAAAAGCTTAAAGCTTGTTAATTAATGGTGGCAATTATTCAAGGAAAGTGCTAGTCGACCACCCAGCATTTACCATTAGATTGATGTACTGTTAGTACAATTTTGTTTTCTTTCAAACATCTTTTAGACATTTTTAAATATTTTTTAAAAAAGTACACAAATTTATTAATAGTCAATTTTTTAATCATTAAATAAATAAATATATATATATATATATAAACGGTTAAAATAAGAAGACAAAACCATAGTGCAAATGAGCATTTTCCATTATTCAAATTATGTATATATATATATATATATATATATATATACAAACAGAAGGCCGTTTGATAGTAACAAACGAATGGAGAGCTAGCCGGGCGTTCAAGTTAATGATATTATCTTTAAAGCAGGAGATAAGTTTGATGATCTTCTTTATAAACAGCCTAATCAGCCAATTCCGTATTAGGATATTTTGCTTCGGAGATTTTGAAAGTTGCTAAGGATGTCGGCCCTTCTCAAGCGTCAAGAAAGAGACCTAGGCTAGAGGATATGAAACATGGTTTATGCCAAAGCACGTACGTGTTACCAGTCATTTGCCTATCGTTTCATGTACTTGCCTAAATTTGTATGGCCACCGTCCTTATTTTGGTGCCCCATTCTTACTCTCACTTCCCTTTTTTTTCTCATTGCAATTTGCTGGTAATGAAAGTGAACTACTTTCCCACTTTTAGTTGGGAGATTGATGCCTCCATATCTATATCTATATATATATATATATATGTAAATTGTAATGTATGTATGTGGTTGTGGGTAAATTTGTTCAGTTTGCACAAATACAGAAATATTAGAGTACTACTTGAATAAAATAATATAGTCAAATTGGTTGAGATCACATTAACCTATGCTGAATGTTTGGCAGCTGCATATATAAATATATATATATATATATATATATATATATATGTCTACCTTGTTAAAACCTAACACTTTTAAGGTGCAATTGGATCTAACACACTAATCAAAATCCATTAGCCAAATTAATGTCCTCCCAATCTAAAATTCCAAATTCCATAGGCTCCAATCCACTAAGCCGCATGCAAATTTTTGTCTTAAGTGAAGTAGAATTGGTTTAAATCAACCCTCGCCTAATAAATTTAGCCCACCTAATCTGAATGCTCCAAAACTTCAAAGAACAAAACAGAACAAAGAGCCTAACTCATAGAAAAAGCTAAATAATAATGCTAGATAAATGAATTTTTGTGGAAGTGTCGTATGCACGACGATTGTATACTCTATAACTATAAATATCATTTATTTGAAACTAAAACAATATACTGCCCGGGAGACATGAAAAGTGTTAGCAGGTTGTTTTGTTAAAGGTGCTATGCGGGAACTCTTAAAATAATCTCCGACAATCCGTGACTGCGCTACTGGGAAGTTGTTTCCGACTCGCCGTGGCCGTGACAAAACCGGCGCCAACCGCCTATTCCGGAGCTTTGCCTCTTTGACTTGTCTGTTGTCGCAGGCCATCCTCTTTTTCCACTTTATTATATTCCATATTTTACTAGGAAAAAAATAAAGGTTTTAACAAAGGAAATAAAGTAGTTTTATTTATCGTTTTTGGCGGAGACCGTTGATTGCGGTTGAGAATAAAAGCGCTCTGACTCGAGGACCCCTATCTTTTTGACCACATCTTCTTCCTTTGCCATTGTTCCACCCTTTTGTTAAAGTATATTGATAATAAAATGAGAAAAGATATTACAGCGGAAAACCAAAACACCGTGCATGCCATTTGACATTTCTGTGACAATATATTCTTTTCTTTAACCAAGTGCTGTCGGTGGACATAGACTATGAGTCTATGAATGCCATTCCATCGAGTTAGGAGAAATTTAATGTTGGTGCGTGTTATCTGTCGGGTTGTCTGGCTTTGGAATCCTTATTACTTGATGTCAAATCTTCTTTGACCTAGCTGTGAGTTGCGATCAGACTCAAGAAAAACAAACACCAACACAACTGTTCATGTCCCCTTTTCTAAAAAATGGAAAAAAAAAATAGAATTTTGTACGGTTTGCTTTGTTGCAGTTCAATGAAAAATATAATTTTTAAAAAATATTAAATTAAAATCTTTGTTGAAAAACTCATGTAAATAATGTTATATATTTTAAAAAATTATCATAATTAATTTTAAAAGCATTTTAGGGACATATTTATTTAACATCTTCTCAATAGTAAATTTCTTAAATAAATTTATATAAGGTTTGGCAAGTGGGATGAGACACAAAATTTTTATCTCATCTCATTATTACAATTTTTTAAATTTTTACACAAAATATAATAAATAATTTAACTTTTTCAAATCTTAAAACAATAATAATATTAAAAAATAATATTTTAAACTTTTATCTAAAACAAAAAAAATCATCATCCCACAATTCAAACCTACTATATTTCTACCACAATTACAAACAGGAACTAAGAATTCTTCTTTAACTGCTGTGGATGCTCTCGCTGCAATGATGAAAAACTTTTTATTTTGAGAAATGTTAAGAATGTTTTCTCATTTTAATTTTTTATTTTGACCACTCATGTGTATATATATATATATATATAAATATATATATATATTTTTTAATTTTTTTCTTAATAATTAAGGAAGTGATTATTAATATATTGATATTTTTTTTAAAAAAAATATTTTTATATGTTTAAAAAATATTTGAAATAAAATATCAAAAAAAAAACAAAGGGCAAATGCACTAGACGACATAGAAAGCGGTCATGCTCAAGCGTTATTGTAGTAGCACCTCTCTTTTATTTTTTAAGCAGCCCGGCCAACTCCCTTTCAAAACTTTTTTTATGGCTTACTATTACGGGTTTAAACGTGTGGGTGTTTATGTACGTACATAAAAAGGTTTTAAGTTTTGTTGAGTTTAACCTCCAGTTGAGATCAGTTGAGTTTTTTATGAATAGTAATGAAATGAAATTATGAAGTGAGTTTTGTGGAGCTCACTTAAGATGAGTTTAGATGAGTTTGATGTTACAATAAATTTAAATGTATTTATGAGAAGTTGAAAAAAGTTGTGGGTTTTGATAAGGATAAGAACCATCTAGTTCAAACTGGATAGCTTGCAGACGACGTTGCCTCTTGGCATAATGTTCGGCAGTTATCGTTTAACTTGTATTTAAATCTAGTGTAATTTCTATCTCTTGTAACAAACACATCAGCTCTTTCTCTTATCTCTTGTAACAACTTTGGTTATTTATGAACGAGAATATACACGTCTCTGGTAAGGTTTTCCAGAGTTCTTTCAATTCTTTCATGGTATCATAACATTCTATAACTTATGCTTTTATCGATCCTATGGCTGCTACTACAGATGCTTCCTTTCCCTTCGTTGCCTTTCATCTTCCAGCTCAAGTTATCTCCATCAAACTTGATGGAACTGACTTCCTTGCCTGGAGTGCTCAATTAATTCCTCTGTTTCGAAGTTATGGTCTCATGGGAATCGTTGATGGTTCCGAACCGAGTCCTCCTCAATTTTCCAGTGATGAACAAAAGGCCCAAGGTCTTTTTAATTCTGCTTATGTGGTTTGGCAGTATAAGGACCAAACGATACTTGGCTGGAATATTTCTTCTTTATCTCCTACGGTGGTTTCCACCATTTATGGTCTTGAGACCTCTTGGCTTGCTTGGCAAGCTCTTGGCGCACGGTTTGCAGCGCCCTCAACATCTCGAATTTCTCTTATCAAGAGAAAGTTGCAATCTTCACAACAAGGCGCCATGTCTTGCCAAAATGTTTTGGATGAAGTTAAGTCCCTTGATGAATTATCTGCTGTTGGGAAACCTATTGATGATTCGGATTTAATTTTATCTGTTCTCAATGGTCTCAACTCGTCCTTTCACTCTTTTGTGACAATGTATATGCTCCTTGCTAAGGAGAAATCTATGCCATTTTTTGATTTTCATGCAGAGTTGTTGAACTATGATCTTATGCAAAAATTTCATAGTCAGTCCATTCAACCCAAGGCAGGACCATATGCTCTGTACTCGCATAAAAATGGTTCCAAACCTGGATCCCGAAACAACACCAACAAGTCCCATTTTTCTGGACCATCCAAAGACTTGGGTACTGCTTCTTCTCAGTTTCGACAACCGTTACCTCACTTGTCGTCTCCATCAGCAGCTGCACCTGTTGCTTCGAATTCCCGCTCGCAATCTCCATGTCAAATTTGCAAACAGGAGGGACATCAGACACTAGACTGTTTTAACAGCATGAACTATTCCTTTCAGAGACGTCACCCTCCAACTGAATTAGCCGCTATGGTTGCTGAAGCTAATATCACTTATCTCAATCAACATCAATGGTATGCTGACAGTGACACTAACATTCATGTTATCTCAGATATTGCTAATCTTGCAACTTTTCAACCTTATGAAGGTGATGACTCCGTGGGCATAGGTAATGGGACGGGTTTAACCATCTCTCGCACTGACACTGTTTCCATTAAAACTCTTTCTTCTACTCTCACCTTAAAAAATGTTGCTTATTGTCCTCAAGCTTCGGCTCATCTCCTCTCTATTAATAATTTACAGACTACTTGCATGGGTTTCTACCGGCAGAGTGATAATTATAATTTCCAGGATTGTTGGATGGGATCGAGTAACAAAATATATAATAATATTGGTACGTCGACCAGAATATTCGAAAATGATAAAACGCAGGCACGTACGGGCACTTATATCTAACCCTAATAAATCGTTTCTGCTGGGTAGCGGGAAATTAACGCATTAATATTATACCTAAAAGAACAGACATTAACTATATATGAGAGAGAGATATCTTCGATCAGCAATAACAATGGGCTTGCTCTACCCTTCTGATGATAATGCACCCATTTCACATGCATGCATCATGCATGTTGACGTTGGCATGCATCTTAATTGCCACATGTCCACATATCAATGTGGTCTTTATAAGATACCATGTTCATATTATGTAAGTCATGTCCAACTCTTTTCACATAAATTTATATCAATGTTGTCTCATAAATACGTGCGAGAAAGATTTTTTTTTTAATCGATTTTATGAGATGAGATGAGATGAGAGTTTTGATCAGTCTTTATCAAAACTTAAGATATAGCGTGCAAGAAATAAATATATGAATTCGATTTTAATATATTTAGTATTTTCTACGGCATATTCAAAAATTTAATCAAACAATTATAAATGCTTTGAGATGTAATTTATTTGTTTATATTTTTATCAATATTTTAAGCACTAGATTTTGGACAATCACTTTATAAGATCTAAATCAGCTGATTAATTATTATAATATTTTTATAATAATTATTATTCATTAATTATTTTATTATTACTTTTCACATACTTTTTATTACTATTTAATATTCTATCATTATTTTTTAATTATTATTTACAGAATATCTAAGAACACCTCACTACCCAAACATAACCTAAAGCTTCCAGCAGGAAGATTAAAGCCCTTGTCCTCATTGCTCAAGGTTACTTCTACGTACTAGTGTTGGTGTCCCTCATTATGAGCAGGGAATAACAAAATTAAATATCAATAATGTGTGAATGCATCACATTAAAAAAATATATATTTAGTTAGCATAAAATATAAGGTACTTTAATTTAGTGGCAAACCTATTAAGGGGAGGGGAGGGCCCCCAAAGTTTGAAAAAATATAACATATTAATTTTTTTTATTTAATAGAATTATATTAATCTCATATTATGTTGGCTTTCACTCTAAAAAATTATATTGATTCCTTCTATAAAATTATTTTGATCTTATAGATTATTTTAATTAAAAAATATTTTATTATAATTTTAACTTTGCTCGGCCTCCCTACAACAAATTATGTTCTGCCACTCTTTTAATTATTACATTTGTCAATGACAAACCGTCCATATTTATTCTTAAAATGATATATAGGATTTATTATATTTAACGAATATATTATCTCACATATGTTCTGTATATTTATTATTATTTACTGCGAAATCAGAAATTTATATCGTAGAGGGATGAGAATGATGGAATATTCGATCGGCGTGGTACAATTGATGTTGGCCAAAACGTCAAGATATGTGCAAAGAAACGCGTCTAGAGTAGTAGATGAAAAAAAAGAAAGCAAGCGGGGTAAAACGGTAAAGTAAAAAAGATTGCGCAGCTCCCAACTCCCAAGATCTATGTACCATGGAACTTTCATGAGCTTTTACTTTTAAGTAATTTCCTTTCACATTCATAGATGGTCCAAAGGTACAAGCATGTACATATGTGCTGTGATCATGAGATATGTGCTGTGATCATGAAAAGCGAAGTTTCAAAAAAATGGTACTTCCCAACAATTTATATAGTACAGTCACATGGAGGAAAGATCCCGAAGATCGCTTTAGACTGAGATGGGAATTTTGGGTGTCTGTCTAATCACGAATGCATGTAAATCGATATCTTGCATGGTATTTAGTTGATATATAGTTTAAAATGGATTTGAATTTTATAAAGTTTGTACTATCTAAAGTGAGACATAGACACATAAAATATGTCGTATAACATTAATTGAACATTTGATGTTGCTTCACCTGAACAGCTATAAATATTATTTGATTTATTTTAAGTTTGGATAGAAAAGTTAAAAAAATCTTGAATCCATTTAAAACTATATTTTTATGAATAATTATATTTAAAGGTCTTTGCAGTACACAATATTCATGTAATTTTTAGTCGTAAATTCCTACAATTTTTTGTTTTTAATGTAGATACCTCATATAATATGGAGAGATATATAGATATAAACGAGCACGTAAATTTTATTACATAGTTTGGTTCAATGTTTGAACCTCCTTTATCTACTTAAAATATTTAAAAGATTATGGAATATTCAATCGAGCTACCTAAATTTTACTCATGCTCGGAGTGGGGCCATCATTAATTTAATCATAAACATGCGAGTCATCAAAAGTCATCTAATTACTCCTAAACTGCTTTTTGCAAGACATCTCCAACAATTAGCTAATGATTGCCAGTAAGACATTTTATAGCCCACCTTCCTTAAAAAAATGAAAATTATCTTGTTTATATTTAAAATTTATCTCAATTTATTTTATTTTATCATTATAATTTTTTTAAATTTTTACATAAAATATAATAAATAATTTAATTTTTTCAAATTTCAAAATAACTTTCTCAAATTTCTACACAAAATATAATAAATAATTTAATTTTTATTCTACTATTCACAAACCATCTCAATCCATCTCAACTCACCTCTAAATCCAAACCACTAATTTTTTTCGCATAATTATAAATAAAATTATAGAAACTCCACAATACTATGAACAAGTTATCTCAAGAAGCTACGTTTAAAAATAAAAATAAACATTAGAGATGGGGGGTCGGGAGTGGGGTAATTCAGAGTGGGAACACCCGAAAGACAGTTTCTCCCGTCTCTGTCAATCTTTTCACTGACCCAAAAGAATGTGGAATTCATTTTAAACCTTTAACTTTCTTGTTTATTTATGGGCAGTAGTATTTTTTCTTTTTCTTTTTCTTTTTCTTCTTTTTCTTTTTCTTTAAGTACATTAAATCCGCACCGACCCTTCCAATATAGAGCCAGGGACACCCACATGACCCTGTTCTTTTCTCAACCGTTTCCAGCCCTCCAAAAAGATATATATTTTGACATAACAAATTAATTTAATGTTTTAATTGGATTTTTTTTAATGTTCGGTCAATTTCTGTGCAGTGTGCACTTCATACTACCCCAATTCCTCAATATATAGACCCTTCGAGCTCCTCCCCTTCTCCCACCTCCTACTTTCTTCCACCCTCTCTCAAAGCCTCTGTTCCTAGTGTAGTCCTGCATCTGGGTGGGGTTTATCAGAAATTTTTGCTGATAAATCATATAACATTGCCATTTTATTCTCGACTTTATCCACATTTCTGCGTGGGGGGCTAGTGAAGAGCGAAAGTTTCCTCCTTTTTTTGTTTCACAACATAGCATTGCCATTTGGGTTTATCTTTGCTGAAAGCCTTTTGTGTTTGTGTTCTAATACTGTTGTTATGGACAGCTTTGTGAGATTCGTATCCATGGCTCCTCTGCTTCTGCTTCTTTCTCTTCCTTTTGCTTTGGCGGGCCATGACTATGGCCAAGCTCTAAGCAAAAGCATTATCTTCTTTGAAGCTCAGAGATCTGGTTACCTTCCCAGCACCCAGAGAGTCTCATGGAGAGCTGATTCTGGCTTGCATGATGGCAAGGCTAGTGGGGTACGCTCTTTCTCTCACTAACATCGTTTTTCTCTTCCACTTCAAAACTTGGGCATTGAATTCATAATATTTCAATTTCCAATTCGAGTTTAAAGCTCGGTTCTTGAAAATAATATCTATTTATATCATTCGTTTGTTGTACTATGTGTTGTATATACATGAAGGTGGATCTGGTGGGAGGGTACTATGATGCCGGGGACAATGTGAAGTTTGGGCTGCCAATGGCATTCACCATAACAATGATGTCATGGAGTATAGTGGAGTACGGGAAGCAAATGGCTTCAAGTGGAGAGCTCGGTCATGCCATGGATGCTGTGAAGTGGGGCACCGACTACCTCATTAAAGCACACCCAGAGCCTAATGTCTTCTACGGAGAGGTCTTTCCCTTTCAAACCCTCTCCCTTTAACCGCTATATTTTTAATGAAGTACTTTAAGACTTTTACTTATCTATCAAATTTTTTAAACTTCCAACTCTCGACTCTAATCAGAGCATGAGGATTCCACCATGAAATCACCCTTATGAAATTACTGCATAATCTGTGGAACTGTATAAAACTGTATTGTTATTATATTTCCATTTATTCAGAAATTGGACTTAAACCCATTTACCGAGAGTGCCTTTTCTGCGTAACACCCAAATGATTAAAAATGTTACTGATTATTTGGTGTGTTAGGTGGGGGATGGAAACAGTGACCACTACTGCTGGCAAAGGCCGGAGGATATGACCACCGACAGGCGTGCTTACCGGATTGACCCGAGCAACCCAGGGTCGGATCTCGCTGGTGAAAGCGCAGCTGCCATGGCTGCCGCCTCCCTCGTATTCCGCCACTCCAACCCCGCCTACGCAAGCGAGCTACTCACCCACGCGACCCAGGTTTTTAACTAATCCTTCTCTCTAATTTTAGGACGGTGTTTTTCGTTGTTTCCAATGAACAAAAAAGAACAAAAAGAGAAAAGGAAGAGAAGCTTCAAGGAAAGTACGAAAGAGAGCTACTTCCGACCTGCGTGAACAGCGTAACAGAAATGGTGGGACCACTAATGTCAGCGGCGAAGATGCCTGTTCTGCGCGGCCCATGTTAGCAACATGAGGTGTCATCGGCTAAACTGACGGATTCAGTTTCAGCCTATTCTGCACGACGGTCGTAGTTAATTTAGGTAGTTACGCCGGTAACTGTGTCAGAAGTTTGGTCCCGAGTAACAACCGCGCATCTATGGCTCGAATCTGACACTCGCGCTCCATTTTTTCTCCTTTCCGCAATCTTAAACTAATGGCGCAATTTAATTAATTATTTTTATGAAATTATATCTTTTTAATATGAGAAATTAAGCTTTGAAGTTAAAAATCTAGGTTTGATTACTTAATAGTATTCTTGTAAAAAAAAAAATCACTTATAGTATTATTACATGATTTATTTTAAAATAAAAAATTAGAAGTGATTATGAATAGTAAGAGTTTCTGGTTAATAAATATTATACATAAATTAAGTGAGCATAATATTATACATAAATTAATAGTTAGTATAAAATATAAAAAAAAAATGATACTTAAGCATCTCTTTTGAATAAATATAATTTCTTATTAATATTTGTGAAATATGATTGGAAGAAAAAGAAAATAATTGTTATTAATAGTAGTAAAAAATGGTTATAAAATGGGCTGGTAACTAGGGTGGGCTCTGAAGAAGGCCTCGTTAAATTAAATATAATAAGTCCGTGCGCACCATAAAAGAACTCCGAATGGGGGAACTGGACCTACTCGAGACGACGTCGTTGATTAGCTAGGTTAAATTTTCGACATCCACTTTGGATCATGCGGACACTGTTTCCCGTGTCGGCTGACCCGTACAGCTTTGTCGTACCTTGTGATCTTAACCGTCCACATGTAACGATCCGTGAAAAGCGCCACAGTCATTGCCTTTACACGTGAGAACAACCGTCGGTGTACTCGTGCAGCGTAACAGCCGCACGTGCGCCGCCCCCAACTCCTTATCTCCAAAGTGCCCTCTCACTTTTCGCAATATTGCATGTATTACCATATTGCATTCGAAATCTAATTCCCCAAGTTGATTTTTTTAATTTTGGGTCTTCAGCTATTCGATTTTGCGGACAAATACAGAGGCAAATATGACAGCAGCATTAGCGTGGTCCAGAAGTACTACCGTTCTGTCAGTGGCTATAATGTATGTTGACAGAACTCTTTCTTTAGCTAACATGCTTTTTTGAAGTGTTTGGTAATTTATGTTTTCTGTATATTAATTCGATTTGTGTGTTTATAGGACGAGTTGCTTTGGGCAGCTGCATGGTTGTATCAGGCAACCGACAACCAGTACTTCTTGAACTATCTCGGAAAAAATGGTGATTCCATGGGAGGCACTGGATGGGGCATGACTGAGTTTGGTTGGGATGTCAAGTATGCTGGTGTTCAGACTCTCGTAGCCAAGGTAATCAACCATCAAACTTAACTTCAGCTACGTGATTTGGTTTTAAAATGGTAATTAGAAATGATGTTCTTCATCCCAGAGTTTGGTTAATCTGCCAGACTAGCTGATATGACAGATTTTAAGTGGTTATGTAAAAATGGTATAAAATCATTTAAACTATGCCACATCAACTGGTGTAGCTGGAGATCACAAATTCATGATGAATTATTATCATTGTTCAAATGTATATTACATTTCAGTTTGGAATCATGTTATGTTTGACATGTTAAGGCTATGTCATTCCTTGTATTTTTAGTGGTTAAGGTGTTATGGTTACAGGACTTCATTATCTAATAATTCGGTAGTCAAACACCTCAATCATGTGACCATAGTAAATTTATGAACTCCCCCCAAAAGTAAAATGACATTCTGGTTCCTATCAAAGGTTAAGGTCCTTTAACAAGTTCGATGGTTTTAGTTGGGGAGCTGATTTGTTGGTCTTGTCTCTTCCCTTGCAGTTCCTAATGCAAGGCAAAGCCGGTCGCTATGCACCAGTATTTGAGAGGTACCAGCAGAAGGCAGAATATTTCATGTGTTCGTGCCTGGGGAAAGGGAATCACAATCTTCAGAAGACTCCTGGTGGCCTTATCTTCCGGCAGCGGTGGAACAACATGCAGTTTGTGACAAGTGCCTCCTTCCTGTCCACTGTGTACTCTGACTATCTTGCTTCTGCTGGAAAATACATGAAGTGTGCTTCTGGCAATGTTTCACCAACGGAGCTTCTCTCCTTTGCCAAATCACAGGTAATGCAACTATACCTATTTCTCCTCAAAGCAGTGGTTCTCAAGTATTCTGGAAATTCGCCCCTGTTTTATCGAACTGGGCTTGTTTAGTTATATGACATGGATTTGTACATATTTTATTTTTAATCGAGGCAACCAAGCATACAACTGACTTTGTGCAATGCCAAAACACTCAGGTTGACTACCTTCTTGGGGACAATCCAAGAGCCACAAGTTACATGGTCGGATATGGTAACAACTTCCCACGACAAGTTCACCACAGGGCTTCCTCAATTGTTTCCATCAAGGTTGACTCCTCATTTGTCAGCTGTCGAGGGGGTTATGCCAATTGGTTCGGCAGGAAAGCTAGTGATCCCAACGTCCTTGTTGGTGCTGTTGTTGGTGGACCTGATGCCTATGACAACTTTGCTGATGAAAGAGATAATTATGAGCAAACTGAGCCTGCAACCTACAACAATGCTCCACTTTTCGGTATATTGGCACGACTAAGTGGTGGTCACAGCGGATATAACCAACTCCTTCCAGGTAAATGCTCTGAAAAAGAATCGTCAATTTTCTAAAATTTAGCATCTTAACTGAATTGAGTTTGTTATGAGCATTCAATCGTGATCGATGAAAACAAATTTTCTTACAGTGATTCCTCCAGCACCTAAACCTGTTACCCAACCAAAGCCATCTCAGCAACCTAAAGTCACTCCAGCTCCAGGTATCCCCTGGCCTCTTTTTTTGGATGTGTCTCTGTCAACTTAATTTGCAGTTTAGGGAAGTCAAGTTTTCCGTACACATTGACCGATAACTGAGGCACATTCACCAATTTATTTTAGAGCCTAGCTTTTACTTGTTAAAGTGCGTAATAGAAAATAAGGCCTAACTTGGATCATGTCTTTGTAGCATCATCTTCTAGCCCAATTGCCATAGAGCACAAGTTGACAGCTTCGTGGAATGCCAAGGGAAACACGTACTACCGATATTCCACAACAGTGACCAACAAGTCTGCTAAGACACTGAAATTTCTCAATCTTTCCATATCCAAGCTGTATGGTCCTCTATGGGGCCTCACAAAGTCTGGTGATTCATATGTTTTTCCATCATGGCTCAACTCTTTACCTGCTGGAAAGAGCCTCGAGTTTGTCTACATCCATTCTGCATCACCAGCAGAAGTATCGGTCTCAAGCTACACATTGGCCTAAGAGAAGCAGCAGCAGCCAAGATACACAGAAGAGGTTCACACAGTTTCTGGGGTTGTAATGTAAGAAAGAATTGTGCAGTTATACGAATGCAGTCCAGAAAGGTCTTGTTTTTTTTTGCCCTTTCAAACTTTCCATTTCCACTTCTTGTTTTTTAGGTGAAAGTAGCTAGTTAAATAAGGCTGAAAGTTGGAGGAAGAAAGGTGTGAAGAGACGGTTTAAAAAGTGTGCTCATCCTCTTTCACCTCCACTTCCTTTCTATATAGTGATTTGAGAGAGGGAAGTAGTGGACGATTGAGAGTTGAAGAAAATGGCTTCACAACATATTTCAAGGAGTTTTCTTTCTTTTTGTACTTTTAAGAAGCTTTGGATGTTCTGGGTTTTTTTTTTTTTTTTTTGGTGATGTTGTAAACTTTGCAACATTTCTTGTTTGTCATTCGAATATAGTTGGAGTAATGACATTATCTCTATTTGCTTATTGTCTGAGAAATTTCACCAACTTTGTGTATGACTCTTGTTCAATGAAAATATCTATTTGTAAGTTTTGTAATGGACTAAACTAAGAAACGGAAAATAAAAGACAAACACGGGGATAAATGGCAATGCATTCAATGGAAAATGATAGCAAAGGAGGGGAGCTCCTCCAAACAATCAAACAGTGAAAAATGATCAAGTTTACAGATGATTCTTCAGGCTAGATATACTAGTAATATGAAAAGACTAAAGTGTCCCTTAGTAACAACTATTACAAAGAAAATAATAAAAGCAATAACACTACTTCTTGGGCCAGGCCCTAGGTCCCTTTCGTCGTCCACGGCGTCTCCCTTCCTTCCTTAAGGCCCAACATGATCCTTCCTTAGGCCCACATGCGCTGACCCGTGAGCCCCCCTTCCCTTAAGTCTTCTGAAGAAACCCTAGAGTTGCTGTCGTGTTCCTCTCTATCCTTCACGCCGCCGCCTGGTCCTTCCTTTACCGTTTCGGCGTGTCACACAGTTTAGTTTGGTTTTTTTATTGTTTCATATACTCGGATTTTGGAAAACATATACAAATCCCCTCAAACCATCATGTAAAAAATATATTTATCATCCATTTTCTCATCATCATCTCATCATTTAATGATATGACATTAAATGATTGGAGATTATTTTATTATATTTCATTTGTGATCTATCATCTAATGCCACATTATGAGATGATGAAATGATTATGAGAATTAGGATGATGAGTAGCATTACTATATTTATAATGGCCCTCAAAGTTTCAATTTTAGTAATGCATCCCAAACTATCAACAAGGATAATGATACCCTTACATAATTTTTACTATTGTTTTACTATTTAACTGTTTTTTTTCTTTTAACTATTTAAATCTAGATTAAAAATTTCATAATATAACATTATTGTATAATCTAAAAATAAATAAATTCAATCACGTAACCATGTAAATTAATTTATGAAAGGCTTTACACAATACCAAAGAGGAGAGAGAGAGAGAGAGAGAGAGAGCTTCACTTACCTGCTTAACCGTGCCCTCCTATCGTGTTCCTATATTCCCTTTCTGTCAGTTACATCCAATCTCAGTTATCTTTCCAACTATCAAAAAATAAATTTAATTTTATAGAAATTGATATTATTTTGCTCTGAGTTAATTTTTACTCTGAGTCAATTTTATAAAGGAAAATTATATATGCAAGAGACTTGGGGTAGGAATTGCGAACAAACGGAAAATGAGACGGTGTGTTTCGCACAAACCCAACACATTCGGATTGCAGTTCCATCTCCCCCAGGTCTCGCACAAACCCACCATTCGGATTGCAGTTCATCTTCCCCAAAGTTTCTCCTCCTCTCTGAAGCTTGCCCAGATTTTGCACAAATGGGACGGAATGAATCCCCTTGGCTGGGAGTTCTCTCCTCAAATATGTTAAACCCAATTAATATGCTTTGGTTGGAGAAAAGCGCCAACCTATTTGATCTGTTATTTTATTTCGCTTGTTGAATATCTAGAAGTCCAGTACTTCTTAATTTCCTCAGCTGTTCTTTATGGGATCCTTCTGGCAATCAAAGATCACATGCTCATCAAGTCAATAGAATTAAGATTTTGAAGGCTCCTAAGAGAATTTATAATAATTAGCTGCGTAAATATAAGAACGAGAGTAAAGAACCTTTCTCCAACTAGATTGAACATCCTCATGATAAGCATTTCTTCGTCTTCGGAGAACTCTAGCTTGGATTCTTCACTTGTTTCCTTTGGAAAAAAGAAACCCATGAAAGATCATTTAGGGAAATTTAATAGGAACTACCTACTCTAAGGACATGCAAGGGAACCGAAAAAAAAAATGAGAGAGATGGAGAGAGAGCATAGAAAGTAATTATGAACAAAGGGGTATGTACCTGATCTAGAGTCGGCAAAAGTTTCATTGGAAGGAGTTTCATTCCTAACCCCATTGGAAGAAGAGTTTTCAGAGTCGACCATGAAGCATAAATTTCTGGGAAATGAAATGAAGCCAGCAAAGCCGATGGGGAGCTTTGTTTGTGAATGACAATGAAATGGGTTGCAGTTCTTCTATGGGTAGGGAACGACGAAGAACTGTCTTCCATTCTTGTTTTATGCATTTCAGCCTTCCTTCCCAGTTTCGTTTGTGTTGGGTCATTTTTTTTTCTTTAATTGTAGTTGATGTGGAATAAAAAACTCTTCCCTATGCAAAGTTCCCTGTCCGTAGAAGAATTGTTTTATAAAAGTGGTTGGAGGTAACCAAAGTATTAACACAGGTGAGAGATGATGTTGATGGGTTGGATTTGTGCAAATTGTGTGAACTCTCGAATAATTATAAAAAAAATTTACTCATCATCCTCACACTATATACTACATATAATTTTTAGATTTTTTTTTTTTTTTACCAAATATGTGGTGTATGGATGATAAATAGAATAATTCAATTAGTTTAGGAATAATAAAAAAAAAAAAATTAAGTATGATGTGTAGTGTGTGAGAATAGTCAAAAACAAAGCTCTTTATATACATATTTCTTGTCTTCCTCTAAGTTATATAACATGGGTCACTATGTTCATTAGTTGGATCAAAGTTGCAAGTTGTTCAAATCTCAACTTCTATCATGTAGTATTTTCTAAACGTTTTGAACTTAAAAATTAAAAAAAAAAAATGTTTTGAGAGTATGGGGGACGCTAGAAGGTCTGTCCATAGGAGGATCCAGCCCGAAACCATAATTGTATGCACGGCCTACCATGGCTAGGAGGCCCACTGATTTCGCATCAATACCCACACCCTGGAGGATGGGCTACACTTTAAACCCAAGGTGAGCGGGACTCTTGTTGGCTCGTGCCAAGTGCTTTCTGTGCACCACTGCACCTATTTATATAAAACGCTTTTTCTTTTTCTTTTTTCACATTTTACTGATGACTGATGAGAGATCTGTGTTGAAGAAACAAGGGCCATAGAGAGATCAACCACAAGAATCCAACGTCAAGTTGATAGGGGCTCAAGCTCCGGCATCCATTGCAATTGGGAGTCCGGCGATGATGCCATGTTTTGTCGGAAAGCCAATGATTCGGGTATCCAATTGCTTCATCTCTCCATATCTAGCGCTAAACTTCAAGGGGAGTGGCTTATTGGAATTGAGCATTTAGATCAGATTTTGGATGAAAACTTTGTTTGAGAATTAGCAAGCACCATTTGCAGTGGAAAGTTTGTTCGAAAGTGAATTACTTGATATTATATCAATGAAATGATGAAAGAACGATAGTTAAAATGACAGAACCAGCATAAGATCTGTCGTCGATCATTTGTCATCTCTGTCGTGTACCGTATGATTTTTTGTAGTTTGGACATGTCTGGAAGCCCTTGTGTAATCTCATCGAACAGGACACAAGCCTAACAAAAGTCTTAATTCTCCTCACATGTCCTAAAACCTTTGCATCGAGATGCAGGAAAGGCATCGACAAAGCTCTCAACAGAGGTTAATTTGAGACATTTATGTCCTTTATAAGAACATTTTAATTCATTTACACAGTATTTCCTTTCCGTCATTTCCTACAATGACCTCAAAGAAAGTGCTCAACACAAATTTTGATTTGAACTCAAAAGCTGGTTTGAGGATAAGTTATATACAGTCAAGAAGAATAAAATGACTAAACATAAAGCAATGTCATTGCAAAATGAGGGAAAATTAGAGATCCGGAAGTGATTCGCCTCACGCATTAGGCTTGTTTGCGCTCTTGTACATGTTGTCGATGATATTCTGTGCAACAAAGAGATCATGTCAGTAGCTTCACCACCAAGGATTTTTTCTTTTATTATCAAATATAAATGAACAATCTCATCAATGATCCCTCCTATACTGTGACTTGGCATACAATATATTGATTGAAGAAGTAATGCATAGGCTTAAAACAACTAAACAGAAAATCGGCAGGAAACTTTAATACTGCCAAGACTTTGGGTATATTGGCAGGAATGAGTCAAAAGGGCCACAACCAAGTGGGAAAAGATAATGAATAGAAATTCTAATATTTGGTTTCTAGAGGCATCATGCTGACTTCTTGCTTGATAGCTATCGTAAATGTAACCAAACTTCCAACCTTCTGATTGGACAGCCCATGCAAGAATGAAAACAATTTTCAGCCTTCACCTTTCAACTCACTACATTGAATAAGTCAAAGGACCAACATATAGGTGGGTCATCACCACATCAACACCTTGAATCATGAATTTGTTACAAGGGCTACTACATCTATGACATACAGCTCAGCCTATGACCACAACATTCTATGTAAGCCATGTCTGCTACTTTTATTGAGACTGTATATAAGATGGGTCATTCTTTTGCAGCACCAATGTAAAATGGATCATCGTAACAGGATTTAGCCGGTAAAAAAAATCACTCTGTTAGTGAATGGGAAGTTCACACAAAGCATGTCGCACAGAAAGGGAGAGGGAGAGAGAGAGCAACGAGGAAAGACCTGATAATATTTAAGCAACTGGGGCCTCTTCTTCTTATAGGTTGGAGTGATAAGGTCACGTTCCATGTCAAATGGCTCAGGATCAAGGTGAAGAGATTTAATAAACTCAAAACCTTTCAACTGGCAGAGCACAAATTAAGATCACAGAGAGATTAGTCATCGCAAGTCAGAAATTTAATCATTGGACAGGTTCTCAAAGAAAGTAAGCAGCAACCTTTTTTTCTTTAGAAATCTTTGCAAGCTCCCCAAGAATGTATTCTTTCGCCCTGGGATTTTCACAGACAGAATTGAAATCCCCATTGACACCATTTTCTTCAGCCCAACGCTCAAGTGCTTCCTTGTTGGGGTTCACAACAGCCACAAGGAACGACTCAAAGCTGTTTCCATAGACCCATATCTAAAAATGCAAAGGATAATACACAGTGTCAAGCTAATATAAGATTTCACTGGGTAGATCAGAGCTGGAATGATGAACTGAGCCCTTCCATGTGCACTGAATAAAACTTTTGAAAACATATAGCCATCATAAGAAAAGAATAAGCATGCAACTAAGTTGCTACAATAATTGCTGTCACTTATTCTGAATTGTCTCCACCAGAAGAGGTGACAAGGGAGCCTGCAAGTCAAAAACCCAAGAGATCTAGCAGATAGACTCGTATGTCTGATATGGTTCAATGTTGTGTGGATATGGAATCATAAGTAAAACTCAGCATCATACAGACATAATGACACTAACAAATCCTTTCAATTAGAACCATTTTTTGCTGTATTAAAAAACAAGTGTGCTACTTCGATTTGTACAGGTTCGGAAAGGCCACGCCATACAGCATGTATAGAAGAAGTATCTATGTTACCTACAGGCAACTGAAGAAAGAGGAAACCAATATCATGAAAAACAAAATATAGTATGTTCACTGGAAAGTATACCGAATCTATAGCTGTGACAAGACCATAAATGTTCTCCAAGTTTTCAACGGCAACATATTCTCCTTGAGAAAGCTTGAATATATTCTTCTTGCGGTCAATGATTTTCAAGCTTCCATCTGGTTGCCACTCACCAATATCCCCTGATGCAAACATCATCATCAACAACGTTAAATGAGAAGACAATTAATGACAAGGGACTAATCTTAAATCTAAAAAAACAGCATGGTTTAAGCAAACCTGTATGAAACCACCCATCAACCATGACCTCTTTGGTGAGGTCTTCACGTTTATAGTACCCTGAAAACAATGTTTTTCCTTTTACACATACTTCTCCTCGTGGTGTGTTTGAAAGGGCATCATATCCCATTTCAGGAACAGATTCTAGGCACACATCCACATTGGGTACTGGAGGGCCCACTGTGCCAAGCATAGACAGTTCATTTGGCAGTGAGACAAATGTCCCAGCACAAGTTTCCGTCAGACCTACAAAAGAATTGGTACAGAATAACATGCTCATCATGTAATTGCAACACAAGCACTAATGTAAGCTCAGAAGAGAAGGCATCTTAAGCAGAATCTTCTGAAGATTGGCATACCATATCCTTGTATAACATGAGCACATGCCACCACTCGTAGGAAAGTTTCTACATGATTGGAAAGAGGTGCTGCTCCAGAAAGAATAAGGCGTACCTTACCTCCAAGCCCTTGCTTCACCTGAGGCAAATGAAAAAGCAATGAGATTAAAAAGCAAACAGGATGTAGACACAGTCAATGTTAATAACGTCTAGAGGGGAACTGGGGGTAGATAAGAACATATAGAATCTGAATTTCCATTTGTTTATAAGTATGTATTAGAATGTGTACTTCCATCACCTGGCTAAAGACAAATTTGTCAAAAATTGGAGATGCCTGTTCATGTTTGCTTCCCTTCTTCATGTTACGAAACTTACTGCAGCAATCAAAGACATTAAAAGGTTACACTCAGATTAAGAAACAGCAATGAGTAATCAACCCAGAATGAAGAGCATTCTAGTGTCTGAATTTTAGCAATAGATTAAAATAAGTGACAATCAATGCATAACTGTCAAATAAAAAATAACAATAGCAGAAGTATGATTGTCATAAAACAGCATTTAACAAGTAGAACGTATTAAGGTGATTATATTGGTGAAACATCTCAAGCTCAGTTGCAAAGTTATGCAATGACTTGATACTACAACCATTTTTTTCTTGGAGAGTAGGGTTATTGAGTATATTTTACTGCTAAAAAAATTATTTATTTTCGAGAATGCAGGTGTAACATATTTTATCTTGACCTTAAGTAATTTCAATTCTGGTTGAAAATAAGTCCTCAAGATGGAAAGAAGATGGGGAGAAAATAGACATTTGGGTATAACTCACTGTGCATAGGCAAAATTGAAAACTGTCTTCTTCAAGAAGCCCCCAGAGGAAACCTTCTGATTTAAACCTGAAAATAAGCAGGTCAATAATTATACATTTGCAATTGCAGATGAATAAAATTGCACTGGACTAAGAAGGTAAAAGATGAAATTCAGTGCCCCACTAAAACAACATACATAGAAGAAAGGCATTTTCCTTATATGCCAAACTTCATCTGATTAGATTCCACACATGCACAAAAAGATGCAAATAATTAAAACATTACACATTCCGCCAAAAGAGGAAGTTTACCTGAGTAAATTCTATCTAACACACGTGGGACGGCACAGAAAATAGTTGGTTTTAGCTCCCCAATGTCTTCAATCAAAAGTTTGACATCCTTCAGAAATAAAAAAACCGTTATGATATTAAACTTTCACTGGATGGAGAAAATTTTTATTCATGCTCACCCCACGCCAGAATCCAATCGAGGCACCAGTTAAAATAAATAACTCCTCAATCACCCGATCAAAGATATGCGCAAGAGGAAGATATGACAGATATACGTCATTCTCATCCAACTGAAAGAAGATACAAAAATGTATGTGAGAGTTCAGTATTATAAGATAAAATATGCAATCAAATTTGATGGCCATATGGGGCCATTATACTGTGCCAGAAACAAATGGAGTTCTATTCTATAGATAACAAGTTAAAATGAGCAGGAAATCACTTTTTCATTGACACTCTCTAGCAGGCGCTTCACCCCAGCTAAAAGAGCAATGATGCTTTCATTGGATATCATTACACCCTTAGGATCACCAGTAGTTCCACTAGTATACATTATAGTACACACGTCACTTTTCTTCTTCACTGGAAGATCAAACTGCTTACCATCACCCTGCAAATAAGAGGCATCCAAATATTGTATAAAAAACAATACCTATGAACAACTAACAAGTAGCGATTTCTCCACAGAGTCATGAATAACAATGACCACTAGAGAACGAAATTGAATAGTGTTTGGTATATTTCAAATATATATATATATATATATATATATATATATATACAACCAGACTAATCACAGAATATGCGATTTCCAGCTTGATGTCTTTGCCTCGAGTACCATAAAAAAACTCACAAAATAGTAAAAGGATAATTCTTTTAGTAGACAAACACCAAATAAAAAAACCTACCAGTTGCAAAAATTCATCCCACGAATATATTGCCAACCCAAACTTCTCAACTTCCTCTCTTTGTTCAGGTGTAACCTTGCCAAAGCTCACAAGTGCTACAAAATAATATATGCACATTTACTGAATAAATAATATATACACATATCTATATATATATATATATATATGATTCTTATTAGCATATCCAAGAACAAGAAATCCTAACGACAAGTCTAACTTACTTTTGAGGTACTCTGTTGTGTTAGGAAAGGTTTTCAACACCTGAAAGGCCAAAGCATAAGCTAATAAGAAAGAATCTCCTTAACATATGAATTAGTAAAAACTCAGAGAATGCCAACTTTTCACTATTATAGCAACTCGTCAACTGAAAGGTGACCTTTCCCGGTAATACTCCAGTACAGAATGACTACAATATCTTTCTGAAATGCACCCACAATAACTTTAGTCAGAACCATAAACATAACACACAAAAAATTTACCTCAGAAATCTTTTTCTCTTCAGAAAAAGCAATAGAAACCTCTGCATGGCATATAACAAATTCTACGGCCCCAGCACCTAACCAACAAATCATTAGAATAAAAAAGCCATATACATATTTCACATGATGCTTAAGATTTTAATGTTAATGCATATAGGTATCAAACATCTTACATAGAACAGACTACAAGCCATATATTCTAACTATACAAATCTTTAGAACCCAGAGAAATTTCATGGGTTTGTCTTTTAGTGAAAGTAATGTTGAGCCATCCTGTTGTAATGGATATGCATACCTAGAGTGTCATATAAAGGGACACAATATAGCCCATGAGCGTTGCAGGCCTGCATTAGATTTTCAGTGTTAAATCAAAATTTTACAGAATGAAAGCCATGACCATGGAAGTTAATAATGTAAATTTTTTAAATGTTCTATAACAATTTAAAACTGAATGGAGATTGAAGAGGGCATTGCATAATAACTTACAAAGAGAAATTGAAGAAAAAGGTGAATCAAAGGATAGAACTTATGTGCATAAACAAATATTATTATGGACCAAAAAAAGGAAAATGATTTTAATAAGGAAGATAAATTTGGAGCAACTATAGAACAACATAGGAGTCTGGAGTCCACATCCCAAGCTTTTCCCCTTAAATTTGATCATTATTAAAAGATACATCTTCCGTTGTGAGTGATATGAGGGAAATATCAAAGAAAATAATAGAGGCACCTCCATGCTTATAATCCACTCTGGACAATTGACACCATAAATACCACATTTTGCTCCCTACAATTCAGCAATAGAGAAAGGTAAGGCGTCAGGCACACATAAGTTGTTTAGGATAATACTGCAGGAAAAGCATAGGGTAGAAAAGTATATTTCAGGGAGAATAGATGGTAGAATGTAGACTTACTTCCCCAAAACCACAACTTCGCATTGCATTTCCAACTTTAATTACTAAGTCATATACTTCTTTATACGTTTGCCACACGTAATTACCGGGCTGCAAAGATATGGACCACAATAGTACAGTGTAGTTCAGAATTAACAGATCATAGAACATAGACGGTCAGAAACACAAACTATACACAAAGATTTACGTACCTTTCCATTCAAGATTTCACGACGACCAAGCATCCGATTTTCTGGATATCTCTCAACAGTCATGCTGTTACAAGTGTACAAAAAAAAAAAAAAATCGAGGGGCTATCATTTTTCTAAAGAACTATATGTATTCTCTATCAGCTTTCCAGTGTTAAAAACAGCTGTTGTAGTATCTTCTAGAAAATCTGAACCAACAAAACCCCGGGGAAAAATATTTTTCGAGAAAAGTAAGAGTTTTGGAAAATAAACACAAAAGCACAAGCACAAGCACAAACAAACAAACAGCTTATTTTAGATTCTGCTTCTTCTTCTTCTTCTTCTTCTTCTTATTATTTCAAGCACTATGATCCGAATCAGTTACAAGTGATCAAAGTCCCTAAAATCCTCTGCTCAACGGTTACAAAAATAATAAATTTGACTAAATACGAAATTGAAATCCTCGGAAATAAAAGTTGAGCAATCAAATTCTGATATACTCGAAAATTCCCAAACAGCAAAAGCACCAACTCTAAAGCGACAAAAGGAAAATAAATCCAACTTATCAAAATCCTAACGAAATAGTACAATTGGAGATGAAGTAAATTAACCTTGTTTTTGCCTTAGATTCTTGGTTACTATAATCTTATAAAAACAAACTAACGCACTCAACTTTTTCTTCTTACTTCGGAACCATTAAAAGAACAAAAAAAAAAACAGAGGAATAAAGGAAAAAAAGTCTTTTGCGTTGCATTCCCGGGGCATTTTTTCACAGCAACCAAGCAGAGTATAACAGGATTCGTACCGGAAAACATCCCAGCAACTATCCATTCCATCAATCGGAGGAGGAAATCCATCCTTGGCGAAAACGCTGCGGTAAACCGGCCCCATCGACGGCCTCCCATCGTTGGCCTCCTTGCCCTTCTCTACCTCGAGTAGAAAATTATTCTGCGCCATTCTTCAGTCAATTCCTCCGAAGAAAAGAAATCTCAACAATCTGACCGATCGCTCTCTCCCTCTCTTCCTATCTCCGAGAAATATGAATGTGATGATGTCTCAAGAAATTAGGTGGCTGTGCGTAGCCGGAGTGGCAAAAGCAGTAAATACGACTTCTTTACGATTATCCGAGCTGGTTTTATGAGGCTAGCGCTGGTTTTGACTTGTAGACGAAAACTATGACTATTATCAAAGCAGAGAGAGAGAGAGAGAGAGAGAGATCTGTCTGTCTGGTGGTTTCGGCCTTCAGGGGTTTGGTCAACCGCTGTGCCGTATTTGGTTCTCAATAATGGATTCTCACCGTCCGATCAAATCTGATTTTGTATCTGACGGAACCTGGACGATTGATCTTCGAGGATTCGTGTTCTTGTGGAGACGTACGTGCAAAGCAGTCTTCCCATGTGCATATACTTGTACGGAATGTGTTCACGAACAAATCTCAAGTATTTGGTATTTACAACTAAATTCAACTAAGTCACTCCATTTTCCATCTATCAAAAAAGAAACAAAAAAAGAAATGATATTTAAAGACAACAATAGTTATAAAGTGTGTAAATATATTTATTTTTAAATAAATAAATAAATATGAGATCTAAAGAAAAAGAATTAATTTTTAATGATCGAATTACACTTTTTTTCAAAACAAATGTGTAACGTTTAGACAATCTATAACTGTATTTAGCATTATTAAATAAACACTAACACTTTGCAACCTAATTTGATTATAACAGTTAAAAGATGAATAAACACTAACGCACCCTAACGTGAACCAATCATTAATGAGACTCACTACTTTTTCAAATTCTCATAAAAAATTAAACTCATTTCAAACTACGTCATACATTTAAACACATATCTCAACCTATTTACATTCAAACACATTTCAATGGAACTCACAAAACACTATTATTCTCATATAAACTCAAATCATCTGAGATCACATCAGCATCCAAACGCAAGTCTCATGTACTCTCTTTTTTTAAACAATAGGTAAATTTAAGACTCGCGTAAAAAAATTATTTTTTAAAAGATAGATTCTACTACTTTTTTAAAATAAGTGTGTGAAGCTTACACATATTATGACTGTATTTAACATTATTATTATTATTTTAATAGTATGTAACTTCGTAATTTAAGAAAGTAAAGTGTATTTATCTCATAAATTAAGAAGAAAACATAAAGCCAATGAGTACATTTTGCAAAAATTAATCCAAATGAAAACTATAACTAAACTTTCATATTATTTTTTAATTGAATCTGACTTATGCGTGTTTGAAATTTTTGTGGATAATAGAGTTATTAATTGTACAGCTTTTAACTATAGGGCTTTATTAAAAAGCTTTTACTATTAGGTTTAAAATGGTTTTAAAATATTATACTTATTTTTAATATATTGTCAGAGGTGCATTTCAACAATAATTTTAATTTGAAACCTTTTTTAAAAAATAGATTTTTAATTATTTTTTTCAATAAATTTACTAAACATGCTATTAAATTTTATAAATTGTCAAGACTCAAAATCAAAAGGGCATGCACTAGTTAGTATCAGATACCAACATAAATCTTTATATGCCAAAGCGCTTTTCGTACAATCAAAATCATGCAATAGTGCTTCGACATCATTTAATGGTCTCAAGATCTTTCATCTTCTTTAGAACCGGCATGCATATTCCAAAGCTTCCCCCCGGTATTATACTCCACCTTAATTTGGTATGTTTTAATTACAAAAGAAAATAGGTACTCTTATAAATTTTTACCATTTCAATACAATTGATTTTAGACCTCTTTTGTTTTCAACCATTATTTTCTCATCTAATCATTACAATTTTATCAAATTTCCACTCAAAATCTGATAAAAAAATTAAGAAAAATACTACTTTGCCCATTCAACTTAGTCTCTCATTTTGACACCTTATGTATTTTAATTTTTTTCTTTACTTAATTAATAGTTAAAGAAATGACTATTAGTGTATTGATTTATTTTATATTTTTTAAAAATATTTTAAAATAATAAAAAAATATGAATAAAAAAAATTGAAAAAAATGAAAAGGCTAATTTAGCTTAGCGGTCACTTGGAGCGGTACTACTCAGGCAGCAGAGTAGCATTGCTAAAAAACTAAACACAACCCATGTTTTCATGTCAAATCCCAATTAAGAAAAACAGATTTACAAGGGCGATATATGGACAAGATCAGGATTTTTTTTAATAAATGTTACAGCTACAAAAAAATCTCATAAAATTAAATTTACAAACTAACGTAAGTTTATATGATACGTTATATTTACTTTACGATAAAAATTATTTTATAATCTAACATATCATCAGTTTATATGTTTATTTTTATAAAATTTATGTCACTAAAGTATTTCAAAGTGAACTATTTAATAGATTTATGAACAATGAAAGGTTTTGACCTTGGCCTTGAACAGCCGATATGTGGTGCACAATTTATTTTCCTTTAAAAGAAAGAAAGGGTTGGAGAAAACTAATGAAATAAGAAAAATCAGATTGGGCCCCAGGGGTTTTAAAATTGGAATGAATGACTGTTCTAGAAGTTTGCCCCTTCAACTATGCCTATCCCTATCTACAATCTCCACATTTACAACCACATTCCTCGCAGCCAACCCCACAAATTAGCATATGACATAACAAACCAGGAATTCAAAGAAAGAAACCATTTTAAATCTCCCGAAATGTTCAAAGTCACATAAGAATTGCCAACAAAAGTTTATGAAAATTGGAATGGTATACTACAATCGTTTTTATAATTTTTTATATAATTATATTTTTAATTGAGAATATTTTTATAAAATGTTGGTAAATACTCTTAATTTAAAACATATGGTTTTCTTTCTTTCATTTATGGTGATAACACCACTTTATTAATTAAAAAAAAATCAAATTCAATGATTAAATGATAATCTCAATTAATGATATTTATGCAACATATTTTATAATATATATTTTAAAATAATAACATCTATTTTTATAAAATGATATATTTTATAAAAATAATTTCATTTTAACAATAGTATGAAAAGTAAAAGTGTGGTTATCAATTTAATCTGTATCTGTATCTGTGTATGTAAGTAGTAATGAAGTGAACAAAAAAACTATCACATCAAAAATTTATGAATCTGCTATCGATTGGTAGAAAGCAACGGTTCAAAGCTTTGAAGTAAAGTTGCTGCAGACACACGGCAATTGCTGGTGTCTTTTTTAAAGCATTTTTTAAAACATTTTTAAAGGAAATTACAAATTCATAAAAACACACACAAGTCTGTAGAAATTAATATCTTTCGTCTAGATTATATTTCAGACAAATGTCTTTATTTTGTTTTTATGTTCATAAATATTTATTTATTCTTTTGATCAAATTCGTACTTATTCACGAACTAATTACTTATATATTTTATGCTATAACTTTATTGAGCAAACTTTATGTTTTTCTAAACATATTTATATAATTTATGTGTATATATTAATGATTATATGCAATATAATGCAAACACACAGATTGACATGGCATTTGATTTTCTCTTTTTTCTTTTTGAATACTTTTAAGACATTTTCTTTTTGAAGTTAAAAATAATCATATAAAAGTTACTCGAATCTGATTGAAATTGAGCTTTATACAAGCTGTAATAATAATTTTTAGTGTAAGATCAACTCATTTAATAAACAAACCTCGCTTGAGCCAAATTGGATCGAAACAATCCAAACAGTTTATTTCATGTCGAAGGAAACAGAAATTTTCTCCCCTGAGACATCATGTATATCATCTGTGAGAAAATTTTCTCCCCTGAAACAGAAACTTTCTCCCTTTTTGAGTTTCCTGTTTCGAGCAATGCCAGCCAACCACCACACTTCCTCCATGATCTCTCCGTGCCAACGCTCATGGCTGAGTTCCAAATGCCAAATACTTTTATCCTCTCCTCGGGCCGAAAAATAACAAATAGCAATTGAATTCTCAGAGGAGCTGATTCTTCTTTCACTCCTATCCTCTCTCATTTTTGTTTTCTTTTTGGTGCGAGCAGAAACGAAGCAAATTTATTTAAGGAGTTTCCTCAAGTCAACCTCGGGAGCTTTGTCTTCTTCTACCTTGGGTCGAGTTCAACTCATGTTTCAGCAAGGCAAAACCAACAGAACAATTCAAGACTACAAACACAGAACTGAAAGGGAAGCCCAGTAAAGTTAACAGATATTTTCACCCCCAAAAACATAGATCATTTCGCAAAATTTTCAACTGATTTAGCGAAAATTACAAACACTCAGCTGTAATCTAGTTTATTAAATAAACTGTTAATAGTGTGCTCTCTCTCAGGTATTAAACCTTATCGCAACAAAAATTGAAATTGAGTAATTATTTCAAAGAATAGTACACTCGTTTTAAAAGCAGTCAAACCTCGTTAGTTATAATCTTGGTTGCATAAATTCTAACAATGGGAATTTTTTCCTCACCTCTTCTTGGTTTTCTTTCTTCCTTTTACTTGTTTCTCTAAACTTCTAAGCCTTTGACTGATAAGGGATGATGAAGAAATTCTCTGGTCTGGGCGCTTTACTGATTCAGGAGGTATTGGGGTGGGTTCCTGTTTGACCACTGTAGGACGTTGCAGTGCTGAAAACGCAGAGAAGGCAGGTTGTGGGGCAGTAGGTGGCTGCGCCACAGGTATTTCAGGAACACCCAAGAATTTCTTCACGCCGGGATTTTTAAGCGCTGAAAATTCAAAACAGTTGCATCATTAGTGAATATGACCAGAAAATTTCATAACATCAATATCATTTCATTCAACTTCCAGTCTTCCACAGCTGAAATCGTTGTATATTGCTGCATAACTAAATGTGCATGAGACTCGAAAAGCTTTGCACATATTCCCAGATGGAAAATGTGAAAATGAAGTTAAACTCAAAATTGAGACTGAAAGGACTCACCAAGCCCATACACAAGGGAAAACAAATTGGACGTAACCCAGTAACAAAATATTGCCTGCAGTGTTATTAAAACAGGTATCATCAGTTGACCAAACCATACGGCAAATCTACTAATAATGTCACTTAAAAAGGCGAAACAACCATCAAAATATGAGAAAAAGAGTAAGAAAGAAAATACATCAACACTGATCAGTCTTTCTATTAAGATGACACTATGGCCTGTTTGGATACAGAGATGGTTTCATCTTATCTTATCATTACAACTTTATCAAATTTCTACACAAAATATAATAAACAATTCAACTTTCTCAAATCTCAAAACAATAATAATATTAAAAAATAATATTGTAACAATATTTTATTCAACTCATCTAAAATCATCTCATCTCACTATCCAAATGAGCCCTACAAGCACCGGAAAATTAATAAAGTAAACTGACACCTCACATAGTCACTTTGATGATGACCTTCATGAGCCTAAATGCCATAGGAATTAGGAGGGACAATTAATAATTTGAGTACCCTCGTAATCTGTAAACTAGGTCCCTTCTAAACAATTACGTTGCATTTAAAAATCTTTTCAGCATTTCATACACATTTTTTTTTGTGGATGTAACCTCACTAAGGTCGAGCCCTCTGGGCCCACCATTGGAGCCCGGATACACGACCCCACCCATCTGAACTGTATATTAGGTAAGAGTAATGCTTCATGCAGTCGTGGAGTGCGCCGTGTAGTCGTTTTGAAAAAGAGTGGGGTCCACTATTAAAAAATTATTTTTTTTTTTCATGTGGGACCCATATTTATTCACTTTTTTCAATGTGATTGCACGGCGTTTGCGCACTCACGACTGCAACTATCATTTCTCATTAGGTAATCTAGGGAAATTCCTAGTGAGAAATTGAACCCAAGATGTCTGAGTTCATAACTCATCTTCAGCCTGCCCTTTGACCACTAGGTTGTACGGGCAGCATTTTTTACAGTAAGTGGGAATGTTATCAATGCCTTAGCGAGAATGGGACACCTGGCTTTATTTTTATTTTTATTTTTATAGGTAGGGGCAACTGGCTTTATATGGAAATAAAAATGCAATAATGCAAGCAACCGAAACATTCATGTTCCTATTAGAGGTGAACAAATAGTTCCCATAACATGCCTCCAAAGCGACTAAACAATGGAGAATTACCTTTGGAAAACTCATGGTAAATGGAACTGTAAGAACGGCAATGCCCCTTGAAACATTTTTCATGGTGCCAGCAATAGGATTTCCTTCCATACCCTCTTGCATGTTGCACTGAGGAACAGTGAAAAATAAATTAACTCCAAATCGGTTAGGCACAACCTCCCCCTCCCACAAAAAAAAAGAAAGACAAATGAGAAAAAGGATAGCAAAGAAAAGGGCAGAACAAGAATAATGATACAAGCTGTAAAAGTTAATAGTGCAGCAACTAGGGTAGCCAACCCAGAAGGAAGAAACAAAACAAGACAAAACTTAATTATGTTGATTCAGCTACAAGTTCACACATTAATACTTCCTAAAATTTGATTTTTCTTCATGGAATAAGTGCTTAAAAGAAAGTGACGAGTAGGACAGACACTTATTAATAGGTAATTAAGAAATTTTATTCATAGAAATAAGCAAAACCCAGGTACACAAATAATATACATGAGAAGCACCTAGTTAGAGGTTACAATCGAAAATAGAAAGTCATGGACACTTAATCCGTTACAAACTATGGCCCCCCGCCCATAAGAACAATGACTTAAAAAAGAAAACTTTTAGCTCATCTATTGTTTTCTTGCGATCTTCGAAGCTTCTAGTATCTCTCCCTCCAAATACACCAACACATACATATAGGAACCATTCGCCAGATGACCGCCACTTGTGAGTTACCATGAAGGCCTCTCCAGCTTGCGAGAAAATCCACCAATCTAAGAGGCATAACCCATGACAATCCGATTCTCATGAAAAAATCATCCCACATGGTCCTGGCCACCTCGTAGTGTAAAAGCAAATGATCTACTAATTCCTCATGCTTCTTACACATACAACACCAATCCAACACTACTACCCGGCATTTCCTTGAGTTATCTGTGGTAAGGATCTTGTCCAATAATGCTGTCCAAATGAAAAAAGCCGCTTTTGAAGGAGCTTTCGTCTGCCATATAGTCTTCCATCGGAACATGATCATTCTAGGACTCGTTAGAACTTGGTAAAATGATCTAACAATGAACTTACCTTTCTTCTCCGGTGCCCCATGTCATACTTATTGAATACAATGCCGCAAAGAACTCTATAATAGTCTCCAACTCCCAATCTTGGGTTGTCCTAATGAAATCAATATTCCATTGAGGGGAGCCATTGGAAAAAACCAAAAGATCGGCAATCACTGCATCCTTTTCTTGTGCGAGCTCAAAAATGGTAGGGAAGGTGTCTTGGAGGCTATGGTTACCACACCATTTGTCAAACCAAAATCTAACACGAGAACCATCACCCACCACAATATGTTAATATCCTCGAAAAGCCTCCCAATGTCTCATAATATATTTCCACAACCCCACCCCATGTGTGCCTCGTACCTCATTCGAGCACCATCCTCCCCAAACCTCTCCAAACTATGAATCAATAACAGACTTCCATAGGGCCCCCATTTCGTGTTGGTACCTCCACAACCATTTACCCAATAGGGCTTGATTGAATTTTATCAAGTGGCGAATCCCCAATCCTCCCCCAGAAATTGGAGTACAAACAGTTGACCAATTAACCAGATGAAATTTGAAATCTTCCCCCAATCCACTCCACAAGAAATCCTTTTGTAACTTCTCAATGCGGTTAGCTACCTTCGTGGGGAGTGGGAACAAGGACAAAAAATTGGTGGGTAAGTTTGAAAGAGTACTTTTAATCAAAGTCAACCTACCACCTTTCGACAAATATAACCTCTTCCAAGAAGCCAATCTGCGCTCCACCTTTTCAACCACGCCATTTCAAATCCTTTTAGATTTAAAGGAAGCACCCAATGGTAAGCCAAGATACTTCAGAGGCAAAGATGATACCTTGCAACCCAAGAAGGAAGCTAAATTCTCTGCTTCATGGACAGCCCCCACTGGCATTAATTCAAACTTTGAAAGATTAAGGCATCGTTTGTTTTCACAAATGAGATGAGTAGAGATTAAAGTTAAAAGTTGAAAAAAATATTGTTAGAATATATTTTTTTAATATTATTTTTGTTTTGGGATTTGAAAAAGTTGAATTGTTTATTTTATTTTGTGTGAGAATTTGAAAAAGTTGTAATAATGAAATGAGATGAGTTGTGAAAACAAACAATGCCTATTCTCAAGCATGATGCAGCTTCAAAACAAAGGAGTAAAGCCCTCAAGGATTGAATGTGCCCGAGATGTACACCACAAAAGATGAGTGTCATCAGCAAATAGCAGGTGAGAAATTTTAAGATCACCATTCCCCACCGAAAAAACAATAGAGTAGCCCGCCGTCCACCAGGCCCTCAATCATCTTACTGAGAGTTTCCATGACAAATAAAAAAAGTAAAAGAGAGAACGGGTCCCCCTGTCTCAAACCACAAGAGAAGTTGAAGAAACCCACCGGTGAACCATTCACCAAGATAGAGAATCGAACTGTAGAGATGCAAAATTCTACCTATTTCTATCATTACCCCCCAAAGCCACATCTTGCAAGTAAATAAAGTAAGAACTGTCAGTTCACGTGGCCACATGCTTTCTCCATATGTCTAATTTTTTTTTTATAAGTAAATGGTAGTATTAATAGGAATAGGCAAAGCCCAAGTACACAAGGAAGTATACAAGAGATAAAACCTATCTAGTTTGCTATAAAAGAAACAAGAAAATCATGTACATTTAGGCCATTAAAATCTACAGTAATAGCCCAAAGAAATAAGGCGTGGAAAAATAAAGCTCTAAGTTCCTCTAATGTCCGCACCTTGTCTTCAAATGTCCGCTCGTTACACTCTCGCCATAAACTCCACATGATGCAGATAGGAACCATCTTCCACACAGCTTTGATTTGTGGCGCACCACCCGGCATTACCCAACTAGCCAATAACTCTACCATCACCCAGTTTAACCCTATCCGACTGAACACTTCGCTCCATAAGTCTCTAGCTGTCTCACAATGTAACAAAAGATAATCCACTGTCTCTCCAGCTTTCTTGCACATACAACACCACTCTGGAATAATTACCTGGCGCTTCCGCAGATTATCAGTAGTCAGAATCTTACCTAGGGCTTTTGTCCAAGTGAAAAAGACTGCTTTGGGAGGCGCCTTATTCCTCCACAATCTTTTCCAAGGAAAACGAGAGTTTGGGAGCAAAGTAAGCGAGTTATAGAAGGAACGAACTAAGAAGGTTCCCTTACCTGCAGGCGTCCACCATAGCTTATCTTCGTGCAAACCATACAACTTCAAAGAATACACTCGGCTAAAAAAAGCCTTAAAACTATTTATTTTCCAATCTTGACTGCTCTACTAAAAGTGACATTCCAATAGACTTGGTCCCCTGAACGAGTCATGAGATCCGCCATCGAGGCTTCTTGATCACATGCCACTCAGAAAACGGATGGGAAAGCGTCCGCTAGAGCCTCCTCCCCACACCAAATGTCCCTCCAAAATTTTAATTGGGTACCTTCCGCCATCATAAATTTAGTATGACAAATAAACACCCCCTACCCACGTCTTATGTACTTCCAAACCCCCACCCCATAGGACTCATTCCCCTCTCTAGTACACCAACCCCCCTATAACCTACCATATTTGCAATCAACTACTAATTTCCATAGGGCTTCCGGTTTCAAATTGTATCTCCAAAGTCATTTCCCAAGTAGTGCCCGATTAAAGGTTCTCAAATTCTTAATCCCCAACCCACCTGAAGGGATTGGTCTACACACCTTATCCCAACTGACTAGGTGAAACTTGAATTCAACTGTCATCCCACTCCATAAGAAGTCACGATAAAGTTTTTCGATTTGCACCGCCATGCTAGCTGGAACCATCTTACCCCGGTTAGAGCTTTTCTCTACACCATCATCTTTCATTGCCCACGTAAGCCTCTTGAGTTCTCTTTCTCTTGTTTTAGCCAAATTAAGGGATAGATCGGATTTGGATTGTGCATTCCTGGCCTCTATGGCTGTAAGTAAGGCCATAAATTCAGCTTCGAAACCCTCGCATGTAATCCCTACACAATGCTTAATTTCCATAGCTTTCTGGATAACCAAATCTGATACATTGGGATGAAATGAGTTTGGAGGAATAGATTCTTCCCCCCCGTCCTTATTAGCCTCAAATAAAACCAGTGTACCAACCAATTCGGCCTCCCCCATTTCACCCACTGATTTCGCACTTCCAGTAACAACAGACAGCTGTTTCTTGGCTGAATTTTTTTTCCCCAGCGTCGGAACAGTAGACAACAAGGAATGGCAGTTGGCAACCAGCGCAGAAGGTTCCGCCAGTGGTTTCTATGGCTTCCCGCAGTGCCCCAGGACAGTAGCCTTCACCGCCGTGGTGACATGAGGCAGCCCAAATAGCACCGGCGCCAGAGTCCGCCACCCCAAAATCTGATGACCCATGTGCTCCGTAGGCACCAGCGTGCAGATTTGCACAGGCTCTGTTGGTACCGACAAAGATTGGCCAACGTAGGTGCTGCCAGAATTAGAGATAGGAGTTACTGGTGCAGAGGTAGGTGGCTCTTCTGGCCGGTGTATCGGAAATGGGTCCATGTGCCCAGGCGCAGCAGGCCTCCCACAAATCTATGATATGGGCATAGACATTGAGCCCTTTTCAACCTAGCAAAGTCAACTTGGTTCCAGGTTCAACTACAGTCTACTGGACATTATATGCCACCTATCAACAATCCTTGAATGTGTTCATTTTCCAGGTTCAAAGGCACTTTTAACTTTTATTTTAAAAAACAGGCTTTCCAACAACCTAGGTTCACATATCATGGATTTGAATATATGCTAGTGCAACCTTATCTAGATCAAATACGTTCATCACCCTTATGATATGAAGGAAGCACAAAGATAGTGTTCAACTGTAACATACGGGCCCAAATTTAAGGCTTAAAACTAGTATTTTATTTATTTATTATTTTTATTGTCTTTATATATTTATTTTCATTTTAGAAAATATGCTAACAGATAGATTAGATTAGTGATTTCTTTTCCCTTAAAACGTTGGTAAACTTTATCCATTAAGGTCCCGTATTAGTTTCAGTTTTCAGTTTGAGACCAACTCCAACTCAAACTCTCCAAATTATCTCAGAATCCATATCCTCGTATGAATAGTTTTCAAAGTGTAGCCAACTTCAAACCCTAGCGTATATACTGAGGACTCACGCCACTTCCCTCCCATCGTCTATAAAATCCCTCGTAAACCCTCTATTTTAAAACACACAACAAAATACGAAGAACTCACCTTCACATAAGCCGTATATACTCTGCCCAGCCACCGCCGACCACCCTAGGAAGTCGAAGCAACACCCACGGCGCCAGAAAACGCCGGCCAACCCAACTCCGTGGAACCCACTCCTTTCCGGTAAGCCCCCGACGAGATATCTCTCTCCCCGTGGTTTTCACCGTCTCGGTCTAACTCTCTCACTCTCTTTCTCTCTCTCTCTTGCATCGCACCATTGCCCAGAGGACCTAATCACGTCGCCAGTTGTTTCCAACCACCCCAGAGCCGCCATCGCCTCAGCCTCATTCTCTCGGTGAGTCATCGCACGATTCTCTTCCACTCTCCCGTAAGCATGTCGTTCCACCTTTTGTTTCTGTTACTTCAGTCTTCCTAAAACACCCATGCAATACTATTAAATTTACACAAATAACCCTCTATCTGGTCTTGCCGTAAGATGTATTTCCCTTTTATGTGTTTTGTTTTCAGCCTTTCCCAAAAAGCCCCTCCACTAATTATTACTTACATGCCTTTTTGACCCTTGATTGTGTAATCTGCCTTAGTCGATTTGTTGTCTTTAAGGGATTTTAAAGTATGTTCTTTTAAAAGTTTGCTTTGAAGCCTATTATTTTAAGTTAAGTTCCATTATACATATTTAATCACTTGGATTATTACGACACGCTCCACTAGGAAGTTAGTAACGTCTAGTACCTCGTATAGGTAACGAGCTACAAGTTGGAAATCAGGAAGCAGCGCTAAGAGGTAAATAGTATGATCATATAATGCATGCGTACTGTGAATATTATTATTATGAATAAAAATATGATGTGCTTATGATTATTAACTACGCTACGCTAAGAGGCAAGTCAAGGTTAATTACCTTCTTAATCTTTGATGAAATATGAGATTATGCTTGAATGAATGAAATTGTTGTTTGAATGATTGAATGTTACTAAAATCATATGAAAGCCATGAGATGTTCATTTAGTAGTTCAAAATCAAGTATGCCATGTAATGGAATTGTCAGATTATGCAAACCATGTTCATGAAATGCTTAGATTGTATATGCCATGTCTATATAGTAATTAGATCATGTATTGTATTATGTCATACCATGTACAAGAATATGCCATGTACAGGAATATGCCATGCCATGATATATCTATGCCATGTACAAGGATATGCCATGTTATATCATATTATGCCATGTTATATCATATTATGCTATGCCATGTATAAGAATATGCCATGCCATGTTATGTCTATGCCATGTACAAGAACATGCCATGCTATATCATATTATGCTATGCCATGTACAAGAATATGTCATGCCATGTCATGTTATGCTATGCCATGTATAAGATTATGCCATGTTAGAAAGGTTCATGAAGTCTAATAAAATCTCATACATTAAGAAAGATAAAAAAATGTTATGGTGCCACGGACTCAAGCGTGGTTAACCACAAGTTAAGTGAAACATGGACCCAAGCGTGTTTCACTCTATATTATGCAAGTTAAGTGAAACACGGACTCAAGCGTGTTTCACTCCATTTTATGCAAGTTAGGTGAAACACGGATGCAAGCGTGTTTCACATCATGTTATACAAGTTAAGTGAAACACGGACCCAAGCGTGTTTCACTCCATGTTAAGACAAGATAAACAAGATATTATGCATTCACGATTTCATGTTTGCCATGATTATATATGCTTCCGCTTATGTTAATAATGAAAACGTATGCTATATGAGTCTGTGATGATATAGGTATGTAAAATCTTTCAGAAAATCATATTACGTGTTTGATTGTAATCTATGAAGCTGTATGTATGTTATGAAGAGTCTCATAGAAATTAATTGCATGTTAGGCAAAATTATATTTTTACGGTATGATGTGCTACTTACTGAGTATTCGACTCATTTTTGTTTGTCTTCTTGTTTTCTTCTATGTCTAATTCTTGCAGATGATGTCTATGATGATACAGAGCTGGATGGCCAGGAATAGATCTAGTACAAAGACTTAGGAAGGAATAAGTGATATTCACACAAGAATTAGATTCCTTTTATGTCATTCGTAGGATTAGTTTATGTTCTTTTATTTTACGTTCAGTTTTCGAAACAATCATGTTCAATTCAGTTTTAACGTTTTGATGAATTTCAATAAATGAGGTATTTCAGGATATGAATCTCTTTACCGGGCATTATGTTATAAATGATAGTAATATCTCTATCCTACGGGAAGGGGTGGTTACAATTGTTCAACAAATACACAAGTCAAGTTCATCATTGTAATTTGTAATCCCTCATTGGCCCTTCTTTAAGCATAAAGAAAAGCTCAAATGAACAATTAATTAAACAAAGCAGGTTCCTACCTCCACAGTTACTAAGAATGTCAGTGCTGTCAAAAGAGGCAAAATGTACAAACTATCTGGAGTGGTGAGATCAACAAACCAGTAGGCTCCACCACCTTTGAATGATGGCACCTTTTCTGCCATATTTGAAATCTGCCAAAGAAAATTTTATCAGAGACATATATAGATATTCATATCTAAGAATTTTTTTTTTTTTCAAAAAAAAAAAGTTGCAAGATAATCTGACCAAAGAATTTTATCTTACTGCGAGGAAAAAACTGATGAAGATAGGGCCTTGTATAAAAAGTCCTTTCAAGGGAGTAAATGGGCTTACACCGTATCTGCAGAGTCGAATCACGATGACAAAATGAAGATTTGAAGAAAACAGAGGGCATATAGGAGAGAATTGAAGTTTAGCACGCAGCTACAGGCTTGTAATCGAAATGAGAATATTGCACAAAAGGTTATCAAACTTTGGTCAATAAACCATTTGTATCGGCAGAAAATAGCAGGGGGCAATTCTCAAAATTTTAATAGCTTCTTAATGGTCTGGAAATCACTGAAAAGGCCCTTTAACGCGAATCCATGAATAAGCTTCACAACAAACTACCAAGTAATTGACTTGAATGATGACAATCACAGCATATGGGGCACATTCATGCATTTTATCATTTAAACTAGTAAGTAATATTATCAGTATCACATATTGTGTGGACATAAAAATAAAAACGAGTATGAAAACCAATAATTTAATTGCCATGGGTTCCTCTTAAAGGTCATGGAAAGTAGCTTACTCCTTAAAAAGCTTCTGCATTTGCTGTTGACCTTCAGCTGGCTCCATACCCTGAAAAAAAAGAATGTTCACATGCTAGGCGAGTCATTTCTGTAAGTATCTACCTTCCTATTGCATTCATATCCCTAGTAGATACAAGTCTATCCCAAACTCAGTCTATATCAGCACAAGGAGATCCTTAAGCTGACTGGGGACCTCTATTGGTTCAAGAGTGTAACTGAATATTTCTCAGCACACAGATATCCCCAAAAATGAAATGAACTTTCCAGCAGTATAGAGATGTATTCAAGCATGAAGTCTATAGGTGGGGGGGACTGGTAACAGGCTAATTTTAAGTCGCATTCTATATCCTTTGTAGATTTAACTTATATAGGAAACTTGAGCTAACTAATCACGCTTTATTTGTGGATCTTTGCATGTGCTAACAAGTTGACCATATGCACCAATAAGACATCAACTAAGGGCTGTGATTAACAAGTAATAACATTCACTTTGTCCTAGGTAGCTGACACAAGACTTGTGGGTAATTTGTACTACAAAATTGCTACAAGTAGTCAGAAATTAAAAAAGTGATACCATGACACAAATACTAATCAGGTAAGAGTACCTTATCCTGCATCTGCAGCTTTAATTCCTCCAAGTGCGGCCTCAAGAGCTGCAGAACACGCATGAACATTAATGATGCCTTGCCACTGTATACAAAAAAATTGATGTATGCTTTGTGATAAAATGGTGCTTAATAAAAGAAAAAAAAATTACTGTGTACATTTATTTAGTTTTGTGGCACATAAAATAGATCCTTCCACACAATGTCAATAAAGAGAATTATAGATATGCAAAAAGATAAGAAGAAACCATATAGTAGAAGTGGTGAGTCAACAGCGTATGTAACAGGCACATCTAAGAATTGGCAAAGACTATTATAAATTATCAAAAAATCTGCTTAAGAATTAGCAAAGCCTATTATAAATCAATTAAAAAAACTGCTCATAGGGTTGAGTAGATAGAAGTGCATCAGATTGTCAGCGAGAATATAAGAAAATGATGTGAATGAACCAACAAAATTGTGCTGCAGTAACTAACAATTCAGGCCACATACAGTAAGTTTTGCAGTAGCTTTAAGTTGATTTATCAAAAGTGGAAGTGTTGCCCCTCGAATCAAAAGAGTTGTTAAAGCTATCGAAGCCCACCTGAAAGGAGGAAGAAAAAGTGAAATAAAATAGTTACTTTTCCATTTTTAACATCGAATATCATCAAAACTTTGTGGTAGTGTAAACTTAAAAACGGTTTATTCTTAAAAACTAAGGATAAAAAATCATCTCTCTAATCCATTGTTTACTAAATATATAACAGTAATAATTCGCTAGTAGTAACTTAAAGCCTTGTACTGCAACAATAAATAGTTCTCTGCCATTTCTTATGAAAACTAGTAATATGGTTGCTACCAACTAAACCATCATTATCAAATACAAATTGAGCTAATCCTCCCCTTTACTTTACGGTGTGTTTTGGAGTTTGTAAAGGAAGGAAAGGATACGCTGACTTAAGAGGGAATGAACTTGAATTTATAGAATAGAACTTTTTGTTTAAAAAATGCAAAAGGCTTACCCCAGGTACACAGAACATATGGAATGGAATTTAGAGGGTAAAAAGGACCTTTTTACTCATTTAATAAAGAAAATTCCAGATTCTGCTCAAGGTGGGAGGAATATATATGAGGTGAAGGAATGGAATAAGGAGTTACACTCCACCATTTCCTTTCCTTAAAAAAATCGTAAACAACCAAATGGTGGGTTCCCACCAATCCTTCCGTTCCACTCTGTCCATAATCAAACCATCCAAAAGAGCTGGCAATAAGAATCTTTGTATTCAAATACGACAAACAGTATAATCTCCTCCTCTTGTCATATTCCATGACTGTAGCTATTTTCCGGCAGATATTGTTAGTGCTCGTGCAACATCAGCTTTATGCCAATACTAAATTCAGCCTCTAGAAACCTAAAGAAGTGACAGGTAAAAGTTTCAGATTTTGAATGTCGGAGTTTTTGTATTGTTATGGTGATTCATGCAAGGGTAATAGTTTAATCATTAAATATCCTCGTAATCCATTTTTTATTCTTTAAGCATCATCTCTTTAACAGTGGGCAATTCCTAGTGCATTCTTTAGAACCTACACTCTATAAACAATGTTGAAGAATATCTGCATATCTGAGCATCCAAGCTTACAAAACCATAGTGCTACAAAATAGGTCATTAAAAAATAATAATAATAATAAAAAGATTGCAAATGGATACTCACCAGTTCAAGCCGGTAAAAGAATGTACAGCATCTATGAAGTATTGCAACACCTGAACAGGCAAGAAAGAATCAGCAGCAGCAATGGCAACTTCATTCACTGCGGAGGCCTGGGAAGCAACTGCTTCTATGGTTGTATCCGTCAAAACACCAGCAACATCACTCATTATTTCAATTTTTTCTGACCCATCACCAACAGTCGTTGACATGTACCTGGGAAACGAGGGGCCGAAGCTCAACGGAAGAAGAACGTGGGAACATCCTCTATCTGGGAGAAAGGGAACAAACCCAGCCAACTTGTTGAAACTGCTACTTCCGAATGACCTCCTCTGAACAAAATTATCAATTCTCTGGGGAGACAAATCTTCAACACTTGTGTAATGTTTTCGATCATCATCATGGAGAACATAAGTAAAAGATGGATGGCATCTTCGAGCAATAAGGGCTGCTCTTGTGGACAGACTACGCATATAAGCCATTCACAATATTCTGAAAATAAATGTCAATGAAAAAAATCTTAGAGAATAGTGGGAAGGAATCAGGGAAGAAATCACTTTCTGATAAAACATAAAAAGAAACGTATGAAAATTTTACACATGTAGCAATTATATTTGGCTATTAAGATCAAGATATAAGTCTACAAAGACTGGACTATTACAATGGGAACGAAATTCTTAAACCCTAGAAACATCTCAACAGCAAAGAAAAATCACTCGACTCTTCTTAATAAAGCATAGGAGAAAGGGGAGAGACTAGGCTGGACGCTGTGAACAAGGGGCTTTTAGACACTCCAATAAAATTTTGGCACGTACGTATTCTAGAGGGAAATAATGGAACTGCACACCAGGCAAGCAAATCTCATACAAACACACACACCCCCGTCTCTCTCCTTCTCCCCCCCCCCCTGCTTAGTCGTGCTTTCTCTCTCACTCTCTCTCTCTCTCTCCCCCCCCCCCCCCTTCAGTCTCTCTCCCCACAAGCCATCACAGGCCCGAAACTCTCTAAATGTCTATTGGAAGTTTTTGAACTTGAAAATGTTGTTGGAATGCAGAAATTGAATGCATATCTATATACCTATGCATTGAATAGCAGCAGTGCAGCAAACTTGGTTGTGTGACAAGTTGGATATAAAGTCCCATGGCTTTTCGTTCATTTTTACAATCTGGGTCATTTCCCTTTTCTCTAACTGTAGCGTTTCTGATATTGTGCCTTAGTTTTACTCTTCTCAGATTAGGTTTTGTAGAAAATAAGGGTTTTTTTTTTTCCTGATATATGTGGTTGTTCACTCGAAAATATCTTTAGTACCTATTTCAATTGCTAGTTCTGTTAAAGTTTTGGTTCAAATGATATTTCAATCAGTTTTTAGCGCATTAATTTAGAAGGCTCTGGGAAATTGGGAATGGACTCATCAAATTCTCACTAAAAAGTTGAACCTTTGTGGTTCTTTTGATGAGGCATTTTGCTTGCTTTGCAGGGTTGTGTTTTGATTGTGAAAGAAACAGGGTTGTGTTTTTGGTTCATGTCCTTCAATGTGATGCCATCTTGTAACAAACCTGTAGAAATTGGGGTTTAGAGTAGTTTGCTCCTTAAGAGGGGAGTAGCCTCCAGAAAGTGAGAGAGAGAGAGAGATGAGGAGATTTGGAATTGTATTCAACAGAAATATTCTTCAATGATTCTTACAGCGGCACCCACGCCCTTAAGGAAAAGCTTCTAATGGTTTCTGCAGAAAATGAGCCAATAGATGGCATTCTAGCTACAGTCCAAAATAAGGGTAAAATAGACTATTTAAACTAATAGGTCATGCAAGACCTTGACAACAACAGAATATAAAACGCATAAGTAAACACATAAAACGCATAGAGTGCTTCCAGCTTATTCCATCCAGGCCCAAAGCCCAAGTCCACGTTCCATTGCTTCCTTTCTTCCCTCCGTGCGTGAGCCCATCATGTCCCTGGCCCATGAGCAGCCCACTGTGTGTGACAAAGCCCCCCGGTTTAGAACACCTTGCCCACAAGGTGTGGGAAGGTTTCCTTCAGCTTGACGTAGGGCTCCCAGGTTGCGTCCTCGACAGCTTGCCCTTGCCATCGCACCAACAGCTCCACCACCGGTGAAGACCTTCCTCAAACACCTTTCGATAATCTCTGCTGGTTCTGGTCTGATTGCTCCCTCTTGATCTGTTGGTGGTAGATTAGGTTGAGAATCGATGTTTGGCCCTAATTTTTTTTTGAGCTGGGAAACATGAAATACGGGATGTATAGAGGAGCTAGGTCGCAATTCTAGCTTGTAAGCAACCTCCCCGATCCTCTTCAGATTGTAAACATGAAATGGGTTTTCTTGATATGGCCCATAAAACCTAGGAGATAGCTTGAGATTCTGTCGATTAGCCACTGAGTGTTGCCTATAGGGTTGTAGTCTCAAGAAAACCCATTTTCCTACCTCGAACTATTGGTCCCTCCTCTTAAGGTCAGCATATTTCTTCATCCTATCTTGGGCCATCTGTAGGTTGTGTTTTAGTAGCTGTAATATCTGGTCCCTTGATTTGAGTTCCTCTTCAACTGCTGCAACTCTAGTAGTGCCAGGAGTGTAAGGTAACAATCTTGATGGGGCATAGCAGTAAAGAGCCTCAAATGGTGTCATCCGTGTAGAAGAGTCGTATGTGGTATTATACCACCACTCTGCTAGAGGAATCCAGTAAGCCTAAGCCTTAGGGTTCTCTCCCACAAAGCACCTTAGGTAGTTCTCAAGACATTTATTAACCATTTCACTTTGGCCATCTGCTTGGGGGTGATAAGATGTGCTGAGCGCTAACTGGATCCCTTGCATTCTGAAGATTTCTTGCCAAAATAGGCTAGTAAACACACTGCCTCTGTCAGAGATAACTGTTTGAGGCATTCCATGAAGCCTTAAAATCTATCTCACAAACAACTGGGCCACAGTTTTAGCTGAAAAGGGGTGAGTGGGGGTAAAATGGGCATACTTAGTCAGGCAATCCACCACCACCCATATGCTATCAAATCCTTGAGACTTAGGTAACCCTTCAACAAAATCCATGGTGATGTGCAGCCATGGTTGAGAGGGAATAGGGAGAGATTGTAAGAGCCCCCCGGGCTTAGCCTGTTCTGTTTTCATCCTTTGACAAACCTCCCAATTTTTTATGAACTCTCTCACTTCCTCATTCCTGGCCAATAGAATTATTTTTTTACCCTGTGAAAGGTTTTGTCGTAACCTGAGTGCCCTCCCAAGGGTCCACTGTGTAAGATCTGTAAAACCTTCAATTTTGAATCACCATGTCCAGTAATTAATAATCTGCCCTTGTAAAACAGCAACCATCCTTTCTCAATAAAGTTCTGGGGTAACAGGCCTTGAGAGGACTGTCCCAGTAGCTTAGATGCATACGGATCCTGTTTGTACCCATTTTTAATTTCTTCCCACCATTCAATAGTAGGAACAGATAATGCTGCCAGTGTCAACCCTACATTTGTCTTCATATCTTCATCCCTCCTGGAGAGGGCATCCGCCACACGATTCTCCACCCCCTTCTTATATTCCACTCTTATATTATAACCAAGCAACTTAGACACCCATTATGCTGTAGGGGGGTACCTATCTTCTGCTCAAGCAGAAATTTTAGACTCTGGTGGTCTGTTCTAACAGTGAAGACCTACCCCAATAGATATGGCCTCCACTTCTGAATTGTTGCTGCTAAGGCTTCGTTTGGAACCTAAACTCATCTCAACTCATCATTACAATTTTTTCAAATCCCAACACAAAATATAATAAACAATTCAACTTTTTCAAATCCCAAAATAATAATAATAATAAATAATATTCTAACAATATTTTATCATCTCAACTCAACTCAACTCAACTTAGTTCAACATCCAAACGCAGCCTAAGGCATATAATTCTTTCTCATAAGTGGACCAAGATCAAATTCTCCCTTTCAAGGCTATACTGAAATAAGCTTTTTTTGCATTAGCACTGCCCCACTGCCATTCCTGAGGCATCACACTCAATCACAAAGGGTTGAGTGAAATCTGGTAGTACTAATACAGGGGGTTTCGAAACTGCCTCCTTTAATTTTTGAAATGCCTCTCTTGCTTCAGAAGTCCATTCAAACTGATTTTTTTTTTTAGTAATAGAGTTAGTGGCCCAGCAATACTCCCATATCCTTTAATGAACTTCCTGTAATACCCAGTGAGGCCTAAGAATCCTCTGAGTGCCTTTAAGCACCTAGGCAGTGGCCATTCCTCCATAGCCTTAATCTTCTCAGGATCAGCCCTTACTCCTTCTGCTGATATGAGGTGACCCAAATAAGCTACCTCAACACATGAGAAACTGCATTTTGATGCCTTAGCCAATAACTTGTGGTGTCGTAGTGTATCAAGTGTCACTTTTAAATGTTGTAAGTGCTGCTCAGCGGACTTGCTGTACACCAGAATGTCATAAAAAAAGACTAGGATAAATCTTCTTAGATGAGGCCTAAAAATTTCATTCATTAGGCTTTGAAAGGTAGAAGGTGCATTAGTAAGACCAAAGGACATCACTAAAAATTCGTAGTGTCCTTCATGTGTCCTGAAAGCTGTCTTAGGCACATCTTCCTCCTTAACTCTGATCTGGTGGTAACCAGACCTTAAGTTGAGCTTAGAAAAAACCCTTGCTCCACTGAGCTCATCTAATAACTCTTCCACCACAGGGATGGGATATCTATCCTTGATTGTCACCTTGTTCAAGGCTCTGTAATCCACACACATCCTCCATGACCCATCTGCTTTTCTAACCAGAAGTACAGGGGAGAATAATGGGCTTTGGCTTGGCTGGATTACCCCAGTTTCAAGAAGTTCCCTCACAATCTTCTCAATTTCATCTTTTTGAAAATAAGGATACCTGTAGGGTCTTACTGAAACAGGTAGTGTATTTGGTAGTAAGGGGATAGCATGGTCATGTGTTCAATTGGGTGGTAGGCCTTGTGGTTACCCAAACACATCAGAAAATCATTTAACAACTCCTGAACACTTGCTGGAAGCCCAACTGTTTCCAGCCCCTTTTTTGTTTCAATAAACTACACCCAGACCCCCTTTTTTTCTAATTTGTTTTCTTTGTGCCAACCTCCTTCCTCTATAGTTAGTGATGGACTCAGGCCTTTAAATAACACCTCCCTTCCCCCTTGTTTGAACCCCATAGTGAGGTCACTGAAATTCCACAGTATGGATCCAAGATCTCTAAGCCAATGGACTCCTAAGACCATGTCACAGCCTGCTAGGACCAGAACATGCACCTCAGTTTGAAATACCACATTTTACAACTTGAAAGTCAATTTTGGGCACCTCCCTTCACTGAAAATTTCATCACCATTTGCCACTCTAACCCTTACCCTCTCCTCAGTAGACACGGTATATTTTCCTTACTTAATACTAAAGGGTCTAAAAAATTATGTGCTGCTAGAGTCAATCAGCACCACAATAACTTGGTTGCCTATCTTCCCTTTAATCCTCATAGTTTCAGGATTTTGTGACCCAACCAAAGTATGAAAGGATATATCGGGTTGACTCTCAATCACCTGCAGCGGGTTATTCTCCTCGATTTCCTCAATCAAAAACAACTTAGGGTGAGAACATTTATGGCCTGGATTCCACTTGGAATCACAGTAGTAGCATAGGCCTTTATCCCTTCTATCTTTCATCTAGGATTGGTTAATTTTCTGGACAGGAATTAGGGCTCTAGAAGGTCCTTTTGGGGCTGTTTGGTGGGAATTATGTGGATATTTAGGTAATGATGGTTCAGGTAGAGGTAGGATTCCCTTGTAACTCCTTTTAGTAATCCCTAAGTGTTCCTCTTGAATTTTTGCCAAGCTATAAGCAACCAAGAGGTAATTAGGTTTAAACATCCTTACAGGCAGCCTAATATCATCCCTTAGTCCACTTAAAAAATAGCTAAGTTTGTAGGAATCTGACAAACCCCTCAGCCTATTGGAAAGTGCTTCAAACTTAAGACTTATACTCTTCCACAGACCCCCCCTTGTTTAAGCCTTGTGAGAGACTCCATAGGATCATCATAAGAACTAGGCCCAAATCTGGTTATTAGAGCTTTAGCAAACTCCTCCCACTCCATCAATCCTCCTGACTCCTCAAGGTCTTGAAACCAGACCAGTGCTTGGCCTTCCATGTGAAAGGAAGCCAATCTCAACTTGTGGTGTGGTAAGGTATTATAAAAAGCAAAGAAGTGGTTAGCCTTATATAGCCAACCTGTGTGGTCATCCCCATGAAAACTAGGAAAATCAATGCGTACTGACCTTGTAATTACTTCCCTTTCAGGTTCATTATGCTCCTGCCTCATATGTTGCTGATGAGAAGTTTCTCCCTCAGAAGAGTGAGAGTTTTTCCTTTGCAACTCAGCAGTCAAAGCTGCCATTTGCTGGATCATAGCGTCTAACTGCCTCTTCAACATCAACAGCTCAGTCTCCACTGTCTTGAACTGGGAATCAGTAGATTTGCTGAGGTTGGCAAGACCTTCCTGCAACTGATTCATTCTTGTTCCATCGGCCATGGTCACAATATTTAGAGATTGAAATCTCTGATACCAATTTGTAACAAACCTGTAGAAATTAGGGTTTACAGTAGTTTGCTCCTTAGAGGGGAGTAGCCTCCAGAAAGTGAGAGAGAGAGAGAGATGAGGAGATTTGGAATTGTATTCAAAATAATATTCTTCAATGATTCTTACAGTGGCACCCACGCCCTTAAGGAAATGCTTCTAACGGTTTCTGCAGAAAATGAGCCAATAGATGGCATTCTAGCTACAATCCAAAATAAGGGTAAAATAGACTATTTAAACTAATAGGTCATGCAAGACCTTGACAACAACAAAATATAAAACGCATAAGTAAACACATAAAACGCATAGAGTGCTTCTAGCTTATTCCATCCGAGCCCAAAGCCCAAGTCCACATTCCATTGCTTCCTTTCTTCCCTCCGTGCGTGAGCCCATCACGTCCCTAGCCCATGAGCAGCCCATTGCGTGTGACACATCTCATTCGTTTGGTCAAGTTCATGGGCTGTCCATCAAAGAGAGAGAGAGAGCACAACCAAGCAAACAGGGAGAGAGAGGAGACAGGGAGAGAGAGATGGGGGAAAGAGAGAGGGGAGAAAGAGAAAATGGGATTTACTTGCCTGGTGTGGGGTTCCATTATTCCCCTATTAGAATGCATACATGTCAAAATTTCATTGGAGGGTATAAAAGCCCCTTATTCACCATGTCTGATTCGAACTTAATCCCTGGGGAGAGGCTAGGGGCCAGACGCTGTGAATAAGGGGCTTTTACACACTCAAATAAAATTTTGACATGTTTATATTCTAGAGCGAAATAATGGAACCGCACACCAAGTAAGCAAATCCCATACAAACACCCCCTCCCCCCACCCCCCCGCGGGAAGCCATTGCAGCCCCGAAACTCTCTAAATGTTTATTCTCTCTCGGAGAAGAGTATAACAAACTTAACAGAATGCAACACTAAACTTCGCCATTAAAGTTCGAGATGGAATTCAATAAAGATCGGAGTATAACCACGGGTAGGCCGATCAAGATTTTTAAACCCTAGCAAAACCCGAACTCTATTTCATGGAAAGTAAAGCTCGGATTCGGCCTAAAATCCTGAATAACCACGGTTGCTTACACCTATTACTGCCAAACAAAAAACGAAATTAATCCATATCCATAAAACCGACTCCATATGCATAACCTTAGTCAAAGAAATGATCCACTATCTAAACGAATACAAAGAAATGCTTTAAATAAGAAACAAAGTTCAAGTCCCTGAATTAAAATCTGCAACTCAAAGCAAAGATTACTACTACTGGGAAATTTTGGAAAAAGATCTCACCTTTACGTGACCTCCGGAGAAAGAGAGGAGGAGAAAGTCTGGTCGGCCTCTGAGGCTCCGACGGGTAGCCTGGTCCAAGAGATTGATGAATAGCTGAACTGGAGGAGACCAATGGCGGTGTAGGGTTTAAATGTTCAATTCGTCAGGTTGCCTTCCATGTAGGCGGCTTTAACAAGCAAATGCATCTTCTTCCTTCAGGCCATAACAGCTCGCTCAAGCCAGTGGCAGCCACATTCTTTACGAGCCAGTCTAGATCTTCTCACTTCAGCTCAGCCCACATATTCATTAAACCGTTACGTCCAGCAGAGCCCAGACGGGTCCAGTCCACAAACCAAGCCCAGTTGACTCACTGTGAAAAATTGTTAAGGCCCAGTTTACAATAAATGTTTAATCTCATCTTATCTCATTATTACAACTTTTTCAAACTCACATACAAAATATAATAAACAAATCAACTTTTTCAAATCTCAAATTTCTATACAAAATATAATAAATAATATTTTATTCAACTTTCATCTCAACTCACTATTCAAACGGCACCTAAATCTATCGAGATAATTAAAATATATATATAATTAATAGTTACAAATCGATGTAATTGATGGGATACATCATTATAATAATTTTTTAAAATTATCTCGATATTTATTGGAGAAAAAATATTAATTATTTTGAAAATATGGACATTAATGATCCGACGGTAGTCCTTTCATCTTTTGACGACTACAAAGGTGTGATATTTCATTTGATCTCATACCGGACAAGCTATCATGTTTCATGTGGTGGTTGTTTCAGTCGAAAGAGTTTCGCATTTTTCTCAAGCCAAGATCGTAGGAATAAAGAGAACTTAATGGTTAATTAATATCGACTCCTCAAATACAAATTATTGGCTAGGATTCACCTTTGAATCAAATTGGCTTGCAAGGGAAGAGAGTTTAAGAACTTGTATACACATGACTAAACTTATCTATAAGTACTTAAGTCATGATGTACGTGAGAAACATGTATTAGGCATTGACCAAAAGACAACCGACGAACCAAGTCATATAGTATTCGCTTAAATTCTACTCTTTCTTTGCATTGTTCTTGCAAAACGTGTATCTGAACTGAACCTGACTCCTTCAAACCCCACCCGGAGAGACGTATTAATACTGAGAGAGAGATGGTACAAAAAGAGTACATGTTCGTTGGAACTTGGACTTTTACTATTTATTTATTAGTATTTGGGGGATCGACGAATTGAAGAGAAGTAGAAAATCTTTATGGGTTTGGGTTTTGGAACGAGTCTCCCATGTAAACAAAGAACGTTTCTGATCCCTCGTCCAACGCGGTCGACACGCGCATATATATACTTTCCTCGTCGGCTGTCTGCTCGGCACCATTCTATTACATTGCATTCATTCAGCCGCGAAGCGCTAATCCAACTGTCACCCACTGCTCTCATCTCAGAAGCCAACAAGTCCGAGATGGACGCATTTGCTGCCTCCAATACAGCTGCTGCTGTTGTGGCCCCTCGGTGGATCCCAAAACGGGGCCGTGTTCTCAGGGCGGTTCTCAAAAAGTTTTTTGTGTGCTTTCAAGAAGAGACCTGCCCATTCCACAAACCCTTCAGCCGTTTATCCTTGTTAATGACCTCATTCCATAATATGGGCAACCTCGGATTCTCTCGTATATTACCTGTATTCCTTGCTGACCAAATCATTTGCACAATATTTTTATTCTCTTCCCGCTTGAGACTTGCACCATATATCTACAGTTCTACAGTAAATTTAATGCTCTCCGCGCGCTCTAGTTTGTCTCCACAAAACAGCTCCTCTCACAGCACTGAAACTTGACATAGATTTGCCAAAAACGAAGCACACCAACATCTCGTACAATCGTCTGCCACCGGTGGTTGGATTGGAAACAGGATCGTTTTCTCATACCATGTGTGGTTTCTCGAAAGAAAATGGGAAATACAATCTGTTTTCTATTAGCGTTTTCAATCAACCAGTTGGATAGGAAATGGTATCCACCACTAGTTAATTTTAGAGTTTCTAGTGTAAATTTCATAAGATAGACATGAAAGTGTCGATTATTATCAGTTAATTTTAGTTGTTATTATCAGTTGTTATTATCAAAAAATTAATGGCGACTTTTATAATAAGAAATAAATATTTTATTTACTATTAGAATTAAAACAAATGAAAATGTAAAAATCAATATTTTCACAAAATAGTGATAGACTTAGATAGTTTATTATTTGGTATTTTTGAGAGGTGACTAACTAAATTTTTTTAAAAAAATTATAATTATATTTTGACTAAAAAATAGCTAGACTACTACTAAAAGCATTAATAGTGGGCTCAACTAGGGGTGTGCAAAATTCTGAAAATTTCGACTCCGTCCGACTTCCGCTCCGACTCCGACGACGGAGTCGGAGTCATTGGAATTCGGAGTCAGAATTCGGAGTAATTCCTATTCGGAGTCGGAGTCGGAATCGGAGCTCCAAGAAGCTCCGACTCCGACTCTGAAATTTTTTTAAAAAACCCAGCTGTAAAACGACATCGTTTTATAGCTAGGTTTTTTTAAAAAATTATGAACGACACCGTTCCACTTAATATGGAACGGCGTCGTTTCATATTAAGAAGGGGGTCCAAAACGCGTCACCCCCCTTCTTCTTCCTTCTTCCTTTTCCCTTCTCTCTCGCGTCTCACTGAACCAGTGAAGCCGTCTCACGCCTCACGTCTTTCTTGCCAGCGTGCCGCCGTTCGTCGTTACTCCTCCATGCCGCCGTTCCTTGTTGCTCCTCTGTTCAGCTTCCACCTACGGTGAGACTAAGGTTCTGAGCCCTAAATTTAATTCAAGTAATTTAATTCAAGCATGTCTCTTATGAATTGGAGCCCGCAGTTGTGATTCTTGTGAATTGGTTGTATTGTACATTGTATTGAATCTCTGTCGAGCGAGGTATTGAATCACGGCGCTCAAAACCCTGAATTTTACATTGTATTGAATACTTGCGCTTGAGCGAGGTGTCTAGCGCAAGTCGAGCTGTCGAGCGCAAGTCGAGCGCACGTTGTATTGAAGATTGGCTCGAGCGACATGTCGAGCAGAAGTCTAGCGAACCTCTCTGGAAGAGTTCTGCTCGAGCGCACGTCGAGCGAATCTCTCTGGATGGGTTCTGCTCGAGCGCCACTTCGAGCGCACGTCGAGCGAAACTCTCTGGATGGGTTCTGCTCGAGCGCCACTTCGAGCGCACGTCGAGCGAAACTCTCTGGATGAGTTCTGCTCGAGTGCCACTTCGAGCGCACGTCGAGCGAAGCTCTCTGGATTGGTTCTGCTCGAGCGCCACTTCGAGCGCACGTCGAGCGAAGCTCTCTAGATGGGTTTTGCTAAGTCGAGCGCACATCAAGCGAACCTCGATGTAATAATACATCGATACAATAATACATTATGATACAATAATACATGCCTATACAATAATACAATAGCCTAGTTTATTTTTAAACTAATTTTTTGCTCCTAATTTTATTTTTTCAGCTTCATTGATTATGATATGGATCCTAGACATAGTGGAGATGATTGTTCACAAGGGGATGTGGCGAATGCCAATTCTACAACTCCTACACCGGTGGGTGCTTCCACCCCTAGAGCCACATCTAGGGCAGCTACATCTAGAGCAGCTATATCTTGTGCGAGTAGTCGACTCCCACTCCCAGTTGATACAGAGGATGAGGATATGTTCAACGAAGAAGAGGAGATGCCCATTGAGTAAGATCAACCACCATGGCCTTCTAAAAAGAGGTCGTGGACATGGGAGCATTTCACCAAAATTCCTAGTGATATTGCGAACCCGGTAGCAAGATGTCATTACTGTGAATCACTTTGTGGATGTCATTCGAAGAAGCAATGTACCAGTGTGTTAATAGCACATCTAAATGGTTGCCAACGATATAAGATAGCGAAGGGATTGCAAGCCACTGATCAGACCAATCTCAGTTAACAAACTTCTACAGCCACTGATGGTACACAGACTAAGAAATTGGTCATCTCTCAATACAGTGAGAAGATGTTGAGGGACATGCTTGCAAAGATGATAATTACTGATGAGATGCTCTTTACCACGGTCGAGAAAAAAGGCTTTCGAAAGTTTCTAAATTTTGTTGAGCCACGATTTCTCATTCCATCACGGTATACGGTGATGCGAGATTGTATGAAGAGGCATGTGAAAGACAATGCGGAGATGAGGAAGATGTTTATTACCACTGGCCAGAGAGTGTCATTTACAACTGACACATGGACTTCCATACAGAACGTCTGTTACATGTGTATCACAGCACACTACATTGACAGTGAGTGGATTTTGCATAAAAAAATTATTGGTTTTAAAGATATTGTGTATCCAGATGGATGATTGTTTAAAGGACGGGGAAATTCGAAAAGTGTTGTGTATTACAGTTGACAATGTCAGTGCCAATGAAACAGTAATTGATTGGTTTAAAAGGAACACGACGGTGAGAGATGATATCATTCGGGCCCACGAGTTTATTCACATTCGATGTTGTGCTCATATCATCAACCTCATAGTTGTTGAGGAGTTAAAAGTGGTTGATGATTCCATAACCCGAGTCCGTAACATTGTACGATATGTGAGGGGTTCCCCTCAAAGGCTTGCCAAGTTTAAGGCAATAGCAGTGGATCTTAAGATTGAATGTTCTAGTATGTTGTGCTTGGACGTTCTGACTCGATGGAACTCTACATACATGATATTGGATGTGGACAGAAGTACCAAAAAGCATTCGAGCAGATGGAGGTCGAGGATGGGGGCCTGAGGTATGCTTTCTTGGAGCCAGCAGGACAGGGGCTCGGTGCGTCGGACGCACATGATTGGACTAGTGTGAGCTACTTTGTTGAGTTTTTAAGAATTTTTTATGACATAACCATGCGGCTATCTGGATCCAAATATACGACTGCGAACTCATTCTTCAACGAGCTCTCAGAGCTTCACTTTCAGTTGGAAAATAGTTGTACTAACTCTAGTAGATTGTATCTGCTATGGCTACGAAGATGAAGATTAAATATGATAAATATTGGGGGAATATTGAGAAGATAAAAAGATTGTTATTTGTGGCTGTGATCCTTGACTCCCGAGTTAAGCTGGTCGTTTTAGAATTTTTGGTAAATTTTGTCATCGGGGCAGTAAAGGTTGCAGAGTTTATTAGATTGCTAAAAAGTGATGTTGATGAATTATATAATCACTACAGTAATAGTTGTCAGCCTTCATCCGCAGCTGGTAGCTCCTCACATTCGAGGCCGACGGGATCGTCAGTTTCCTCAGGTGATACTGACCCATCTGTACGGGTTAGAGGCAATCGTATTATACAGCAATATCATCAACTCATGTCAACAAGGAATATTATGCATTGTACATCTGAGGTTGAACGATATTTTATGGAAGCTGTCGAGGCACCTAGTGATGTATTTCAGCTATTAACTTGGTGGAAAGTTAATTCCACCAAGTATCCAGTCCTTTCTCGTGTAGCCCGAGATGTGCTAGCCATTCTTATCACTACAATTGCCTCAGAGTCGACATTTAGCACTAGAGGTCGCGTGTTGGATGCTTATCGGAGTTCATTGTCACCGACAACCGTGGAGGCCCTCGTTTGCACACAGAATCGGATAAGTGAAACGCCCATTGGACTAGATACCGTTGGCGTTGATGCCTAGAGCTATAAGCTTGAATCGAGTAAGTTTATATGCTTTTATAGATCTAAATATTGGTTTTAATGTTTCTAACTTCTACTTTTTATGATTTTATAGATCTAATTGTGAACCCTAACATAATTGTCGATGATTGAGAGTCTAGAACGGACGCCGCTTGAGAGTCTTGGTAAGAATCAGTTTGACTAGTTGCTGATTTTTGTTTTAGTTCATTTTTTATACATTGTGATTGAGATCTAATTTGAGCCTTTTGTTATTTGAAGTTTGAATTGTTAGTACATGTATAAACCACATAATGGTCGTGCATTATGTGTATGTGTTTGTCAAATCAGATATGTGCGTGCGGAGGATTGATGCTTTCAACATACAGAAAATGAAGATTGGGCGCGCATTATGTGTATATGTGTTTGTGAAATCAGTTATAAACCAAATATGTAATATGATATGTAAAGTGTAATATAATATTTTCTTAAAGGTGGTCTGTTTCTATACAGCCAACTCACATGCATGCATGGCCCCAAACAAATATTTGATATTGTAAAACTAAACAACTAATTGATGTTGTCACGCAGGGTTAAAATTGTGTTTGTGTAAAGAGGTTTGGATTGAAAATTTTAAAAAACCAACGCATTTAGAATTTTTCCGTCTAAATACATTCGATCTGTTAGAAATGCAGAGAAATAAATGGTCTGAATCCGAATGGAATTCGGAGCTCTGATCGGAAGTCGGAGCTCTGATCGGTAGTCGGAGTTCCTATCGGAGTTCGACTCCGATCGGAGGTTGGAGCTCCGATAGGAGGCCGGAACTCCGACCTCCGATCGGAGTCGGACTCCGACTCCAGTTCAGAGTCGGAGTCGGAGGAAAAATTTGGCTCCGACTCTTGACGGAGTCGGAGGTCGGAAACGAGCACTTCGACTCCGTCGGAATCGGAGCCCAGCCCTAGGCTCAATAAAGTCAAATTTTAACCAAAGAATAATTGGGTTGGTTAAATGAACAATAATTTTAACTTCAGATGAATTCACTAGCTAAATTTATTGAGCCAAATATTATTTTTGAACTAAAATATTATCTTCTCGTTGCTTCTCTCTCCTGCGCAAGTAGAAAAATTCTAATAAATAAGAGAAATGATACTTGCAGTCGTGAGTGTGCAAGCGCCGTGCAGTCATTTTGAAAAAAGTGAATAAATATGGGACCCACACAAAAAGAAATTAATTTTTTAAAAGTGGACCCCACTCATTTTCAAAACGATTGCGCGGCGTTTGCGCATTCCACGACTGTATGTAGCATTACTCACCATCGCAAAAACAAAGGCCATCGACTCCCACTCGCAACCGCGAAACGCCATCATCAGTCGGAGTCGCCACCATAAGCCACACAATCTCCATTTTTCTTTCTCTGTTTTATTCAATCTTCCCTAGCGATTTTAAATTTTAATTCCAGGCTAGTGATTGTGCAATTTTCAATCTTCCCTAGTGATTTTAATCCTAGGTTACGATTTTAAATCCTGGAATCCGTATTGTTCATCATTGACCAAACTAGGACTTTAACGCCACCGTAAGCCATGCAATCTCCATTTTCCTTTCTCTGGAATCCTAGAGCTCAAATGGATTAACTTTTTCAAAATCCTGGGTTCTGCCTCAAAAAAATCAAATATCATAAAACATCCATTAAAACTCGAAAAGGTATGATTTAATTGTTTTCTTGTGATTTGTTCTGTCTCAGAGCTAGGATTTAATTGTTCTCTTGATGTGTTCTGTCTCGGAGCTGGGATTTAATTAGTTAGTTCCATTTATTTTCTCTCGGTATTTCTTATTATGAGATGGATTTTCAAGATTTTCTAACACCCGCTTGATTTAATTAATTAGTTCCATTTTCCTTTCTCTGCTTCATTGCCTGAACAATCGCTTGGATTTATAGTGTTTTTTGAGAAAGTTTAGTGGCTCTTAAATAGGGCTCCACAAATCTCTTTGCGAAGCCTCCTTTGGCTTCAAAGTTCATTAGCCCTGCTGCTGGTGTTAATTCTTGGTGGGAATCGGCTTAGTTGAGGCCTGCTGCAATCCCCATGGCTCATTTGCCTTTTTTTGCTGCTTGGACTGATACCTAAAAAGAAAATGTGATGTAAAATTTTGGTGGTTGGAGGAAAGGAAGGTGATGTAAGATTTGATTTTGTTTCCCTGAAGTTGCTAGTGGGAATTAATGAAAAGAAAATGTGATGGCCAGCTATCCGTCTCTAATGTTGGTTGAAGATGTGCATGCTGCCATTTGTTTGGTGGTTTAATGCTTCCACACTAATTTGGATCATGCTGCATTGTCTTTGGTTGGTTTCCATTCTCAAGTTTGGGCGTTAGTATCTCTTATGTGCAATAGACGTGATTGTGCGTTAGTATCTCTTATGTGCAATTGACGTGATTGTGCGTTAGTATGTACCTATTCATGTGCTAGTTGTGAAGCATATTGATCACTGCCTCTGTTGCATAGTTTGAGAGTATGTTTTATTTTTACCGGATTTTTATATGAGAGTATGTTTTATTTTTACCGGATTTTTATATCGTCTGAAAATATCTTTTTAGAAAGTATATAAAATGACAATGGAGTTAGCTATCACATATTGGTACATATGCAAGTTTTACTTTATGAAATTGCTGGGTATGAGATCTCTTTGCCAGTTGTTTCCGTTTTTTATGGCCATAATTATGCATAAATTGCGATAGTAGAGTTAAAACTTTTTTAGAGCAGAAGTTGTTTTCAATCACTTGTAACTCGTAGTTGTTTTTACATAGATGAGTTAAATCTTCCCATTTTTTACACAGATAAGTTAAATCTTCGAACTCATCTTTTTCATTATCAGTTCGTTCATTTTCAATGATCATATTATGTAAAATTATGCATACCATTATAATATCGTTAAGCCTTTCAATGTGAAAAAACCGTGCAGGTCCATGAATTATAGCAAATCATACTTGAAGCACACCAAACGCATGCTCCACATCCTTCCTTGTGGACTCTTGGGCTGCAGTAAAATATTTTTTCTTGTTTCCTTAGGGAGCTGAGATGGTCTTAACAAATGTTGTCTATTGCGGATAAATTTCATCAGCAAGATAGTATCTCATTGCATAGTTATGACCATTAATAGTGTAATTAACAGTCGGAGTAAGCCATTGAACAATGTCAGAAAATATAAATGATCTATCAAGCACATTTATATCATTATGAGATCTCAGTAATCCAAAAAAAGCATGTCAAATTCATAGATCATAATACGCCACTGCATCTAAAATAATTGTTAGTTCGTGGATATGATCAGAGTACATAGCATGCCAAGCAGTTGGACAGTTCTTTCACTTCCAGTGCATACAATTAATGCTCCCTAACATACCTGGAAATTCACGTTTCTCACCAATTGCGAGCAGTCTAACAATGTCATCATTGTTGGGTTTCCTTAAGTACTCTTAGAAAAAATTAAAACAACTGCTTTGACAAACATTTTTAGGCTTCTTAATTCGGTAATATCTTCAATTTTCAAATATTCATTCATAAAATCAGCCGTGACACCATATACAAGCATTCTCAGAGTAGCTGTTATTTTTTTAGGGGAAGAAAAACCAAGCCTTCCAGAATTATCTCGTCTTTGGACAAAATAAGGTTCATAGGCTTCTACCGCAGCTTGGATACGAATAAATAAAGAACGACTCATTCGAAAATATTTGTGAGGATAGATTGGAGGATCTACAAAATAGTCATGGAAAAAATTTTAGTGGGCTTGTAATCGATCATGCCTTATGAATTTACGTGATTTTTTAGAAGAACCACGTGAGCTTGATCATTCTTTTTCCAAAACAAGTTGTCTCGCTATCTCAAATTCTTGATCAGAACCTGACTCGATAAGTGTTATTTTGTGAAAAATGAATGATCCATTGAGAGAAAATGAAAAGAAAATGTTTCATAGAGACACTTGAGTTGAAGTGAATGAAATTGTTGAGGAAATGTTATGTTTTATAGTGGAAGAATATAACCGTTGGAAAAATATAAACGTTAGAAAATATAGCCGTTAAAAAATATAACCGTTGGAGAAATTCAAATTACAATTAAAATAAATGAAAAGTTTAAAATTAATATTTTAATAGAATAATAAAAATTTTGTTGAGCCTGTTATTTGATGTTGTTAACAAGTGACTAACTAAATTTATAAAAATGAATTTCTTAGTCAAATTTTAACTAAAATTTGTTAATCCCACTACTAATAATCTAATAGTCTTGTGCCGCTGCTTTGCTAACTAGCTAAGACACTCACAGCAAGTAGTTGATAACTTGATAATGGCTCAGCCTCTTGCCCCTTAGGTAAGGCAAGAATGCATTTTCACTGAATACTTTGTCGCATGTGGGCGAGGCCATCGCTGACCCATAAACCAGCAAGAAAATAACGGCCAAGAAGCTGGGCGGGCGTTGTTATGTTGTAAATGGATAAATTTTCTAGTTATAAAGTGATTATATAAAATAATTATATAAATTAATGTGATTTATTAGATTGTAAAATTAATTTTAATGTAAAATAGATATGACGAATCATGTGAAATCGCGCTAATTTATGAGATTATTTTTATATAATCTCTTACTTCAGCACTACTCTTATATAGGCGTAGATGTTGTGAATATTGACATGCAATTTTTGTTGTCCATAGAGTTAGGATTGCTGCCGCTGAAAGCTGATTTTCGTGTCTAAGGTTTATAAGGATCGCGCATCCTTGTCTCCATTAATTGACTTAAAAAATCCATGCATGTGTACGGCCTATTGACATAGAAAATGAACAGTTTAGTTACCTAATTCAGATAGAGGAGAGGAGAGGAGAGGAGATGAGATGTTTTATTGAAAGTTGAATAAAATATTATTAAAATATTTTTTTTATTTTAGAATTTGAAAAAGTTAAATTATTTATTATATTTTGTGTGAAAATTTAGAAAAATTATAATGATGAGATGAGATGATTTTTTGGCCTCGTTTGTTTTCAAAAAACATATCATCTCATCTCATCTTATCTAATCATTACAACTTTCCTAACTTCCAATACAAAATAAAATAAACAATTTAACTTTTTTAAATCTCAAAACAAAAATATATTCTAATAATATTTTATTCAATTTTTTAACTTTAATTTCAAATCATTGAAAACAAACGAGCCTATCCAAACTTGACCCAAGTGGCCAAGTCAATGTTTTAGCTGATTCTTTCTACTTGTTTTCTAAAATTTGAAAATACCAATTACGATCCCATATATAGACTTCAACCAAACTGAATTTTAGGGAAATTAAGCAAAAGGGTTTAATGCTAGAATATTAATAATGTGTATTACGTTTTTCATATCCATGTTCCTTATTTTAATCATTTAGGTTCCGTTCGATTGATAGACTCAACTGAGATTAATTCAATTCAATGTAATTTTAAATTAATTTAATATCTAAATACTTAACTCTCAAATTATTAAATTAATTTCAATTCAAAATCTCTTTACACATGGAACTCACAATCTTTTTCAATTCAACACTTCTTTATATGCAGAATTCACAATCTTTTTCAACTTTATATAAATACATTTAAACTCATATTAACATTCAAACACATTTAAACTCATTTTAGTTGGATCTCACAGAACTCACACCACCATCTCAACTTACTAAAATTTATAAAGAACTCAACTCAACTACACATAAGCCTTAGTTATCACTGTTACATTCTATTAAAAACGTCACATTGTAATATCCCTGTGATGTGTATGTTGCGGATGGGTTGGATATTGGTATTTCTGGGTTGGTTCTTGATGGAAAACGTATGCAGGTGAGATGTTTGTGGAAAGAACTTTAAGAAAAAACTGAAAAAGAGATGGATATAGGGTTCTTCGAGGGACCCTTAACCTCCCATAGACTTGATTCAATACTCTCAAAATAAAATGTCAGATGCCAAGTTTGTGCCCCCGGACTGAACCTAATACCCACGCAGGAGTAACTAACCAAAGCAGTAATAAATGGACACGTGTCCTGACTCATAACAGAATAAAGCAACAATTCAAATAACACGTTCTAGACCTTCTAAAGAAACACAAGTCTGAATTGTAAATAACTGAAATTATGCAAACGGGGCGTTTTAAGGAATCCAACGAAACGGTGCGGTTTGGGTGAAACGGTGAGCTTCAATCCTAGCTGCTGCTGTGCGTTTTGATGTCGGTTTACTTCATATGACTTCCCGAACTCCTTCACTTCAGTTCTACCTTGTCTTCGCAGTTGTCTTCTGTTCCCTGTAACCCTAACTCTCTGCCATGCATCGCCTTCCCCTTAGCCTCATAACAATCCTCCCCTGTTAAAGGACCTTGCCCACAAGGTGCGGGTATAGGTCCCTAATCCGTGACAGCGATTCCCACGTGTTGTTCTCCGAGGAAGCCCCAACCCACTTGACGAGGATCTCCGTTATCGCACGGTTGCCTTGCCGTTTGAGACGGCGCTCGATGACTCTCTCGGGCTCTGGCTGGATTTCCCCCTCATTATTTACGGGAGGAAGCTTGGGAAGAGGACAGATCTGGGTTCCTAGCTTGGGTTTCAAGCAAAAAACATGGAACACGGGATGGATGCGCGAACTCTCCGGTAAATCCAGTTTGTATGCCACTTTCCCAACCCTTTTTAACACTTGGAATGGGCCATAAAACCGAGGGGATAGTTTGAGGTTGTGGCGTGTTGCAATAGAACTCTGCCGATAGGGCTGCAGGCGAAGGTAAACCCAATCTCCCTCTCCAAACTCACGATCTGATCTCTTTTTATCCGCGTAGTATTTCATTCTCTGTTGGGATTGCTGTAAATTGTTTTGGAGTAGAATTCGGATCTTGTCTCTTGTAACTAAATGTTGATCCACTGCATCTGTAAGGGCTGTCCCGGGAATATAGGAGGTAAGTTTACATACAAGGCCTCAAATGGGGAAATTTTGGTCGAAGTGTGGTATGAGGAATTATACCACCATTCGGCCATTGGTAGCCATTGGACCCAACTCCTAGGTTTATCACCTGCATAGCAACGTAAGTAACCTTCCAAGGTCTTGTTAAGGGCTTCAGTCTGACCATCTGTTTGTGGATGGTAGGTTGAGCTGTAGTGTAACACAGTACCCTGCAGCTGAAATAAGGTCTTCCAAAAAGTACTCAGAAAAATAGGATCACGATCCGAGAGGATAACCTTAGGCAACCCATGTAGTTTAAAAATTTCCTTAAAGAATGATTGTGCAACTCCAGCAGCTGTGTATGGGTGTGCCAATGCAACAAAATGACCATATTTGGTTAATCTATCGATGACTACTAAGATGACATTGAACCCTTGAGATTTAGGTAACCCTTCCACAAAGTCTAGTGAGATTTCCTCCCAAGCTTGTGAAGGAATTGGGAGGGGCTGGAGCAGACCAGGGGGTAAAATGGTCTCAGTTTTATTTATCTGGCATGTGTCACATTCCCTTACCATACTTTTGATGTCCTTCTTCATCCCTTGCCAATAAAAGTCACGTTTTGCTCTTTGGTATGTCTTCACAAAACCCGAGTGGCCTGCTTGGGGGTCTGAGTGAATGTAAGTGAGGACCTTAGCCTTGAACAGGGACTGAGGGTCAATTACCAACCTGTCTTTTTTGAAGAGTAACCCTTGCTTCAGAACATAATCTTTAGGCCCTTGCTGACCTGTTGTAAGCTGCTGGATAATCTTATTTAACTCAGGTGAGCCTGCATAAGTGGCTTTGAGTTCATCAATCCACATAGGGGTAGGAAATGTAAGAAGGCCTAGGAATCCTCCCTGAATCAATTCTGGTTCATGCCTTCGAGAAAGGGCATCCGCTACTTTATTTTCCCTTCCTTGCTTATACTGAATTGTAAAGTCATAGCCCATTAACTTTGTGATCCATTTTTGCTGTTTTGCCGTGCCCACCTTTTGCTCCAAGAGGTACTTAAGTGACTGTTGATCGGTTTTAACAACAAAGGTCTGACCCAATAGGTAGGGTCTCCACTTGTGAACTGCCGTGACTAGAGCTAGGAGCTCTTTTTCATAAGTGGAGAGGGTCAAAGTTGTCCCCTTCAATGCTTTACTTAAATAGGCAATAGGTTGGCCCTCTTGCATTAATACAGCCCCCACCCCACAACCACTTGCATCACACTCAATAATGAATTTTTGGCAAAAGTTAGGTAATCGTAACACTGGTGGAGTTGATACTGCTGCCTTAAGTTCCAGAAATGCCACATTAGCCTTATCATCCCAATGAAAAGAGTTCTTTCGCAATAGAGCTGTAAGTGGGGCTGCAATAAGGCCATAATTCCTTGTAAATTTCCGATAATACCCCGTCAAGCCTATGAAGCCTCGCAAAGCTTTAGTATTCGCTGGAGTTGGCCAGTCCACCATTGCTTGTATTTTCTTTGGGTCTGCTTTAACACCCTCACCAGAAACTAGGTGACCCAAATACTCCACCTCGGCTACACCAAATTGACACTTGGATAATTTAGCGAATAAGCAATGGTTAGATAAGGTTTGTAGTACCACTTTAAGATGCCCAAGGTGCTCATCCATGGTGCGGCTGTATACCAGGATATCATAAAAAAAACTAAGACAAATCGCCTTAAATATGGTCTGAAAATTGTATTCATGAACCCCTGAAAAGTTGAGGGTGCATTGGTAAGCCCAAAGGGCATTACCAAGAATTCATAATGTCCCTCATGAGTGCGAAAGGCCGTTTTAGGGATATCCTCTGGTACTACCCTGATTTGATGATAGCCGGATCGAAGATCCAGCTTTGAGAACATTGCTGCCCCATGTAGTTCATCTAGGAGTTCATCAATCACCGGAATGGGAAACTTGTCTTTGACCGTTTCCTGGTTTAGTGCTCGATAGTCAACACATAAACGCCAACTCCCATCAGCTTTGCAGACCAATAAAACAGGTGAAGAAAAGGGGCTAGAGCTGGGTCGAATAACACCTGTTTTAAGTAATTCAGCCACTATTTTCTCTATTTCCGACTTCTGGTAGAAGGGGTACCTATAAGGCCGTGTAGAAATGGGACTAGTACCCTCTTTGAGGATAATACGATGGTCATGAGACCTCATAGGTGGCAGCCCCGTGGGTTCCTTAAAAACTTGGGTAAATTCTGATAAAACTTGCTTGAGTTCTGGGTGGTTTACTTCATTGCTCAACACTGTAGGTGTAGCTTGTAATTGGAGAATTAAGCCCTTCCCATTGTAACATGAATTGAGAAACATTTTGTGGCAATCCGAGAATGAAGTCTGTTGGAGTTGAAGGCCCTTAAACAAAACTGATTTACCCTCCCACTGAAACTGCATTTGTAGGGCAGAAAAGTTCCAATTTATGGAGCCAAGGGACGCAAGCCACTGAATACCTAAGACTCCATCACAACCAGCTAGTGGTAATACAAAATAAGAAGGTGTAAAACAAACCCCTTGAATTCGAGTATCTATTTCATCACAAGATCCCAATGTTTCTACCACAGCACCATTAGCCACTTGCACTTGTAACTTTGACTGACTATTAATGGGCAGGTTAGCCTTTGTAACAATAGATGGGTCAAGGAAGTTGTGAGTACTTCCTGTGTCCACTAAAATAAGCACTGATGCAGTACCAATATGACCATGTAATCTCATAGTTTTAGGGCAAGGAGTACCTGTTAAGGCATTCAATGTAATTGTTGGGCCTTCGAGTGTAGTTGGTGGTGTTGTTTCCGTCATATCCGTAGAGTCATAGAACACTTCTTCACCCTTGTCCTCAGTATTCTGGTCAGCAGCTTGTAGAAAGTAAATTTTTGGAGATTTACACACATGACCCAAATGCCATTTTTCATCACAATGAAAACATAATCCACGCTTCCGTTTATCATCCATATGGCTTGGTAACACCCTTCTCATGGGGTTAGGTGACTTTGGGGGCTGAGTGGTACTTGTATTAGGGGATGACCACTGAGTTCCAGTGGTGCTTTGATATGGATTTCAGTCTGCCCATGGTTTAGCATTTCTTCTTGTACTAACCCAAAATTATTCTTGTATTTTTGCAAGGCTAAATGCTATGTTGAGGTTCGCTGGTTTGAGCAACCGAAGAGGAAGGCGGATGTCATCTTTGAGGCCGCTAAGGAAGCAGCTCAACTTATGGTTGTCAGAGAGCCATTTTAATCTGTTAGAGAGAGACTCAAACTGAGCTTTATACACAGCCACTGTCGAATGTTATTTCAGCCTAGTGAGCGACTCCATCGGATCGTCATACGCTGTCGAACCAAAGCGTAGTTGAAGTGCCTCAGTGAAGGTCGGCCAGTCCGTAAACTGCCCAGTATCAATTGCATCTTGGTACCACGTGAGAGCCTCTCCCTCCATGTGGTATGAAGCCATTAAAAGCTTTTGAGCATTAGGTGTTTGATAAAATGAAAAATAGTGGTGCACCTTGAAAACCCACCCTGCTGGGTCCTCACCACGAAAATGAGGAAAATCCAACTTTACTCCCCTTGGTGTTTGCCTACGGTGCTCTCCCTCATTTTCTACCTCACGGTCTAGCTCTTGTCTCTCTTGATGGTCACGGTTTGGGTGTTGGGCTTGGTTTGCTAACACAGTTCTTAGCATTTCATGAATTTGTTGCATCTGTTCACTCATGTTGTGAATAGCTTGATCATGCTGGAGTAGCATATCTTGTTGTTGCTGCTTGGTGCGGATATGTTCAGCCATTAGGACGTTAGGCTCTAGATACCACTTGTAATATCCCTGTGATGTGTATGTTGCGGATGGGTTGGATATTGGTATTTCTGGGTTGGTTCTTGATGGAAAACGTATGCAGGTGAGATGTTTGTGGAAAGAACTTTAAGAAAAAACTGAAAAAGAGATGGATATAGGGTTCTTCGAGGGACCCTTAACCTCCCATAGACTTGATTCAATACTCTCAAAATAAAATGTCAGATGCCAAGTTTGTGCCCCCGGACTGAACCTAATACCCACGCAGGAGTAACTAACCAAAGCAGTAATAAATGGACACGTGTCCTGACTCATAACAGAATAAAGCAACAATTCAAATAACACGTTCTAGACCTTCTAAAGAAACACAAGTCTGAATTGTAAATAACTGAAATTATGCAAACGGGGCGTTTTAAGAAATCCAACGAAACGGTGCGGTTTGGGTGAAACGGTGAGCTTCAATCCTAGCTGCTGTTGTGCGTTTTGATGTCGATTTACTTCATATGACTTCCCGAACTCCTTCACTTCAGTTCTACCTTGTCTTCGCAGTTGTCTTCTGTTCCCTGTAACCCTAACTCTCTGCCATGCGTCGCCTTCCCCTTAGCCTCATAACACACATGAATACCAATAATTACGTACTTATGCGTCTTTTCACATTTCCTTAAAAAGGAATTGAAGGACATTTTAAACGGTAAAAATTCAACAATCGAAATTGAAAATAAAAATGCATGTTACCCCAATTATTTTATTCCTTTCCTAAGTTGATAGTTTGCCTCTTTTTATTTTCTTAAAAGTGGTTTTCACTATTATTTAAAAGTAATTCTATAAATGAGTTACCATTCATCTTCACACTTATATTTATAATTTTTTTTTCATAAAATATAGGAGTATTTTTTATAAAATGTGAAGTGTAGTTAATAAATAGTATTAATGAGAATAATTTTTAATCATTTAATATTAACCTACTTTTTTTCTTTACATGTAAAATTTGAAAGGACACGGAGCATGCAACCATTGGTGTTGACGAGGCATTTCTAAAGTAGGGTGTGCACTTGCACAAGTGATTGGGTACTAAGCGACAAAAAATCATTGATTTTACGGCAATAAATAAATTTTATAAAAATAAATTTATAAATTAACATATTTATATATAATATGTTAAATTTATTTTATAATTAAAATAATTTTACAATATAATATATTATATTAAATTACGTCAATTTATAAATTTATTTTTATAAAATATTTTTAGCTTAAATCATTTATCTTCATTTACTGTCATTACAAGAGTTATTAACACATGCATCGCGGTACTGATTCATACAGAACTAGAACAACTCAGAAATTGAGTTCTTGGTAGGATTCATCAACTTTATAATGGTTGAATTACATCTCATACTTTCTCAATAATCATTTTTGTTAACGGATAATTAACTATTTATGATCAATTTAAACAAGAATAACATGTTTAAAAATGAGAATATGGATATTAATCTATAAAAAAAGATCCTAAACAAAAGCCCAGCAAGGCATGTTTAGTGGATATATATAACTTATAAGAAAGTCAAGCTTTTTTTTGTTTTTAATATTTCCGTGCACTTCATAAGTTCGTAAATAGGTTTAAATACAATTAATTGTCTAAGGCAGAAATCAAACCCCAATACACCCGCCAAAGCAAATCTATTTTCTAAAATAGGCTTTGCCCACACGTAAAAAAGAGAGAAAAAATAATGCATAATGAGTGTGTAACTTCTTCCATACTAAATGCAATTAGTTAAAGTCTAAGGTACTAAAATAATTCCTATCATACCACAAGCTAGCTAGATTTGCTTAAGGAAAACTCAGCCTCTATGATTTGAGATTAATGTGGACTTCTTCGACACATACAACACTTGGCGTTCAATTGCTTAATACATTCTTTTGGAATAAAAGCTTAAATCATTTTTCAAAAAAAATCTAAGCTATTATTGTTTTATTTGAAAATCAGTTTTCATAATTCATCTCATCCTATCTCATCTAATTATTATAATTTTCTCAAATTCTCACACAAAATAAAATAAACAATTCAACTTTTTCAAATCTCAAAATAAAAATAATATTAAAAAATATATTCTAACAATATTTTATTCAAATTTTAATTTTAATCTCAACTCATTTCATTTCATCTTATCTCATTTGCGAAAACAAACGAAAATGATTAAGAATTCTGGTCCAACCCAACAAAATCAGAAAAAAGAAATAAAAAAAAAATACAAACATGATCGCATTTCTCTTTTTAAGTATTTATTTGTATCCCCTAATTTATGTCATCTCAAATCATCCAAAAATTAAGATCTACCTAATTATCACACAAAACAAACAATCCAACGACATAATTGAAACAAATTCTATATTCTATACAATGGATTAGGGAAAAGCTTATACTATTGATATAGATGACAACGATAATGACGATGATGATGACGATAACGATGACGATGCGGAAGGGGTAACCAAAACGGAACCGTTGGGTGAATTCCGGCAAAGAGGGCAGGTGGCATTCATTTTCAGCCACTCATCTACGCAATTAGCATGGAAATAGTGATTGCAGTCAGGTATAGTTCTAAGTTCCTCCTTGGGCTGGTACTCGGAGAGGCATATGGGGCAAGTATTGTCATTAGGCTTAGGTAAACGTCTACTCTCCCCGAGCAAAGTCTTTGGGTATGATTCTATGGTGGGTCCGTCAAGACCCCTTGCAAACATGGTGCGTTGAGGAGTAATTGAGATGGAGAGTTCTGTGCTTGGATGGCGTCTGCGGCTAAATACCCTAACGAGACCGCATAGGTAGCATGTGAGCCCAATGATGCACACTATTCCGGGTATTCCCACGCCTATCGCCACGCCGTACTTCACGCTCCTCGGAAGACCACCTAAAACAAAATTTTAATAAATAAATTGTGAATAAAAATTAAAAATAAACACGTTCAATTTGTTTATTATAATAAATTACGGCACATTTAAATTATTTAATTAATATTTAAATTTATTTAAAATATGTCAGATTATTGAATGTGATCATTACTTGACGTATTTTAAATAATTGTTCTTTTATTATATTTAAATCTACCTAAACGCCTGGGGTCTAAAGGCCTTCAATGAGTTATGTCAATAATCATTCTCACGCAATATATATTATTTTTATTTTTATTTTTTTATTTTATTCTTCTTATACGAATTTTATTATTTAATTCATATTTATATACATGACACATTTGATAAGAAAAAAATAAAAATATATAATATATAATATGTAAAAATAATGAATAAAATTTTTCTGTAAAAGTATGAAAGATGACGTGGAAGTTTTGTAGTCAACCTCCGGCCGATACATATACGTCTCTTTAGTAACAAGTTGGGGTTGGACAATAGAGAATGCCGACACCGCTGCCTTTGACTACGAGCGGCTTAAAAATTGAGTGGGTCCAAAACTTCTAGGAAAATGAGTACAGCAGCACGGTCGTCGGTAGCGAGTCGCGCAGCTCTTAGACATTTTTGTTCTTTTGTGATGACCTAGTCCTACTCTACCGACCTGACGTGTGTTTAACCACTTGTTTTTGTTCATATCTCGCTTTCTCGATCTCTCTCCTCGTGATCATCCTGTGGTGTGTTAGAATTCATGTTCACAGCTAGCTCTCGAAGAAAGCGATCTCCCACCCCAATCAACTGGTTAGCTAGAATCATGGCTTTTTTATTAGATGATGAAGGAAATTAAAAAAACAATAAACTCACCTAGAGCCCTATGTGTGATCATCTGTTCTTGATGGGAACTGTTAGGTCTCATATGGTTACCCAAATGGTTATCCAAATAAAAAATTAGTGAATAATGATAAAATAGTTTGAATTAAAATATTTTTTGAAGTCTTGAAAAAGGATTGAGAAAAATTTAAATAAAAATATTATAAAATTAAAATATTATTATAATATAATTTGTTAATATAATTTTTGTTTTGAGACTTGGAAAAATTAAATTATTTTTTGTGTTTTATTTAAAAATTAGGAAAAGTTATAATGATTAGATAAAAATTTTAAAAATATGAAATTAGAAAATGCTTGTATTTGAATGATTTTTTAAAATTGAGATAAGATGATATGAGATGAGTTGAAGCATGCCATTTGTAAAACCAAACCAACCCTTAATTGTTTACACATGGTTGTTAAAGAAAGAGATATTCTACCACCCCCTGAAAACGTGTCCAAGGAACCACAGCCGGCACTGCATCCCTCTCTTCCAGTTGTTCTGACTTTATTAATTAAGATGCTGATTTTGATTTCCAAACCTAGCTCTGTTAATAAATTATTTTTTCACGGTTATAGCCAAGGAGATAAATATACTAGACAGTGTAGTTTTAACTTCTAACGTTCATTTCAATTCTTTAAACGACTTTAGAGAGATACTGTACGTTCATTTCATCATTTTAACATAATATTTTTTGTTTTCAGCTTATCAGAATGGTGTTGATTTTTCTTTCTTTATTTCTTTATTTTTTGTTTCTGTTCTGTGAATTATCCTTTTGGTCATTGGTGAATCAAAAAACAGGGGAAAAACAAAAAGGGAAACCAAAGCAATCTGCCATGTTAGCCCAAGTACCTGGCAAAAGTAATTTTGTCTGGGAAAGCAATTAAACGTACGTACCATTGTTATGATTGCTTGGAATATTGGAGCATCCAACTTCCAGACTCGAATCATTCTCGCGAGCACAATCTCCGCCGCTCCCTGCACATCGTTGACAATTGGGCACATACCAGATCAACTGGACAGGTGATTGTGGAAAAGGAAGCAGAGCCGTGACAGCCGTCGATATCATCCTACACGACCTCGGCGGCGGCAAGATATCAGCGTACAAAGTCGTCGTAAACAAGACCTTGTAATCATCCCCGCTGAGGCAATAAATCGGCCAGTACAGAGACATCATTGTCGCGTTGGACGAGCAGTTGAAGAAGGTGAAGTTCCCAGGAACCTCGAACTGGAATGGAGTGTTGGAGAGATTGAAGTTGTCCAGGAACCGTTTGGGAAAGCAGTGATTTGGGTCGCCGATGTATATGGACTGCCCCAGGTAATCGATGTCTTCGACGACGAAGTCTCCAGAGTAAGGGAGAGTGAGAATCGTTTGGCTTTGGTTGTTACACGAGAGATCGAATCCCGGATAGCCGCAGGATTTTGGTTGAGAGTCTTTCAGTCGGAAAGGGAACCTAACCGGCGGGCTTTGGCTGCCACCGCAAGATGAAGTTTTGCAGATTGCGGTGCTTGATTCTATCCGTGAAAGGAAGACCCAGATGAAGATGAAGATGAAGAATAAGAAGCTTTGGAAGGAAGTCATTTGAGCGAGTGACTCGTGAGGTACAAAAAATAATCGGCCTGCGGGGGGATACACAATTTGGTTGGTAAGTTTCTTGAGATATGAAAGGTCAGGCGAGTCGGAGATTCTTTAAAGTCGGAAGGCCCTATACTTTCTCTTTAAAGTCCTCGAAGGAAAAGTTGCCAACAAACTGGACTCGAGGGTATAACGGGATTTTGACTTGGAAGATATAAGGATACAGGACTCTTGCTGGCTATTATTTATTTATTTGGAAATATAGAGTATTAAGTTAGTAACCTTCAGCTTCAAGCTGAAAATCATTCAAAAGGATAAAACTCCAAGCTGAAAATATTATTAGATAACTGTCGGGAATGGACTTGGGTGCACTAGGGACGTGACCATAGCAAGCTGAAGGCAAGCAATGCAAGGCGGATGGAGGGAACAATGAACAAATTTTAGAGAGAATATTGGGCAGATCGAAGTGACGATAAGTAAAGCAAGACAGTCTGTGCGTAAGTGGAGATGATCAGCAATTGAGGTTGGAAGGGATATTTACATCCCTCCCGGGCAGAGTTGAGCTTAGCTCGTGGAAGGCCCATTGATTAGCAGTGACTAAATCTAAAATACTGTAAAAAATAAGTTAAAAAACAAAAATTTAAATTCAATGACTAAATCATGTACAATACAAAAATAGTTGATTTAATGTGTGCAAACAATAAATTTAGATTTAAACCTATAAAGCGCAATAAATTTAAATTTACAGTACCAAAATATTAATAATGTCCTAGATTTCATTCAAATATGAAATAGCCGCAATCCCCTGCATCAGTTTTGATAGTTTATGCATTTGAGTCGATGACTCGATAATGATTTATAATTTTCCTACATGAAGTTTTATTGATTAGATACACTATTTTATCTTTAGTCATTTAATTATAGACATCTAAACCATCAGCCAAGTGATATATGACATAAAATAGGACACATTATGAACTCACTTCCACCTCTAATTGTGACAAGTTTTGCATAATGGTAATCATGGTATTGAGTTTCTCACCAATAAAGGGATCATTCCACGGTGCGTCCGTCTCAGTCATCCACAATTAGTATGGAGTTCATAGCTAAGTCTACAAAATCATCTAAATTATAAATTAAATAATGAAAATATTAAAATTATGTAAATAATCATTTAAAATCATATAGTTACCTGATTCAAGCCTATAGCTCTTGGCTTCAACGATATCTACTCCAATGAGTATTGAACTTAACCAGTTCTGTGTGCAAACGAGGGTCTCGACGGTGGTCGGAGACAATAAACTCTGATAAGCATCCAAAACACGAGCTTCGTTATTCGTATGAAGTTATAATATTATGTGGAGAGTGTTATTTGCTATTTTATACAAGGTTAAGCTAATAATTTGGGTGGAATCATTATTAAGCTTTTGTTCTATTTTGGAAGTTTACATTTTAGACTTGAGTTGTACACTGGTGAGTATGATGATTGATTTTTTTTTTTTGTGCACGAATGTATATACCTAAGGGATTAGGAGGTATGTGAGGTACCAAGAGACAATATCAGAAGGTTAGAATCTTGGAATATTAGATTTGACATAATAATTGAAGATTAAAATAGGCATGAAATGGATAAGATGGATAAGTGCTTTAGACTTTGTTTTAAGTGCAACAAATTTCAAGGGAGAGGATGTAACACCCAGGCCAACACCTAAGCCCAGGCCCAAGCTATGCGAAGCCCAACCCGTTGGAGAAGGAAACGACGTCGTTTACTAGAGGTCAATACTCCTCTGTTTTCCCTTTTCTTCCCCACACCCTCACGGTTTCTTCCTCACGATTCCATCTCCACCCCGTCACCTCTCCTCTCCAATACTTTCTCTCCCCACTCACTCAAGCCACATTTATTTTCACTTCCAGATCTCTCTCTCTCTCTCTCTCTCTCTCTCTCTCTCTCTCGTGCTGAAGACCTACTATAGTGACCTGCACCACCAAATCTCCACACAAAATAAAATAAACAATTCAACTTTTTAAAATTTTCAAAACAAAAATAATATTAAAAAATATATTATAATAATATTTTATTCAACTTTTTAACTTTAATCTCAACTCATTTCATCTCATCTCATCTCATCTCTGAAAATTTCCTTTCGTTTGGAAGTTCAACTCATCTCAGCTCATCATTACAACTTTTTCAAATCCCAACATAAAATATAATAAACAATTTAATTTTTTCAAATCTTAAAATAATAATAATAATAAACAATAATATTTTAACAATATTTTATCATCTCAACTCAACTCAGTTCAACATCCAAACGCTTCTTTGTAGCAAAACTCAATTATGAAAATTAACAAACAAACGAAAGTCTGATTTATGCACTTAGGTGAGGTGATGGCATGATTGCAAGTAGAGAATTACTATAGATACAAAGAGATCATATAAACTAATGTGGCTTTATGGACCATTTAGATTTATTTTACAATAAAAATAACTTTAAAATCTAACGTACCACATCAATTTATAAATTTATTTTTATACAATCTCTTTGTGGTTAAAATATTTTCCTCGTAACATGGTGGATTTAGCAAGAACAGCATCAGCCACGTCAAATTACAAGCTAGTATACTTTGAAATGTAATACAAAGTATTTTTTTTTTTTTAATTTTAAGTTTTGATTTTTGGGATTTTTGTGCATGATATTATTTTGCGAAAGCAAGAATTATTGATTGAGGTTCATCAAGCAGGAAATAACGAAACAAGTAATAAGCAAGTTGTTCATGAATAAAAATTAGAGCGCTGCTACACTTCTTGAAAAAAGCTCCCGAATATACTTCCCGAACATCACATTTCAATTTTTTTTTTTTTCATATATTTTTTTAATCATCATAAATATTTTTAAAAAAAAAAAAAAAAATTCACAATATCATTAAAAAATACTTCCTTAATCATTAAGAAAAAAAAACAGCATTCGAGATACTTTTTAGATCCCAAATTCGGGACTTTAGCATTTCTCTAAAAATTATAACAACCCACCCACAAACACTTGGATTTAATAAAAAGGGTGCAAAGTATAGTATATGATTGTATGTAAATTATATATATATATATATATAATTTGGAATGCAAATTGAAAAAATCAGTGATAGTTTGTGATTAGAAAGTGTAATTAATCCTCATTTTGTTTTTACAAGTCTATAATCATATCATTAATTAAAAGTGTAATGTTAGAGAGAAGTTATTATAGTAGTGCACACTTTGCACTTACTGCGTGGTTGTTTCTAGTTGATTGTTCTCAATACTCATTTAGAGAGATGTGTGGTTTAGATGATGCATACATATATATATATATATATATATATATAAAACAGATACTCCTAATAGTGAATTATATCTATATTTATTCTAATTAAAATTACGGACCTATTCCTATATTTTCTTACAAAAATCTAGAGAATCTTAACATTCAACACTCATGTACAGCAAAAGCCAGCTGTTTGTACGGTGTACTTTTTTCCTCCCAATCTCTAGGAAATTATTGCTTCTTATTACTGTGGTCGGTAAGAAAAGTTCACCGCTATCTATTATTATTTATAAATAATCACAAATATTATTATTCACGAAGTATCGATCATCACCTTGTTGGACAAGACTTTGTTTATTTTTTTTAAAATATATATAAATAGTATTAAAATATATTGAATATAGATAAAATAAGATGAAATATATATTTATTTATAAAGATAAAATGAGATTAATTTAATTTTCTTTTTATGAAATATTTATAGTTGTGGGACTTTTATATCAACAATATTATATTACATATGCACTGAAACGGGATGAAGCCCGCGTATGAACGAACAGTACAAATATTTTTCCCTAACATTTTGTCGTTTTCTTAGGCTGTGTTGCGTTTTTATTTTTTATTTTTCCTGCATGTTTTATTAACCAATTATGTGTAATTATTTTTACTTTTTATCAAATATTTTATTGAGTCATTACAAATATTTGTGAAAAAAAAACACAACCTTATTTATAAAATATTACACATAATTATTCATAAAATATATTCCTTTTATCAAATCTTTTATAGTCATTCTTCATATTTTGTAATAATTTTTACTAATCATTATTACTATACTAGATATTTGTTAAAATAAATAAAAATAAATATGTTATAAGGATGATAAATAATTTTTTTTAATAGCGATGGAATCCACTTATAATTATATTAATTTTTTATGATAAAATATTGACAAAATGGTTTGAATCCGTATATGAACAGTAACAACAAATGGCTTGACTCTTACAATACAGTAACAACAAGTGCCAAATGTCAGATTCACTTTTTTTCCCTAACCGTACAGAACTTCAACCGGGCAGACTAACTTAAATTAATAAACAAAATAAGATGAGATGATATTAAAAATAAGTGTTTGTTTTAAGAGATATCCTAACCATACAAAACTTAGGGGTCTAAGAGCATTAGTATTGGTCTATGCATATACATATGCAAAGTCATATTTACATAATATGACCTTAAAATCCTCCACATTGACTTATGCATATCCAAATATTTAGCTACCTATGAACAGTGTTTATCCAAATTTGGATAATCACTATTCACCCTACAAATCATATTTTAATCATTATTTATCTCTCCTCCCACTCTCTCTCTCACAATCCTTTCATTTTTTCCCTCATTCAACAACACAACAAACATTCACTTGCACATTCATTTTATTATTATAATATATTATATATATATTTTTCATTTTATTATATTTTTAATATATTATTATTAAAAAATTATATTTTTTATTATTACATTTGTATTATTAATGTTAAATATATGTAGTGGATGTTAATTGTAAAATATATATAAAAAAATTGATTTTAGTAAAAAAATAATATTTTACCTCAAATATGCATAAGTTAATGTGAGAATTTTACTTAAGCAAAATGATTATGCAAAAGAGATAATTTTACATTTGTATATGTATAAACTAATAAACTAATGCTAATGTTATAAGTTGTTATCCAAACGTATCCGGTCTTTGCTTTTAACAAGTTCTCAAAAAGCTCCGGAGTGTCCCATCGGAAAGTTGAATTTAGAAGTATCTTCAACACGGTTTTGACTTGATTTATGCTTGGAGAAAAGTACGACCCAGGAGAAAAATGGCCACAGTAAAGTACATGGTTTGAATGTGTGTTTCGTACCCCAATTCATCAAACGAAGGACTTTACCAAAATGGACAGCAGTACGTAGTTTAGTTATATAAAATCAAATTATCTTACCTTATCTTATTTCATATAATTATTATAATTTTTTTAAGTTCTCACATAAAATATAATAAATAATTTTCAAATCTCAAAATAAAAATTATATTAAAAAATTACATTATAACAATATTTTATTTAATTTTTAACAAAACATCTCATCTCATCTCATCTCATCTCATCTTAACTGCGTAACCAAATGAGGTCGAAAGGTTTGGATTTAAAGTTCATCACAATTCATTTCATCTCATCTTATTATTATAATTTTCACAGATTTTCAAATAAAATATAATAAACAATTCAACTTTTTAAAATTTTAAAATAAAAATAATATTAAAAAATAATATTCTAACATGATTTTTTGACACCACTACTGAACTACATTTAGAGACATCCCCTATCTCTGAACCCTGGCATTCGAATAGGTCAGAGGGATGGATATACCTGACCGGAACCATGCCGCATTTAATGGGATAGAGACGGGCGTGCCACGATAGCGAGCCACGATAGCGAGCCACGACGCATTTAATGCATCCTAGGGCCGGCACGCAATAACATGCCTCTTGGGGTGTCAGTGGCAGTCACAATCAGGTCTGGCAGAACTATTGCACAATAGGGAGTTGGCGGGGACACTCGACCCCAGTATGGAGCGTCACACCCTCCACCTCCACCTCGGGGGCCATCCAGGTCAGGTAAATACCCCCTTCCCTCAGCCAGGGGAAGGGTTCAAACTCTTTCATACTTCAGCAAACACTCTCTTTGATTGAATATTTCTCTCTTTCACTCAATCTCAATAACTGACTCAGGCATCGGAGGTATCACGGCACCCCGAGTCCCCCATTCTCTATCTCAATAAGATCTAGACCGAGCCCAGCAGCGTGGAGTTGCTGAGGCTGTGAAACACAGCATCAACAGTAGCGCCGTCTGTGGGATCCTTTCTTTCCTATAGTAGCGTGTTCTTCGCATGCCAGCAACAACGTGCTCCCAAGTCTCGCGTCGTGAAGAAGAACAACCTGAAGCAATGGAAGCAAGAGCCAACGAACAAGCTGAAATGATGCGGAAGCTGATGGAGGGGGTGACGGCTCTCCGCCAGGAGAATGCCTCCCTGCTGAGGACTAATAGGGAACTGGAGGGAGACAAGCACAACCACCACTCTAAGTCACGTCGAGCCCCTGAGGTAACAACAGCCGAAGAAAAGCGGCGTAGGATGCACCTCGAGCTCCGTGAACTCAGGAACAAATACGTCGAGATGACTAAGCGGATGGGCACGACGTCCACAATGGACCAGCTACTCACCAGTACGGACCTGCCATATAGCGCTGAGGTTATGGTGGTCCATTTTCCCCCAAGATTCAAAGTTCCAGAGATAGATGTGTACGACGGATCCAGGGATCCATTGGAATATCTGGAAACATTCAAAACCCATATGACCCTGCATGGGTTTCTGGGGGAAGTCGCATGCAGGGCATTTCCTCTCACTTTGAAGGGGACGACGAGAGCATGGTTTGGGTTATTGTCGCCCGGTATCATTAACAACTTCGTTGAGCTGGCCTGACTCTTCCTGACGCAATTCATGGCAAGTAGGAAAATGAGGCGTCCTGCTGCCTACCTCTTGACTGTAAAGCAACGGGACAATGAAAGTTTGAAGTCATACCTCTCTTGGTTCAATATAAAGCGCATGACAATAGATGACCAGGATGAAAAAATCACTCTGGTGGTTCTGCTAGGGGGTCTGGTCCAGTAACCCTTTTATAACCGAGATCGCGCGGAAAACCCTAACTTCATTGAGGGAGTTCATGGACCGAGCCGATGGTTTCATCAACTCTGAAGACAAGCTTCGGGCGCTGATGGCTCCTTGGAAGACCGAGCTAGAATGGGCGGACAAGAGAACCACCGTCTAGAGCAGCAGTGACAGCAGGGAAGGTAACATGAAGAAGGCACGCAAGACCAAGCGCAAGGAAAAGTCTAGCAAGGCAGAGGGCATGAGGGTGGCCCAGAGTAAGCCACATCGAAGGAGCCCAGCCAGAGAAAACGATCATGTGGGCGAAATCAAAACAATCGCAGGAGGATACGTTGGAAGAGGGACCACCTCCTTGGCAAGGAGAGCTAGGGCTATACAAGAAACCGTAAAACCGGTCGGGACCGACTCAGACCGGCTGCCGGAGCTTTGAACCTGCCGAAACCGACGTGGAATCGGTCGGCCAACAGTTGAATTTGGCCAAAACTGATGTCCAGTGGTTCAGTTCTGGTTTGAGCCTGGACCGGACCGCTGAACCGACGAATAATTTAAATGTTTTTTAAAAATTATACATATATGAAACGATGTCGTTTTGAGACTTAGTGTTTGAAAAAAAATATAAAGGAATCGGCATCGTTTCACTCTAGGGTTTAAACACCCCTCACTCACCCTTCTTTTTCCTCATTTCGCTTTCTTCCTCATTTCACACTTCACAGCGCCTCTCTCTCTCTCTCTCTCTCTCTCTCTCTCTCTCCGGCGTCATCATATGCAGGGCCACCTCTGTCGCCACCAAAGACACCAACGAATCGACTAGAGTTATGCCGAGACCGATGTCGACGATTTTCTTCCCCTTCATCGATCGGTTTTGGTCGAGATTTACACAATTTCAAGGTATTGGTACGTTGCGATTTTGGACAAAAACCGCACCGATACCTTCGATTTTAATTCCTACGGAGGGCCCAAGCCAGAAGGGTCAGATACGAAGAAGTGTTCACCACCAACAAGGTAATCCCGAGCACTAGAGCCACTCAGGGGACAATCATAACCTTCAGCGAATTAAAAAAATCAACTATAGCATGTGATTAGAAAGTGTAATTAATCCTCATTTTGTTTTTACAAGTCTATAATCATATCATTAATTAAAATTACGGACCTATTCCTATATTTTGGACCTATTCCTATATTTTCTTACAAGATCTTGATAATCTCAACATTCAACACTCATGTACAGCAAAAGCCAGCTGTTTGTAAGGTGTACTTTTTTTCCTCCCAATCTCTAAGAAATTATTATTTAATAATTTCTTATTACTGTGGTCGGTAAGTGAAGTTCACCGCTATTTATTATTATTGTTTATAAATAATTTATTATTATTTAATATTTATTTATTATTATTCACCGACTTCCAAACCAAATCCTTCATCTCTCGCTTTTAACAAGTTCTCAAAATGCTCCGGAGTGTCCCATCGGAAAGTTGAATTTAGATGTATCTTCAACTCGGTTTTGACTTGTTATTTGGTTTCACAAAATCTATTATCTTATATCATTATTACAATATTTTAAAATTTACATAAAAAATATAATAAAAAATATAATTTTTTTAAATATTAAAATAAAAATAATATTATAACAATATTTTATTTAATTTTCAACAAAATATCTTATCTCATCTTATCTGACCTGTGTAATCAAACGAACCCTAGAAGGTTTGGATTCAAAGTTCATCACAATTAATCTCATTTTATTTCATACAATTATTAAAAATTTCACAAATTTTTAAACAAAATATAATAAACAATTCAATTTTTTCAAATCACAAAATAAAATTAATATTAAAAAAATAATATTCTAATAATATCTTATTTAATTTTTAATTTTTATCTTATTTAATCTCATTTCTAACTATCTATCCAAACTTTCCTAATCAGAGTAGTAAGAGGATGCACCCTGCTGCTGTAAATGCTGCAAGATTGCTACCTATGCAAATAAGACAAATATAAAATAATTTAATATTATATTAAGAAATGATAAAGTTTTTTTAATAATAAAAGCTAGATGGATTAAGTAGTTGGTTGGTATTTTTAAATGTAAACACTGCTATTTTTATTAAAAATCAAATTTCTAAATTTATCTTAGACAATTTGATTCATGTTAAAATATTAGGACATAGAGATCCGTCTTTCCGATTAAAAATTCAAAAATTACTTTTATTGTACAAAACAATTAACAAATTGATATGTTTTAAACGTTGTTCTCGTCTTGAAATTTATAATCTCCAACCGAATTATTTTATAAATTTTAAATTTAAGAATTTAAATGCAACGATTTAAAATGTGTCGTGTTAATAAGTGAGAATGTTAAATTTTAAGTGAAGAATAATATTTTTAGTTTTAATTATTTATTAATTAAACGTATGAAAATAGTGATAAAAAAAAAAAGTATAGATTAAAACTATATAAAAAAAAAAAAACGGTTAGACAGAGCACATGTCAATCCAACATTTGGAGGGAACAGATTGCTTGCGCATTTTGATTTGAGCAAAGTAGTGAAGAACAAATCCACCGTCCAGGGGTCTCGATATGGCGGGAAAATGTCCCTATAGTCCTCGCCACATGAAAACCCTAACCCTTCTATCTCAGCCTGCATAATCTCTCTCTCTCCCTCTTTCTCTCTGAAACGCCCTCCTCTAGTTCAGTCTCATCTACCTGTGATTACCCTAGAGAATGTCTCATCCACGGAATCAGGTGTGTTTCTTCGAAATTCCCGTTTCGTCCAATCTAGGGTTTTCTTTCGAAGAGCACCCAAAATTACACATTTTTCACAATTTATTCACTAATACTGGTTCCTTTCGTTCTCAGTGAATCGCAGGTACGAAGCTACACAATTGGTTACCAACGAGTTGCAGATTCTGCCTAAGTTATATATAGTTTGGGGACAAAATGTCTGATGCGTTTGACGATGAAGCCGAGCAAACCGTTTCGATCCAGGAGTACCTCAAAGGCGTAGAGGAACAGGAGCTGGTCTGCTTCTTTCTTGTACATAATCTAGTTTGTTGTTTTGTTTATAGTTGTATAGGACTTTTACTCTTTTGGTTGCCGAAGAAATGATGAAAAGATGTTATACTAGGATTGCAAATTAAATTTTTTGTGCTGTTTTAGTTTTGCATTAAACTTTTAATGGCTAAGCCGGCTAAAATTGTTAGTACGAGGAAGAGTTGAGTGGGTTTTTTTTTGTCAAAAACCAAAAAAAAAAAAAAAGAAAAAAAAAATCTTTAATTCAAGTTATCATCTCTTCGAAAATTACCTTACTCCTAGACGTTGGTCAGCTTGCACATGTCTGTAAATTATGAAAGGTAGTTTTTAAAATTAATCTTCTGACTTATCATTCGTGACTGAAAACTTGATTTTCTCGATGATGTTTTTGAGTGTAACAACAATCAAATAGTTCCTCATTATTTACACATCTATCCTTGGTGCTGAACCTTCTTCCGAGGGCTAATTTAGTTATTCTCTTGGTGGAACGTTTTGCCTGCTAGGATAAAGGAACGCAAATGTTGTTTGTGGAAACAATTGTGTACCTGAAAAGATAACCAAAGAATGTATTTGCCTCTTAACTTAAACTTCTTAGTCTCTGAACCATTTTTCTTCAGGGATAGATTATCAAACTTCAGGTGGCTTGTGCTGGGAGTATATATCTGACTGAATCTACAAGGTTGAAAAAAATCATTAATTTATTCCATCTAATTCACCAGTAGGTAACTTAAAAATTGTCTACCATGCCTCATGATGGGGTCCATGTTCGCTTCAGCTCACATTTTCATCTCATGTACCTTTGTTTTGCTGTTTCATCCTTTTTCGTAGTTAGAATGTCCTCTATTTCGAATGTAGATTGCATTCATTCCTGTATATAATAAGACATAATGTCTGTTAAACATACATCTACTTTGGGCATACAAAGAAGATTTGGTTTCTGATCCTTACGATGTTTAAATCATTTCAGTTCATTACATATGGAACTTTTAACAAATTAATATTGGGCCACAGGTTTTATTGGAAATCCAAGTTTTTATCCCCTCTTCTATCTTCTATCCCAGTCACCCTTCCTCTTATGTTATAAAATTCTGTTGTCTATTCATTGACTTTCATTAATCTATATTTCTTACCTATAAAAACAACCTAGTATACAATATTATTCATTTTTTGGGGTTAAACTAATGGGTTATTTGTCTTTCATTAATTTGTGGCACATAGGAAGCAGACCTGGTTTTGGGAGGAGATGAGGGCAAGGAATGCACTTATATTAATGGTTATATGAAGAGGCAGGCAATTTTTTCATGTCTAACTTGTACCCCAGATGGAAATGCTGGAGTTTGCACGGCCTGCTCCTTATCTTGCCATGATGGCCATGAGGTATTCCCACTCCAATTATTTTCAGGGTAGAGAGTTTATTTATTGATAAGGGGAGAGATTTAACTTTCGAGTAAATGCTCAACTCTTGACTACTAGGCTTTGGATTTTCATATGGATATGGTTTCAATCTTTGTGATGTTTTGAGAGCTGGAATTTACGTTGGAAATTAGAGTCTCTCCGCTCCTCTCAGGGATTTAATGTTAACTGCTTTCTTAATCTTCTAGAAGCATGGATGCATTAAGTTTGTCTGACATACATTTCCAGCCACAATTTTTGTTTTCTACACTTTGAAGTTTGTCTAAAATATGCATTATTGCTTTATCTTTATCTGAAACAGGGTTGTTAGTTTGGATCGGTTGCTTGGGTGGATTACAAATTCATTATCAGATCATGGAAATGATCTCTATTATGCTAGGAACTCATATCTTCATTATGCCTGCTGCAGATAGTTGTTTATTTTCATTTAAACTTGTATATACAATTTAGCAATCCTGTAAAGCTTTTCTCCAAGGATACTTTACCTTGTCTATATGCTTATGCCAATTGGTGGTTTCTATTGTTCTACTGGAACTAGATTGTGGAGCTCTGGACCAAGAGAAACTTTAGGTGTGACTGTGGAAATTCAAAATTTGGGGAGTTCTTCTGCAAACTTTTCCCAAATAAAGATATTGAGAATGCCGAGAACTCGTATAATCATAACTTCAGAGGTTCATACTGCACATGCAGTAGGCCCTATCCTGATCCTGATGTTGAAGAGCAAGTAGAAATGATACAGTGCTGTATATGTGAGGACTGGTTTCACGAGGAGCATCTCGGTCTTGAATCTTCTGATGAGGTTGGTAGCTTGTGCTTTCTCAATGGCTCTCAATTCTTTTTTTAGTTCTTTGTTCTGCATTCTCCTTCCTTTTGATGCAATTGGTCATGGAAATATTACTATATGTTGCTCTGATGATACAAGTCCCGAGTCTTGCTGTCCAATGGAGCGACTGATTCTTGCATGTGAGTAGCTAAATTAGCATTGATGGGTTTGGATAGAGAAACTGATGAGTCACGTCATTACCTTTTATATTGACATACTATCTGCTTGAGTTGACTGGCCGGGAACTAAGAGCCAATCTATGTTTTTGGGGCTCACCATCTACCTTGTGTGATTTTTTTTTGTTGAGAAATGGTGTTACTGCAGTAGCTCTACCTTCAAGCTGTCCTGTTGGAATTGGCCCCACCCAATGCCAAAAAACAATTAATGGTTAAGCCATGTGATTTAAGGTCATAGCTCATCAGTTGAGAGGGTTCTTTAATTGATACTGTTCTGGAACCTTGAGTCTCTGACCTCAACCCTGATAAAAGTAAACCTTATTAGTATATTAATGCTTTTTTTTTTTGTAAGTAACGAAGTTTTTATTAAAACCTACAAAAGGCAGAGCCCAGGTGCACTATTAGTATATCAATATTGTATTTTATCATTCATAAATCCTGTTGATCACTTATAGACTATCTGCTATAGTTGTATGCCTCTCTTTTTCATGTACACTTTGTCTGTAAAAAACTAGATTCAAGGAACATTGTTTCCCAAGCTTTTGTGCTAAAATTGCAAGTTACATAATACCATGAGTTTTATCTTTTATTTGTGCTTGCCATCCTTGAATAAAGGATTAACGAAATGGAAGCATTCACCTAATTTTCTTCGACTGTCATTTATTTAATACTTCATCTCGTATGTGTGCGCAATTGTATGCGGAAGCTGAAAAATTGGTATCTGCATTTTATTCATTATTGTATATGTGAACTTTTACATTATTCCACTTCTTTTTCTGTTTAAGTGGTTTGTTTGTTTAAAGATTTCTAAGCACGACTTCTCTCTCTGAGTCTCTCCGAAGCCTATTGTTAGTGATTTAAAAATAAGCTACAAGTTGATAACTAGTGCTTACCTAAATTGACATCATTTTCTTCTCATGCAAATTATCATTATTTAATTCCCTGGTGCTGTGCATATCTTTCTACCCTACTGCAGGTTCCAAGAGATGAGGAAGGTGAACCTCTGTACGAGGATTTCATATGTAGGGCCTGCTCAACCAGCTTTTCATTTCTGGGGTCATATCCTCAGTCCATCTGGGCAGCCGGCAGACAATGTGATGCCACCCTTGATACTAATAAGGATAAGAATGTGTTGGAAGATACATCGTCAGCTGGTGGATCTGGAAAAGTAAAGAATGATGTTGATGCCCGTAAGAATCCTGAAATTGATCATACTAAATCGGATTCTGAGTTTGCATGTGATGGGGATGGTATGTCTCTTGGAGAAAATTCTCAGAATAATGTGGGTTCTGATCAATGTGTAAAAACTAGCAGTCCTTTGACTACTTGTGTTCTTGGAGTTAACCCGGAGAACACAACTCCTGCTTTGGAGAATAAACCACTGTTTCTTTCCAAAAGCTGGCGTGATGTCCTCTGCAGATGTGAAACATGCTTGGTTATTTACACCCAGAAGCGTATTGCTTTTCTGCTTGACAAGGAGGACTCAATTGCAGAGTATGAGAAAATGGCAACGCTGAAGAGGACAGAAAAGTTACAGGAACGGGAGGGTGCTGAGCTAAGTTTATTCAACAATCTCGGTCATATAGAAAAAATGGAGATTCTAAATGGCATAGCTGATATGAAGAATGAGATCCATGGTTTCCTGGTATGTTCTTAAATCTGTGACTTCTTAATGGGTCCCACTTTTATCACTTCCGGTACTGGCAGGGGCAATTACCATGTTATTAACCGACCGAAGCTACAGTACAACCTTTTTTGAAGCAGAATGGGGCAAGGGAAGGCATGGAATTTGGCCTTTTGTTCGTTCCACTTTTCTTTTAGGGTAACAGTGCTCACACTTTATTATTTCATTTCTCTTCTCCTTCTCTTTCCTTTGCAGGAGTCTTTCGACTCAACAAAGCCAATCACAGCTGCTGATGTACACCAGGTGTTTGAGAATCTAGCAAAGAAGCGCCGCCGCCTAGACTGAGTTTCTGTTGTTGAGAATTTGCTACAGTTGAATACATGTGTAACCGTTGGACTTCCTCGTTGACAGCGGAGACATCCATGTTAAAAAACAATCACAAAACATGCGTGACATGGTTTTCGGCTGCTCTTTTAAGTTAGAATAAACTTACCAACATCAACTGCTTTGCCTTGTAAATTTATTTGCTTATGCACTTCTAAACTTAATTGGGATGTTTGCCAGCACTACTTTAGAACTTGCTTTTGTGTATTCTCTATTCCTCTTGTTCTCTTTTATCTATTTTCTCCGTCCCTCCCTTTGTATCTTATGGTGAAAATGGTTTGCTTTCTTTTCCACAAGTGGCAGCATTCAATCTAATGTCACTTTTATTATTCTAACTTTATTAACAATATTAATTATCAAGAAGAATGTAGGTGGTCAAGGCTCCGTAGGACCAAATTATCGACACCGAGGATTGGAGGAGGACCCAATTGCCAGCCCGATTCTCTCCAAGAATTGTCGAATGTATTTGTCTCTCTAGCTGCTGGCAATAGCAATAAGCCCACCCAGATCGGGTAATGCCACTGAAGAGTGATGTGTATGCATGACTAGCATAGACATGTTTTTAGAGAAAGTCATCATACTCTTGCTTGTACTTCTGGACTACCTAGGAATCTTGGGAAAACATGGAAAGCTAGTGATTGCATTTAGGTTGGCATTGGTCTTTTGGTTGAGTTTTGCATTGTTTAGAAAAACGATGGGGTCAACGTGGTTAAAATGATTTGTCAGTCCAATTATGGGGAGTGCTACTCCCACCGAGGGTCGGTACTAACTAGTGCATTGTGTATGTATTTTTTTTTTCAAGTATTCTTTTGTGTATTTTTAAAACAAAGAAAATTAAGAAAATAAAAAACACTATTAAAAAATAAACAAACACAAATTAATGTTAAAAAAAGACAAGTCGATACAAAAAATTGGTACTCTCTCTATCATTTTCCATCTACGTCTATATCTCCCCTGAGAAAGAAAACTTCTGTACGTAGGAAATGATATACCGACTACCGAGGAACTAGTTCTTATAAACATTTTTGTTTTTCCCATTAGGTACCCATTTAAGATTTGAAAGGAAATAGCATAACTTAATACAAAACTTCCTTTATCTTATCCTTTCAAATATATCATCAAATTTTTTTTTTTTTTTTTTTTTTTTATTTTATATATTAACTTTTACAATATATTAGGAGTGCCAAATCGTGTTAACATGTTATATTCGTATTGTGTCAAGACATGTATATTATACTATATGGATTAACCCAAACACGACCTATTAAGCATATCGCGTCAAAATCTCAAATCCGAACATGACCCATTAACATAACAGGTCGTGTCGTGTTAACCCGTTTCGACCCATCAGTGAATACTACGAAATAGGTTAACCTGACCTGACCCGTTTATGTAAATGGGTTAAATAAATCCGAAATTAACCCGTTTGACCTCATTAAGTGTAGCATAATTTAATTTTATATAAATGTTAAAGTCATAATATCTATAAAAAAATATAAAACTAACTACAAGTCTAAAATTTCAATCCAAACAATAAAAATATCGAAATTAAAATCTCAACAATTTTACTTTTAAGTATAAGGGCATAATTGTAACTTAAATTTCTTAACGGGTCAAAACGGGTTGACCCGTTATCAACCCATTAAGCAATTGTGTTTTAACGGGTCAACCCCGTTTTGACCCAAACCCGTTAAGACTAAATCCAAATCCGTTAAGACTAAATCAAAATCCGTTATTATCTTGTCGTGTTCGTGTTGGGTTAACGGGTCGTGTCACATATTGCCACTCCTACAATATATCGTACATGAATTAATTATCTATTTTTTCTTCATATCATTTAAATAATTTTTTTATTCTTTTTAAATATTTCCTCTCTACCAATAAATTTGCAAAATCCATATATTTTTTTCTATTTGCAATACATTTTTATATACACTGTAATATAATTCAGTCATATACACACAAAATCAAAATATATAAGCCAAATAAAATCAAAATATGAAAAAATTGGATAAAAATATTTCCAAGATTTTTTTTAGAAGAAAATAAAATAGAGGTGTTTTAAATGATGAACAATAAAAACAATTTGCTTACATGGTGAAAATCAAAGTAAAAGAAAATGAGAGAGTAAATGAAATATGAATAATATTAAAAAATATTTACAGGATGAACAGTATCCGCTACATGTAGCAAGTTAGATTTCCTTTTAAATAATCAGATGGAACTCCTTTTTTAAGCAATTCTTCAAATAATTTATATTTCTTGTATAATACATAAGCCATTGAAAATGCTCTAAGGTCATGTTATTTGTTTTGGCCTCAACATGCTATTCAGATGGTCATGGCCCTTTTTTTTTTATAAACAATTTTGCCGAAGTCAATATATGTAAGCAAGAGTTTGATAGCTCATTCATAGAATTATAGGTACTCAAACTACATGGCTGGGTGGTGAGGCCGGAAATTGATGCAAATAAAGAGCAAGAAGCCCAAGCGAACATTACTCCTTAAATTATGGGAGATGAGGGTGTAGTCAGTTACTACAATATTTAGCCTCTTATCATTTTATTTCAAATGTTCGTTACTAAGTGTTTAAATTCTTTCTTATTTTATTCCCGTAAGACTCGGTTGCCATTTTGGCAACACCTTCCTAATTTATTTCCTGATCTTTAGCACTTGTATTCCTTTAAATATGAGAATGGAGAAGAGAAAGGCAGTTGCCGAATTGTTATGATATGATTTTCGAATTTTCGAATGAAGAGAGTTCATTAACAGAGAGACTCTGTTTGTAAGTTGTTTCCCTTTGGACGTCAACGTGAGGTTGACTCTTAAGGTTTGCACCATTTTTTTTCCTTCGTAGGACATATCACAGCAAAATGTCCAAACCCTTTGCACTTATAGCATTGTGGTCCATCGCCCGTAAGCTTGGCCTTTCCTCTTTGGTCACCCACCACGGCGTGTCTACTTTGGTTAGTGGGCAAAGGAGGCTTCTGGAATTGATGTATTGGTGCGCGTTCCTGTCTGGGATCCATAGATAACATACGTCTACCATTGAAGAAGCCCAGTTGCTTTTCAACGCGTAAAGCCAATTGATAGGCTTCATCAACATTTAAGAGTCGCGCTATTAGCATCTCTTTCCGCAGCTCATTACGCAAGCCCGTGCGGTAGCGAGCAAGAGTTTGTTGCTCGTTCTCCACCACCTTGCTACGTACAGTCAGTTCATGGAAACGATCTGTATACTGGTCGACAGTCAATGTTTCTTGCCTCAGTTGCAGCATCTCCTCAAACATAACTTGCTCATAGTCAATAGGCAGATATTTCTCTTTCAGCCGCTCCTTCATTTCTTCCCAATTAGACACTGGTGCACGTTGAGTACGACGTAGTTGCTCTTCCACGCTACCCCACCAAGCTCGTGCATGGCCTTTTAATTTCATACGAACATATCGGACTTTTCTATCCTCGGACACAGAGAACCAATCGAAATAATCTTCAATTGCCGTCAACCAATCTTCGAAAGCATTGGGATCCAGTTTCCCAAAAAAATCTGGGACATCTACCTTCATTCCCTTGGCTAGTTCATCAAGAGAGTGACGGTCGACGCCACGTCCTCCTCGTCCCCTAGGAAAGTCACGGACATTCCGCCCAAAGCGACCATCATGACCACCAAATCCCCTGTTCCTCTCCCCATTGTCATCATCGTCTTCGTTCCCTTCATTGCCGTCTACTTCATCTTCCGGAGGAGGTCTGCGCCCTCTCCTATTGTGAGGTCCAAACTCATCTCGAGTTCGACGTTCCTCCATCGTATCCAGCCTTTGATTGATATGTTCCAGAACAGATGCAAGTTGGGTGATCTGCGCTTGTAGCTGGGGTAGATCAGTGTTTGGATTTTGGTTATTCGACATATTGTAAGAATTACCACTACGAGTTACAGGCATGAAACACTGAGTTCCTTGAGGAAAGAAACCTTTCTCTGATGCCAAAAATGGTGCAAACCTTAAGAGTCAACCTCACGTTGATGTCCAAAGGGAAACAACTTACAAACAGAGTCTCTCTGTTAATGAACTCTCTTCATTCGAAAATTCGAAAATCATATCATAACAATTCGGCAACTGCCTTTCTCTTCTCCATTCTCATATTTAAAGGAATACAAGTGCTAAAGATCAGGAAATAAATTAGGAAGGTGTTGCCAAAATGGCAACCGAGTCTTACGGGAATAAAATAAGAAAGAATTTAAACACTTAGTAACAAACATTTGAAATAAAATGATAAGAGGCTAAAGATTGTAGTAACTGACTACACCCTCATCTCCCATAATTTAAGGAGTAATGTTCGCTTGGGCTTCTTGCTCTTTATTTGCATCAGAAATGCATAAATCTGAGTATATTTGGTAGTCTCTTAATTACAAAGCTAGTTATAAGTATGTTTGGCTAAGCTCTTGATCAGCAAGATCAGTTGAGACCATATATATAACCACAAGCAGCGACAGAATTTATGTATGGCTTACCAATTCGAAGTCATGCTTTTCTATATGAAAAATTCTATTTATCAAGTACTATTATTACCTCAACATTACTTAATGTGATATCAAATGATTGGTCCAAAAGTAAAAAAAATAAGAAATAGTCTTCAATAATTTAATACTATATATACTACAACAGAAAGGCTCTTTAGAGACGAAATTTTTCGTCCCAAATTATAGTCATTTCATCCCAAAATATTTTTTGAGATGAAAAAAATTCGTCCTGAGCTCGTTCCAACAACATTGTCCCAAAAGATATATTGGGACAAAAATCACCATTTCGTGCAAAAAAAAATCTTTTGGGACGAATTTGAAGGAAACCGTTCGAACACGTTCGAACGGGAATTTCTTTTGTCACGGTTAAAATTCGTTCCAGAATATCGTTCGAACGATTACAATTTTACGTTCGAACAAGATTAATTTGTTTGAACGATTGCAAAACACGTTCAAACAAAAATAAATTATACACACATTCGAACGGTATAAATTTAGATTTCCGTTCGAACGTTGAAGGGGCAGATTGAACAGTAGAAGCGTTCAAACGATAGAAGCTATGTTCGAACATTACGAAAATAAATGGCGTTCGAACATTATGTGATCGTTTGAACGCTACAAAAATAAATGGTGTTCGAACGTTATGTGATCGTTCGAACGATTTAATAAATTGCGTTCGAATGTTATGTGATCTTTCGAACGATAACTATTTTATTTAAACTCAATAATAAAAAACCAAATAGACATTCATAATATTTGAAAAAATACATTAGAAACTTTTTAATACTCACAAAAGTTTTATAATAAGTGCGAACTAAATAAATAACTGTGAGACTGGCATTGTTCGTACATAAATAGATAATCCCAAAATCTGTATGCAAAAAAAAACCATCAGTTGCTTGGAGGCTTGTACTGTTGCATAAGCTACTGCATTTGGAGTTGCATCTGTCTTCTAAACTCTTATTGTTGTTCTTCATGTGTTTGAGGCGCATCTCCATGTCTGCTTGTTTTGTCAATTGAGCCTCTAACTCATGCTGCCTTGCAGTCAATTATTCGATTATGGAATTCGCATTCTTTAGCGCTATAGAAGTCATAGATGCAAACCAGAAAGAAGAGGAAGAGGGAGAATGCTTTACATAGCGATCCAAACCCCTCAAATATCTTGAACGTTGATCCAGAATTTGTGTAAAAATATCAATATCGTTTGTTGAGGAATTTTGATCTGACGCAGATTCAGCACATAGGACACCATTTTATTTTAGACATATATAAGATAAAGAATTAATATCGTCATAAATATTCTAATATATTTAATTAAAATATGTTATAATACTTACATAAGTTTCACTGGCATCAGGATGAGTCCACTCTCCATTACGATCAGTGTGCGATGCATAATACAATTTTGTCAGATCATAATTGGTATTTGAATCTTGCTACAATAAATATGTGTTAAGATATAAGTCATTATGATTCATCTAAATAATTAACTATATCCAATAAAAAAAATAGCAATACCAATTTCTTAGAGAGGCGATGGAAATATCTTTAACCTGCAAACAATCACGTATGTATCAACAAACAAGCATATATCATGTATCAATCAAGGAGTATGCCACCTTTCACCGGGTAGTTGGTCATATCTCGTTCGGGATTGTAAGATCATAGTCGCTAACCTATGATATATTATCTGTCACGTCCAACAAAATTTCGGCAACATCTCCCCATAGTTCTCCAAATATGCTCGTTTGGTTGTGTGTACTGACGATTAATACATCATTGCACCATCACTGAAACTGCATATCTGGAGAACAAGGGATGAATCTACCAAAATCATAATGTTGGACGATAACAGATATAGTTCGATAGTTTGCGAGAATGATCTTACAATCCAAACTGTCCACTCTGGATAATTCAAGAGTTATCATGAATCAAGCATTCATTTGGATTGATAACTGTCGAACGGGTCTAAGACTTATTTTGATAAACAAACAGTGCAAGATATGCTAACATATGTCAAACAATAACAACATATTATTTATACATCAATACAACAAAAACATAATTATTAGGTATTATTTAAAGATTTAGTAGTATTTTAATTTAAATACTTCATTTTATTAATTTAGAATTAACTATTTAAGTATTATTAAATCTTAACTATTTGTATTTTAATTTAAAGATTTAGTAGTATTTTAATTTAAATACTTCATTTTATTAGTTTACAATTAACTTATTAAGTATTAATAAATCTTAACTATTTGTATTTTAATTTAAAAATTAGTAGTATTTTAATTTAAATACTTCATTTTATTAATTTAGAATTAACTATTTAAGTATTAATAAATCTTAATTATTTGTATTTTAATTTAAAGATTTAGTAGTATTTTAATTTAAATACTTCATTTTATTAAATTAGAATTAACTATTTAATTATTATTAAACCTTAACTATTTGTATTTTAATTTAAAGATTTAGTATTAAGTATTTGTATTTTTATTTAGTTTATGTATTTTAAACTATTTTTGAATAATCATTATTGACAACTATCCTTATATATTCTAATTTCTAATTGTAAATACATTGATGTATAGTTTCCGTTTGAACGATGTTAAACTATGTTCGAACATAACATACCCGTTCGAACGGTAAGCCTAAGCCATTCAGATGAGTTCATTCCAGATTTCAATCCTCTTCAACAACGAAAAACCCCATTAATTACAAACTCACAGCAACACAAACAACACTATCAAGAGCATACAAATTTTCAACATTGCAAAATATCATATTCAAACCAAAATGAAAATATAAAAAATATACCAGAATTTTGGGAGATGAAAAGGCAAGGAGATTAGACTATATATATGTCGTGTACCCAATGCGAAGGAACTCCCCAAAAAGTAGTAAAAATAATGAATTAATTCGAGAATAATTGAATGAGATGAAAACTCTTTTGAGTTTCGGGGCTAGATTGAGGGAGAATGGCGTTGGTTCGCGAATGGGACTCTGGTTCGTAAGAGACTGAGAGTAGCGCGCGGGAGGAGAGCGAGATTGTGAGGTTCTATCGTGTATTTGCATAACATTTCCTGTTCGAACGGTTCGAACGTGAAACTATGAAGCGGCAAAAATTTCCCTCCTAAATTTTCACGTTCGAACAGTAATGGATGCATTCTCACTCTGGTACTAACCGTTCGAACTCTTATTATTAACAGCTCGAACGGTTTGGTAAATGTTTAATAATATTTTTTTTACACTATACCTTTAAATAAAGGAACAACATTAATATATATAGACATATTAGATGATACTATAGTTTAGTAACATAGCAATATCATATTATAATATATAATCGAACATATTATATATTATATTATAGTAAAGTATATATGAATATATAATATCATACTAATTAAATTATAAGTAACATATATATAGTATCAACATATTGTCTCATTTGTAGTACTAGCATATATAGTGTCATCTAATTAGACTATAACTAAAATATATTATGTTAATATATTAGACTATATATAACATATATATAGTATCATATATAGTGTCATCTGTAGTACTAGCATATATAAAATATATTACGTTAATATATTAGACTATATATAACATATATATAGTATCATATATAGTGTCATTTATAGTACTAGCATATATAGTGTCATCTAATTAGATCAACTAAAATATAATATGTTAATATATTAGACTATAGATAACATATATAGTATCATATATAGTGTTATCTAATTAGACTATAACTAAAATATAATATATTAATATATTAGTATAGTATATAAATGTATTGAAATAAACCGTTCGAACGTATTTAACCGTTCAAACGGTCTTGCATATATAAGTTGTCGCGGACGGTCATTTTCACGGACGCCGAACCACTCACAAAACGTCGTTTTCTCCAGCATAACTGTCCATCTCCGCCTTTTAAAGCCGCCGTCGCCGTCGCGATCTGTACCCAGTCGAAACCTCTTTCTCTAAGCACCGGTATGCTATTTTGCTAAACATTTTACCGTTTAAATTTAGGTTTTTGATGGATTATTTGTTTAAATTAGGATAAAATAATTTATCCATCAATACTCTCCGTAAATTTGCTTAAATCCATTGTAGGAAGGTTTATTTAAGTCTCTTTGTCTTACTTTGTTAAAAAATCTATGGGATTCCATGGATTTCAATGGCTGAGTTGACTCAGCGTTGTCGCTGAGTTCCATTCGCATACCGTTCGAACGCTGGGTAGGGCGTTCAAATGGCACAAACTAAACAAGTTTATTAATTAACTGTTCGAACGTATAGACTAGTACCCCGTTCGACCGTTATTTTATACGTTCAAACTATACAAGCCAAACAGGTTTGCATACCGTTCGAACACTATTTTAGGCGTTCGAACGGTATAACTAAATTTAGTAATATTAGTGAATCGTTATTTTTATTCCATATTGTAGTTTTATTAAATCTTAACGAGAATATATATTATATTATAATTAAATTAATATAGAAATTTATTACATTTTTTTAAATATTTAATTTCTATTAATATTAATCTAATTAATATTAAATAATGTGATATTATTTTTATAAAATTCTGTTGTTCACAATGTCTCACTTTATTAAATTACTATTCGTTTGTAATTTAGTGATTAGTTATTTATTATATTTTTGTCGTTAATGTTGTATTGATAAACTCTTTAATTGTAAATTTCAGGTTGATTAAAATGTCTTCTTCTAGGGCGGGACGTAAGCAACGCAATCTAGCTGAGACAAGTATCAGTCTAGGCAGGGAGATGACTGTTTCACTAGAGCGACAAGTGAAGCTTACTGACTTCCAGAGTCTTGTTTGGGAGGGTCATTCCCTACCATCAGTCTTCAGCGATCGTGGTTGGGGACCTATCTTAGATGAGTGGGAGGAATCATGGGAGACCGTCTCCTATATTGACATTGTTTCTGAGTTCTATAGAGAGCTCGATGGTGTCAACCCAGATGACGGAGGGGTATACAGGATCTCTGTCTGAGAAGTTCCAGTTGTATTGTCACGGGACGGACTCGCTGAGCATCTCGATATTCCTAGGCTGCCAGATGCATATTAGAACATGGTGCCTAGAGAGTCTGATCCTTCAGTTGAGACGGAAACAACTGAGGAGGAGGCACTAGTTTATACAGATGAAGTCGATACCCTTGCTGATCATGAGGTGAGAGATTTGGTTGTTGGTCCAGATGCTCCCCTGTATGATGGGACGAAAAGCATCAAGCAGGCATATATATCTTCTTTCTTCAATATCCTAAATTTGATAATCGCTAACAATATTGACCCTCGGCAGCACAAGACAGAGGTTGGCATTGATAGGACGAAATTTATGATACGGGTTGCTCGTGGTATTCCTATCGACTTGGTGGGGTATATATTCGATAGGATTCAATCAAAGTCCCAGTACATTTCGACGGATATACTGTCATTCGGGATCCTGATCACCCGATTTCTGCTATTTGCCTGTGTCGTGCCTAATGCTACCAAGCGTAAACGGGAGCCGATGGGACCGATTAACAGTACCACTCTCTCACGTAGCACAGGACATGTTCCAGACCCGGTTGATCCTTAGAGAGATGCACAGCTGGGAGATTATGGAGTATCGACTGCTGAGACATCCAGGCAGGCCGATGCATCAGTACATAACGCTACTCGTGAGGACATGGCCGAGATCGTGTGTGCAGCGATCAACGGACATACATCAGCGGTGATCAATGTAGTGCGTATGAAGGTCCGTTCTGTTGTGTCTAAGTTTCGTACAGATATTACTACTAGCATCTCTGAGTTACGTATGAAGCTTGATACCATGTCTGCGACTCAGGTCACCATCAGTACTTGACTGACACAGATAGAGGAACGCTTAGCTGCAGTCGAGGAAGTGTGCAAAGAGTTGGGGTCTTAGTACTTTCTATCTTTTATTTATTTATTTATTTTGTTTTTAGAATGAACAATATTTAGTGTTTTGTAAATTCAGTATTTAATTATGAATTAGTATTATTTTATATTTTCTAAACTAAATATTGATTTATATTATTCCTATTATTTAATTGATAAATTTCTTATAATTACTAGTTAATATAAATATAATTCTCTAAAAAATAAAACATATGATCACCGTTCGAACCCTACACATAACGTTCGAACAGTGTTAATTCATCATTCGAATGGTGAAAATTATACGTTCGAATGGTAGAGCAATTTCTCACTATATAATTTTACTTAACGCGCCAAAATGTACGTTTGAATAGTGCTGAGTCATCATTCGAACGGTGAAAATTGTACGTTCGAATGGTAGAGTAATTTTCTGCTATAATAATTTTACTTAACGCGCAAAATGTACGTTCGAACGGTTAAATTCCGAACGTTAAAACATTACATTCGAACGGTTTCATTATTAGGGACAAAATATTTCGTCCCTAACTATATCGTTCGAATGCGTTCAAACGGTATTGTTCTTCCGTTATTTTTTTGGCACGAAATCTGAAATTTGTCCCTAAATCTCACTTTTTAGGATGAGTTTTATTTCGTTTCAAAAGAAAATCGTCCCAAAAAATCTTTTTTATTATAGTGATATATCATGAGATGATAAGAGGATGATGTTAAAATGAAGGATTGAGTAACATATTATCAATCTTTCTGTTACTTTGGTCATCGTTACGATTTACTTATTATTACTACTGTAAATTGGTCAAGATCCGATTCAGTACAGAGAGAAAGATATACACATGCAGTACTGGATTCTACAATATTTAATTATATTATGAAAATTTGCATAGATGTATATACATAAATACATATATATATATATATATATATAACTATAAATTATGATATAAGAGCCGCCTTATATTTATATTTTTTCTTTCTTTTCTAGATTTCAAAAATAACTAAACTCAGATGCTAATAAACTTCTCGCTGTAATTATTTTATAACGGAACTCACTCATATGCGGGTTGGATAGTGAGTTGAAATTAGATTAATTGAGATGAAAATTAAATTATTTATTATATTTTATATAAAAATTTAAAAAAATTATAATAACAAGATGAAATAAAAACACTTTCATTGCTGCCTAACTCCAAGATATTCCTGATCTGTATTTGACTCGGAGTCTGCCAAGATGTGAAATGAAATTGTCCACACACTTGAACGCCCAGCTTTAAGAAGTAGGGACAAGAGTACCAGTAGGTTGTTGCTCCCATTGAATAGTCGGGGGGGGGGGGGGGGGAACTTGTGTCTGTCATGTTCCACCAGTTTGGATGTGGAAAATTATGAAACTAGCCACTCATATTCCTACCTAAACGTGGGCGTTTGTCGAGTAAACATTACTGTTCCACCGATCTTTGAGAGCGAAATACTCTTAGTTTTATTCAGTAAAAAAAATAAAAATAAAAAAACTCCGTTTTTTTAATAAAAATAACCCTATCTTATCTTGTTTGTTTGCATTGCTTGCTTTTTAAATATATTATTCTGACCGTTTGTCACTCTTACGATCATTCAATACAGCATCATTTGTTCGTCATGCAGGTTACATGAATTCAATTCCTACATAAACAAGAGTATACAGCTATATATCAAGGGTAGATCGACCTTAATTTCTCTCTCACTCTGATCAGAATATTAAAGAGCTGCATGCAGCAGCTAGCTATATGTTGCAGACAACCCTAACCAATTAGGCATGCATTTGAATCCTTGCATGCTACATGCCTCGGAGAAAATATCGACACCTTTTATATCGGCATGATCAAAGCCGTGCATGCGTGCATGCATGCCTAATTAACCTTGAGAATTATGCTAGCTCATGATGAGTCTATCTCCATGTTCACACCTAGCTGAACGACTGCATGCTGCATGTCTTGACCACGTGGCTGCAGGCAGGCAGGCAGGACTTGCAGAGCATTAAACTTTGACTAATGATATTATATATGAAAAATGATAGATTATTACCTCTTTCTATCTATTTATTATTATTTTTATATTTGATTTTTTTTTATAATTTTTTATTTTATTTAATAGTTAAGAAAAAGTCAATTAATAAGTTTATATATTTTTTTAATTTTTTCTTAATAATTAATGATGTTAAAAAATACTTAAAATAAAATAATAAAAAATTAAAAACACTATAAATAATATATGGGTCATAGATAGGTAGTAAGCCTATCACTATACATTATATATACAATACATTTTCACAATACAAAAATGTTTTGATCCCGAATTTGGGTCAAGAATGACTTCTTCTTTCTTCTTTCTTCTTCTTCTTTTTTTTTTCCTTTTTTTTATTTGAAAATATTTTTTAATGATGTTGTGAATTTTTATTTTTTTTTAAAATGTTTATAATAATTAAAAAAATACATGACAAAAAAAGAAAAGAAAAATAGAAAAGTGAAATATACTATTCGGGATACTTCTTCAGGACACAAATTCGTGGCTGTAGCATTACTCTTCGCAATATATTTCACAATAATATTATAAAATAAAAATATTTTTATAGAATAATATTATTTTTATAAGATGTTTTATAAAAATATCTCTTACATAAAATATAATTATGTAAAATATTGTGAAAAATGCTGTATGTAAATTATTTTCCTTAAACTTTAGCAACAACAACGTCAAAAAATCATCATCATGATGAGTTGATGCAAAAAAAAGTTGAAAAGCTTTACATTTTTACTTATATTTTTTATGAACAAAAATTTCTGATCATGGATATTAAAAGAAAAAAGAAGAAAGAATTAACCATTATGGTGCTTAATCAAATAAAGAAAACAGTACATATATAATTTATTAAAACCAAATGCACTATAATATAGTAATTTAAAATTTAATATTATTAGCTGTTAACGTAATGGTAATACGTAGTGGTAATTAATATATAATGATAACATGATCCTCAAAGAAGAACCAGTCAAAAAGGACTGCGTCCAATACTTTATATAGAAATTAAAAGAAAGAAAGGAAGGAAGAAAAAACGTAGAAAATTTATATTTATATATGTATATAGCAAAATTATTATCCGTACGTTGCATGTGATGATCATGACTATTATCTATAGTCTAATTAATTAGCTACCCTTACTTTTGAATAGTATTGTCTGTCACCCAACAAATTAATGAAAGGAAAGTCTAAATTAAAGCTGAAAATTATTTACCAAATTCTCGAGTTTCATAGTTGGGATCATATTATAATAACAGCAATTTAATATTCCAAGTACAGTACAAAGAACTTTCAAGTTGGGATTTTAATTAATTTGGACATATATATATATATAGTTAATTTATGTAAAGGCCGATATATTCCACAGTACTACGTACTACTAGCAAATTATTTTGTGGACTAACCGGCTAACTAATAATATTATTCAATTCTATTTATATTATAAAGTACTGTCAAAGAAATTAATGGTTATATATATATATATTATGTCATTAATATTAATAATATTAGTTAAGTCTAGTACTGATCTTTGTGATAGTGATTGCACCCATGTGTTTACTGTATATTGATACTGATCATGAGGAGTCACGAGAGCAATATATATATCATGCAAAAAATTAAAAGTCGTTTAATTTCCGTTCATTCACATGCACATACGACTAATTAGGTTTTCGTTGGTAACGCGAATAATATATAAATTTTTGTTTGATATGGTATATATGTTTGATTGTAATTAAGTTATTTTTATTGTAAATTAAATTTAACGTGTAAAATAAAGTCATATCAATTTTTGAATTTATTTTTATAAAATCTCTTTATAACTATAGTACTATATATATATATATATATATATATATATATATATAATATTACCATGACCATGTGTCTGGGAATTAATGGGATATCACCATATGCATGAACTTGCATTGCATGAGACTTTGATTGGAGTACGAAACGTCCCTACTTGCTCGGCAGCATGTAATTAAGTATATACGTGTTAATGCTTCTTGCTTCAGAAAATAGTGCTGTGGTTAACTATATATATATATATATATATATATATATATATATATAATATAATATAATAGATGTACGTATGGGGTTCCTTGATTGATGCTAGATTTTAATGGTGCATTTTCAAAGCTAAGAAAAATCTAATTATGATGATGAGGACTTCAAGAATTTGAATTCATGTCCAATAAAAAATCAAATAAAATTGAAAGGTCACAAAGTAGTGAGTTATTAGTGCTGGCTGATATACTTTGAAACGATCTGCAACTTGGTAAAAACTTGTTTATTTTTGGGACTACTTTGAGTGCATACGACATGTATCCTATGGCTATATATATATATATATATATCTTTGTCATGGTCCAGAATTAATTGTTAATTGTCTTAGGGTGGCACACGTGAGACAGTACTATTGAACATACTTAGGGAACGAGTTTTGTCACTTAGCAAGTAGAAGATATCTCCATGGACGAAACAAGTCCTGTATTTATATTATTATATATATATGATTCTTTCTGGTTGTACGTCTTCAGCATTATAAATGCTCTGCTTTCCCTACTCTCCCACCTCCCACCTTACATACATTATTGTGACTTCCAAAATAACTTCTATATATCAGAGTGGTTTTCTGTATCCCAAAAGTACTGTTTTTGGGACCAATCAGATCTACCAGAAGAGTAAATCTTCTTGCAATCCGGCAACGATCATGGGGAATTGCATGGAGACACACACACATGAGAGGCAACAAGCAGAGGGAATGCAGCAGCAGCAGCAGCAGAAGCAGGGATATGAGGGAGAAAGAGCAAGTGGGTTGGTGCAGGAAAGCAGTTTTAAGCAGGGTTGCATAAGGGTTAAGATTGTGCTAACAAAGGAAGAGCTGGAGTGGTTCATGCTTCAGCTGAAGGATAATGAAGGGAAGGTGTTGGAAGATGTTTTCAGAGAGATTGAAAGAGGAAGATCAGGCAAAGTTGAGGGATGGAAGCCTTCTTTGGAAAGTATCATGGAGAGCCCAGAAGTGCTTGAGATGGATCGATGAGTGTTTTCTTTTTGCTTCAATTCTGCTTAATTTTGTTTCTTTCCTCAAAAAATAGTTTCTAGCTAGGTTTTTGGATTTTGACATGGGCTATGGTCCAAATCTCTGTAATATATCTATATAGTTTTTCTCAACCAAAGGGCACTATATAGATATATAGTGGTTGAGATGGATACTTTTTTATCTGTGCATGATCTTCTTAATTAGATATGAATTTAGATCCCTATTCTCTTTCTTCCTCTCAAACATCAGTGTCTGTGTAGAAAAGTATGAATATCCATATATGATCAGTTGTGTTCATTTAGGTAGTTAAATCCATTAAATATCTGCAATATTTCCTCTGATTCATATCATTAGCAATGCTTAATTTGTGTCATGTATTGAAGTAGCTGAGAATGAACACTCCCTATTCTCTGTTGGCCGCGCCGGTAGAAACCATAGTATATTTTGAGTTCATCTTGGTACACAGGAGCTTCACAGACGAAGACCCAAAAGGAAAACAACTAATTCACAGCTCCAAGGTCGACTATGCAGAGATAAAATATTTTTATCTCCACTCCGACTGTCTCGGCAGGCTGGTCGTTATCTGAATTCAAACCATTGCTTTCAAAACAATGGCCTTCATTTGACAGCTGGCCTGCCCATACTTTAGAAAATTGATGAGACTCCCATGGCTGAAGAAAAAATTGACCAAAAATTAAGTTGTATGTAAATTTAACGATGCTAGCGTATTCTTTTGTGAAAAAATTATATCTATTATTAAAAAATTAATTTTTTTTTTATATAGATCTTAAATTTATCTTCTTTTTTTTTTTAAATACACATGACTTATACATCCTATAACTACCAATATCATTTCTAACAAAGAACAAAACATTTAGCTGCAACCACATCTAAACAACTGAATCCTAATAAATTCTAGACAAGGTAAATTGACTAGTTTTAAGGAGAATTATTTATATATGGTGCTATTGGAAGTGTGAGTGAGGTTTATATATATATATATATATATATATATATATATAGGGAATAACCCTTTCTTCATGCTCCCTCTCTCGGAGGAAGAGTACAATAGAATTCTCTCTCCCTTCATTCCCATCCTGCAGGGGATGAGCAGAAGACTACATGTGTTACCCGGTGCCTTTGAGTTTATGGTCATGCCATTTGAGCTGACTAATGCGCCAACCACATTTTGCATGCTAATGAATCAAATCTTTCACGACTACCACGAACTTGTCGAGGACAGCCATCTCAAGGCACTTCACGACCTACAGGCAGCACCGGCGAGACCTAGGAAGGCAACCTGATTGGGAGTTAGAGGATCCATAGTACCCGTAGCCCCCACAGACTTCATATTCATTATTTTTGAAAGTGGCTGAGGCGGATGGACCAAGTGATTTGGTTTCATCTTGAGAGAAATCCAACGGAACACTCTGATCCTTCCTCTTTCTACATCATTTTGGATGATAAGGCATGCCTATCCATGTTTTATCTAGCCTTTGCTCCACTATCAACCATCGGAATGGTTATTTTGCCTACCCCGCTTTCCTATCTCGCGGTAAGAGCTCGTTCGCCAAGTCCGAACTCCCACTTTATCGTTGATGACGACTCTCTTCAATGCTAGCAACTGCGTTTGACCCTTTTCCTCGCTCGATCAGACGATAAGATGATCCACTATCATCTGCTTGATCGTCTGATCGTCTGCATCCACTTTTTCCAAAGTCTAACAGTGTCTTCCCCGCTTGAAGCTATCTCACGACTTGGATTCGAACCAATGAAGCTACTTCGCGCATGCAGAACGGACACGGAGAAAAATAATTGTGGAAGAGAAGCAGCCGAGCTCATTCCTTCGCTTCTTGGGCCCAAAGCAGTGGAATTCGTAGGTCTTGCCCGTGTTTGGCTAGTTGGCAGCTAAACCAAGAAGAGAATGAATAACTAGCGGATAAAGGAAGTAATTGAAGGCGTTCTAGTTTGTTCCATGTAGTCGAAGACCTCACAACCAACGAGAAGACTTTTAGGACTTGAAGGCTTAGCTCTACGAGCCTGCCCCGCCTAATCACTTGAGATGTTAGGGAAGCCGACAGCTGTGCCCTAACTCACTCATTCGAGTCATTTTTTCTATTTTTCAAAGTCAATAGTACGAGTGCTGCTTTTAGATGCATCAAAAGCCATTATTTGTAGCCTTTTGAAGAAATATATATATTAAGTAATGGAAGGACGTAATTGGCACAATCAGGGAAATGGAGTTACTAACATATGCAGTTTTTGGAGAAGAAGTAGTTGTTTTTCTTGTTTATGGGGAGGAGGATTTCTATTTTCATAGGGATAAAGCTATTGTTGAATCTTAATGAGGGAATATAGTTACATCCTCCTATTACTGAGCTTTTGAAAGGCAGGTTAAAGCAAATGGGCATAGGATTGATTGACCTCATAGCATATAGGATAAGGAGATGAGAGGGTCTGCATCATCTGACATTAATGAATTCAGTTCAAGTGATTTCGAATACCACTCAGAAACTGACTCTTCTAATTCTCCCAACATTAAGCTTGGTTATAATGATTTTTGTTGCAAACTTTTGGATAAAACAATCAATATCTTAACCAAAGTTGAAGAACAAGAAAATCTTTTGTTAATTTTGATTAGTCAAATTATTAATCCTGATTTGCCAAGAACCTGAAACTTCTAAATCAAAAATTAATTTTTAAGAAATATTAGAAAGATTTGAAAAGAAATAGGCATAGATATATATAGTAATGAAGTTTGAGATTTGCATGAGAGGTTGTGATTTTCATTCTTCATCATTGGTATTTTATATTGCTTGATTTGTGATTTTGGAATGGTCTTGAATTTTGGGATTAACTCGGTGCCTTTTTCCAGAAATATTATGCAATTTGTCAACACGCTTTAACGAGTAGGGACAAGATTAGGTTAAAGAAAAAAAAAAAACCCTAATTAAAAGGTTGTTTCCATCTGTTCCACACCTAAATTTGGGAGACTGTCGAGTCACGAGATTGCAGTAAATCCCGCAAAATCTGTGAGATTGACGCACTTGAGCTTGAAATATAAATTTTCTTTTGTAGTGTAGCAAAGAAATAATCTCTGATCTTGAACATAACGTATTTCAGTTATAAAAATATATTTATCTGTTGCAATTTATTGAACTAGTTGCATTGTCAAAACAAAAATCTGTCGCCGACTTAAAAAGAGAATGAAAAGGACAATAAATAAATAAATAAATACGTGATCTCTCAAAATTAATCCCTGAAATTCCCTGTTAAATCTTTCTTTTGGTGCATGTCATATGATGTCACGATTACATCAATGGAAACGATTTTCTTCTCTCTTCATTTTTTTGGAGGGAGAGTTTAATTATGAAAGAACTTCTATCTTCTCTTAATCTTGTCTTAATGATGATTGGACATATCTCTACAATTGTATCAACTGTTTTTTATTTGAGAAATGCTAGTCCCTCGCTGGCCCCTCTCGCTTGACGTGGAATACCCACGTGTAAGAATATTAAATATTTAGAAAATAAAAGCTTCTTCAAAATCTCAAATCCTATAGTTCTTACCTATCATCCACTTCTCAGAATCTAGATCATTCTTCAAAATCTTGGCTAGAGCTCTTCTTCTAGCCTTCTTCCACATTGTCCAAAAGGCACTTCCATCCCAGTTCCTTCTTCAAAATCGTCTCTCCTCTGCATCGTCTCCTCCACCTCAGCGGGAACATCGTCTCCTCCACATCGTCTTTCCTCCACATATATTTTTAGAGTTATGATTTCTGAATGTATTTCTACTGGATTTATTTTTTTGAGTTATTATTATTTAGAAACTGGGTCTTGAGCTCAAATGCCCTCTCTGGTATGTGCTTCTTTATTTTTTTCTATTGCTTTTTGTGTTTGGTTTTTGGATGAAAGAAATGACTTTTGATTTGTTTTTATTTTTTTTCACAAATTGGACCTAAAAATCTAAATCCAACAAAAAATTTCGAACCAACAAAAAATTTCAGACTGGGAAACTCACATGAAGACCGTTGCTTTTGGAGGCCAATGTTGCTGGAGAACTCACACGGGAATGAGAAAAAACAAATAAAAAGTCCCAGAGGCAATGAAAAGTCCTGATGTTGAGGCCGATATCGCTGGAACTCGCAGAAAAGAAAAATACAATGAAAAGTGAAAAAGTTGCGTTTTGTTCCTTTCCTCCCTTCTTCTTCTTCTTCTTCTTTTTTATATATATATATATATATATATAATTACACGTGGCATGCCACGTTGAGCGGGATGGACGAGCAGGGATTGTAGAAGTACTCTTTTCATTTTTACTGTGTATCAACTGTTATACCTTCGCTTTGCCTCCGCATTTTGCGTAACCAGTTCTTTATTATACCGAATGGATTTAGATTTTCCTAGATATTTTCCATCTAGGGGTGTGCTACCCACCCAAACCCTCAGAGAGTATATCTAGGTTATACACATTTGGTCTAATGGCGTTTATAAGGGGTTCCCCCTTTTTCAGCAAGACTGAAAAGGGCAACTGAGGGAACAAGAAGCGAAGGCTCAGTCCAGAATAAGTAGATTCTTCGTCCTGGCCCACGGGTAGACTCCTCTGGACACAACCTCCATGAGGGAGCATACTGCAGGGGAATGAGACTCGCCGACCTGGAAACTCCTCAAATAGTGTCCAGCCCTTGAGTGATTGTCCACGTTATGGGCGGAAAGTAAAGAGGACCCTCGATCCTTTGACATGGAAGACATCGACGGACCACCAAGGACACCAACGAGGTGAGGCAAATCGGGGAACCACGCCACATTAATGACACCATTACCCGAGGTACAGGTCACATTAATGATGACGTCGCAGAGCCACGTCGCATTAAAGGATTCTAACAAATGGAAAAATATGATGGACACGGACTCCGTGGGGGCAGACACGATCTGTTCCCCCCAGACTCCTAGTATAAATAACAACTCCTAAGTACGAAAAGTTATCTCTGATCTTTAGACTCTCTTACTTATTTAAAAACTTTTAAAAGACGTTATTGACTTTGGCATCAGAGACTCCCTGACCCTAAGGCCACCCTCTCCCAGTTGCCTTCTTCTCTATTTTCGCATACCTAGTTCTGAAGATCTGAGTTGCTGGAACTTGACCTAAAAATGTATGAAACACGTCGTTAACAATGGCGTCGTCTAGAGATTTTGTAACTCCCTAAATGACATCATTTTGATACATATATATTTTTTAAATGAAATAAAAATATATTACATATATGCGGGTAGGAGGGTATATCTTGAACGTAGGGGTGTACAGGAACTGATTGAACCGGTTGTCATCAACGGGAACCCACTGGCCAGCGGTAGGAATTTGGTAAAACCGACGTCGGTCGGTTCGATCCCGGTTTGAACCAATGTCAAACCGCCGAACCGGCTAATAGCAAATATATATATATATATATATATATCTTGCTTAAAACGACGTCGTTTTACACCTGAGATTTAGAAAAAAAAAATACAAAACAGTGATGTTTGGTATATTTGACGTCGTTTGGATTTAGGGTTTATTGCCCCTTTCCCTCCTCCTCCTTCTTCTGATTCTTTTTTTCTCAGTTTCTCTTTCAGACTCTCTCTCTCTCTCTCTCCTTTCTCACAAGCTGACAACCGCACATCATCTCTCCTCTTTCATGCCACTGGTGAGATCGTTCAACGTTCTTGACTCTGAAATCCGTATGTTTATATCGGTATGATATTTTGATTTTTTGAGTTTGTTTATTATGCAATTTTACAATATAAATCAATGAATATGTAGTATATTTTTAAAATTTTTCATATTTGTTGCTTCCGTTACCAATCGGGGATCGTGATTGAGTTTTAGACCTTGGTCATTTTCTAGGTTTGTAAAAGCACTAGTAGTGGACTCTATTTTGGCCAAAGTTTAACTAGATTGCATCAAAACTCACTGTAGTGGACTCAACAAAACTACAGTATTTTTAACTTTGATCATTTTCACTGGCCAAATCTGTTGAGTCCAAAATGCTGGCCAGATATTATTTTGGCATAAAAAATTCCATCTCCCGAGCGTTATTCGTTTCGCGCGAGCTCACAACTCCAGAAAATTCCTTTTCATCTCAAAAGCACGAAGCGCCCAAATCTCAAACTCAACCACAAAAGGTGGCCAGTCTCCATCAGTCATCATTTCAATAACGTGGCATCATCTTACTAGAGTGCTTCAAGTTCTAATTCTGCAATATTATGATTAGTTGATGTCAATTTTTTCTTTTCAAATCTAATATCAACATTAGAAAATTAATGTGTACTTTTTTAATAACGAATAAATATTCAAATTAGAATTAGAATTAAAATAAATGAAAATATCAAAATCAATATTTTAATAGAATAATGATAGATTTGGAGAGTCTGTTATCTGATTTTGTTGAAAAGTGGCTAGCTAAATTTATAAAAGTAAATTCTCTAGCCAGATTTTGATCAAACTTTGTTGAGTCCGCTAAGATCGACGTTGCCGATTTTCTCCCTTTAATCGGCCAGTTTTGGTCGGCACCACCTCCTTTAAAAAACTATTGGTGCAGTGGACTGAAACAGCACCAATAGTATCGGTTTTCAGCCCTACTTGAACGGGCGGAGATTCACACTTAACCCCACCCGCATACTATATTTTATTTAGAAAAAACTACCTGCCGGCCCGCTTTATGCGGGCAGGTGGCCAGTCCGCTTTATGCGGGCCCGGTGCTAGTGCCCACCCAACAACCTTATTTTCATCCATGCATTTTTTACAATTTTAAGAAATATAAGAACATGCACAAATTCCATTGCAAGCAATATTGAATATATATATATATATATATATATATATATATATATTTATGGACAGTATTTAATATTGTAAGGTATTTCATAAATTATGCCTATCACTGTCCTCACTATTTTTTAGATTTATCTAATTTTTTCAATTTGCCATGTTTTTCTAGTTTTATCTTTAAAGAGTTGTAATTTAAGGATATTTAAACATGTTCTTTTTATTTTAGATTTTTTTTTTGAAGATGACTAGAATTCCAATCTAATCAGGTCCTAATTAAGTATCCTTCTCAAAGTTTTAAATTTCGTCGTACCGGCCGGTACCGGCCGGTACAGGTACTATATCTGTTCCGTACCGGCTAAAATACTGGCCGTACCGGCCGGTACCGGCCATACCGGACTAAATTTCGGCCTGTACCGGCCTATATTTCGGCCGGTACCGGCCGATATTTCAGCCTGTGTGTGTGTTTTTTTTTTCTTTCGATTTTTTCAAATTACAAACTTATTTTTTAACCCCTAATTCAGACTAGACTATTTATAATTTATATATATATGTATTTATATATAATTTATTTATATATAGACTATTATTTTGGAATATAATTTTTTTATATATTTATATATCGACTATCCCGAAACGTTATCCCGAAACGTTATCACGAAACGGTACCGGTACCGAAATATTTCGTTCAAGTGCCTTGACCGGTACGACGTCCGGTACGGTATTCAAAACATTGATCCTTCTTCCTTTCAAACATGAGCATATGCTCCATAGTTGTACAAATTTGCACCTATACTTACGCTTGCATATTTAAAAGCTCTGGTACTTCAGTGACTGCTGTTGCTATAAATGTATGGATTAAAGCTAAGAATAGGATCTTTGTGTATGTTATATACAAAAGGTCCGGTACTGGGTCTTTCGTTGCTCCGGCGTTGTGGTTGATCGATGGAATTGGGTGCTGGAGATCTTTAAATTTTGGAGGAGGTGCTTGCATCTTTGTGTGTTTTGTGGATGGAGTTGCCAACCATTTGATGGAGGTGCATCCAGCCACAACTCACTTGGAACACCAAAAGTGATCATATTTTGAACATTGTAGGCCATGGCTGGCTAGGTTGACTGAGGTGTGTCATCCGGGAAGGCAAGGAATTATCCTTTACAGGCTTATAAGACTTGAGTTGGGCCTTAAGCCCGCCCATCAAGCTATTTTGTTTTTAGAGGTTCTTTTGGTGGGAGTGACAGTGGTAGATCAAGTTATTTCTGCTTAGATTGTTCAAACTTCAAAGAGATATCGAATTCCTAATGCTGACACAATTACTACAAGCCTCTAATTAGCATAGAACTTGTAGCTTAGAATGGAAAAAACAAACTGATCTAGAGCCAACACAGCTACTCCTGGAGTACTATCTCCCAATTACTACTTATAATACAAGATCAGCCATATTTCTCTGCATTAATTATATATACGGTGATCATTAAACAAAACCAACCAGCTTAATATCTGTAAGAAAGGGGCACCCCTTCCCCTGTGGGCACCCATATATAGTGGGCACTAGATCTACGATTTACCGACGAGATAATATCGCTTCCGCTGTGTATACTTTGATATGATATTTCTAAAAATATCTAATTTTCAAATTTCCCTCTCGTTTATAAATTCCGTAAAGTTTTTTTTTTGGTACTTTGCACAAACTAGCCTACACGCAGTACGCAACATCCTTGAATTCAAGGGATTTGTCACAGTTCCTGAATATTCCAGGACATGGGCTATGGGCCTTGGGCCAGTTTCATTTACAATTTCAATTTCAATTCAATATGTATTTGGACTACAAGATAGTTAATGGGCCTTAATTTTATTTCCCTTATGTTTTAGTGTTAGCTTGGGTCATTGAGAAAAGTTAATGCAAATGTTATTTTTTCTTCTCTTATCATTTTTTTCTTTTCTTTAATGAAGGTGCTCTCCTCAAAGTGAGTAATTTTCTCGTATATTTTCTAATTAGCCAAACACCTACTGTGTTACAGGATCCTGCATGCTGGCTGCATCGGTGATGTTGGAGCCTGATTTTTCCATACGATTTAAATAAAAGGAATCGGAGTACTTCAGCAAAGACAGACAGACACATGATCTCTTATAACTATTTATGGCAACATATATTCTGAGATTTGCCTTAACGAACAGTACTCAAAGTTTCCTATCTAGTTTACATGATTTCGATAAAGGCGCGCTGATATCGCTAGCAAGGCGCAAGTACCATTTACGAAAATTTTTTATAAAAAATACACTAAATTCTCAAGCTCCTCCGGGATGCCCCTTAGCACTGGATGATCATCACAGATAGGGTTTGGGGACACAACACTAACACCAAGCTCAAGAGCTACGTCCTTGAATTCCAGGAACCCTCCATCTTTGCACCTGGACAACAGTCGAGCTGCTTCTTCCTTTGTCATCTTGACTTTTACTCTTATAAACCCTTTTTTGTCAACACCGCCATGGCCATCTTCTCCTGGAAGCTGCAATATTGGCAGTTTTGAATATGCAATATGATCTCTGCTGCTACTCTCCAGCTTCTTTCTTGATGCTTTCTTCTCTAACTCATCTCTATATACAGTCGTGTCTGCATTAATCCTAGGTTCTAGTAGTAGTAGTAGTAGTTGATGAAATGAAAGTTGTTTGCAGCAGGTAAGAAAGGAGTTCCACATCTTTAGAGATATCAGGGAGATCAAAATTAGAGAGAGAAATTGGTGAATATATATGACTGTGATAAGAGAAAATTAAGGAGCAAGGTAGAGATATGGATAGAGAATGAACCAGCTGGATTGTGAATTTATAGAAGGTAGATGGAGATGGGGCCTGGAATTAGTGATTGAACAAGTGATTGGCAAAAAGAGCAAGGTTAACATGGAGGAGCTGTATCTATCATGATCTCATGTTTCACGAGGCATGAACCTGGGCGTCGGGTTTACGGCGTGGAAAAGTATTCATGAAGATCACGACAGTCTCAAGTGGCAGACGTGATCTGTCAAAGCTGAATCTCAGTAATTTGTTTATGAGAATGTTAGTTCTGTTTTCCAGGAAAATGTTCAAGTATTGCCGTGTAGTACTTTTGATGATCGATATTCACGAGAGTAATTGATCCATTTTATCGGTTTATTAATTTTATAATTTTCAAACTATCAATAACGTTAACACGAATTTGTAATTATGTAAGTAAAATTATAAATACAAATATTATTTTCTTTATACAATTTGCACAATGTTTAGAAATTAATTAGTTGGTTAATTATAATGTTCTAGGTAATAAGTTTCAAAACCATGATAATCATATATTTTTTTAAGGAAATGTTTTTTTAATGATGTTGTGAATTATTTTTTTTTAAATATTTAAGAGTGTTAAAAAAATGCATGTGAAAAAAAAAGGAAAAAAAAATACATAAAATGCACTAGCGGGAGCCCCAGCGGGTGCTCCCAACGGTGGCTGTAGAGCCAGTACCCTATTTTAACTTATTGGCCAGTCAAGTTTGGTTTGTTTTCACGAATCATATCATCTAATCTCATCTCATATAATAATTATAATCTTTTTAAATTTTAAAATAAAAAATTAAATTTTAATAATATTTTATTTAACTTTCAACTTTTATCTTATTTCATCCAGTAAGTATAATCAAACCATTCCCTATTGTACGCATTGTTTGACAGCATTTTAATCTCGATCTATTTCTGAAAAGAAAGTTGACTAGCTATTGCTTTAACGTAGGGTGATGTTTTTCTTACCTACTTGGTAATGATATACTTACAAGTTGTTTACAATTATTTTACTATTCATGTTCAATCAACCAATACAATCATGCCACTCCTTTGAAAATAAATTTCAATATTTACCCTTCATTTTATGTAGATGAGTAAAGTAGTTGCAAAATAATTGTAACTCTATCATTTTCCATATCGCTCTACCTTCTATCTTTGTGCCATAAATTTGTAACAAAATTTATGTATATGAATATGTTTATCTTTATTTCTTTGTTTACCTTATTTTGCATCTCATTCATGCATATGATCGGTTCTACCGCCTACCTTTAATTGTGTATGCTCTATATTTTCTTCATTTTCAGTCAGGCTTTCCTCTTCTTTCCGCTGTATTGGTATCAGAGCCATTCAGGTATCTATCTGATTGAATTATTTTCCTTTGCATTTTCTTTTGTCTGTTTTCTTTCTACTCGGTGCGAGCTTGTTTATCTTGCCCTGTGTTCAGGATCGGGTCAGAGTAGCTCAGTCGAACCCAGGTAAGTCCCGTGTGAAGCCTAGGTTGGCGTGTTGGGCAGTTAGTGGTTCAGTTGGGGTAGCCTCTCAAACGGTAAGTTCCCATGAGAGAGATGATATCCACCCTGTAGATGGAGGACAAACACCTGAGAATGTGGGGGAGGACTAGTTCCTCAGTTAGTTCCAGGTCGGCTTTGCCTACTGATATTGTCAATGAAGAAGATTGCTCTTATGGAGAAGAGCTATCTCCTGCTCTGAGATCGTGGAAGATCCCAGAGATAGATCCAAAACCTATTGTAAAATCGTCTGGAAAACATACTCTACTGATCCAGAGTAGTTCTTCAGATGTGGATATTAAAGTTCCAAAAATGATTTATTGGGAAGATATAACCCTTCCTACTGAATGGACTTTGGAACAAGAGATTCCTAAACCTCCAAGAAATATTGTCCCAGATGCTGATGTTGACATCATCCAACAATACTTGGATGGAACTATTAAAATTTCTTTTAATAGACCTGAGACCCATAGTAAGAGAAGAAATTCTTTTGCTGGTTCCAAATCTAGTTTTGTTGATTCTGTTCAGAACAATCCTATGGATGATTCCAAACTTAATCAATTCCTTGAAGATTCTGTACGAACAGTTCAACCTGCTAAACCTGCTTTAAAACTGAAAGGATTGTCCAGATCCTCTCAAGTTACTTCTGCTTTTTATACTGCACATGGAGCTGGATCTTCTAAAGATCAAAACATAAATGATGAAGCAGACAAAGAAGATAACTCTTCTATGTCTCCAACAGCTTCAGATATGCAAGCCCCTATTGCACCTGTTCATCACAGTTTAAATGTTTTGAACAAACCTTTTGAAATTGATTTACCTGCTCTTTTAAAAGATTTTGCTGCACCAGAAAACAAGCAAAGGCGAAAAGCCTATCTTACAAAGTTTTCTGATTTAGAGAAACAACGTGTTAAACGCAAATGGAAAGAAGAAATAATTAGGCTCCAAAGGCATATTTCTCTTCTTGACTTTGCTGAAAACACTTATGTTTCAAAAAATACTTTAAATGTTGTTAAAAACGATTTTGTCAAGGAAGATGGAAAGACAGTGGTCCAAGCCACTCACCCTCCATTAGAGACTGTTTTAATTCCTTTTAAAGGTACCCATGTACCTGCTTCTCCTTTTAAACTTTCTCAAACTGATTCAAAAGATCCAGAAAAGGACAAGATTCTTAAAAAAGCAAAAAAGATTATTTCTCAAAATAATTTTGCGAATCTTGCTCTTCATACGATCGGAGAACAGTTAGATCGGATTGAAGAAAAGGTTGAAAAACCTGTTTTTACTTCAAATCCTGTTTTTAAAATTGAACATCCTTTGAATGTCTCTAAAGATCAAGCAAAGAAAAGGATTGAAAAACTTTTGATTATTTTACCAGATGAAAAGTCTAAAATAGATTTTCAAAATTCTCAGGCCAAGACTTTGAGTAAAATTGATCAAATGCTTGCTGATCTAAAGAAAGACCAACCTTCTACCAGTACTCTTAACAGTAATGGAAATGAAATTGTTCTTACTTTCAGAAGAATCATCTAACGATGAATCCTCTGAAGATAAGGCTATTGATTTAATTGAAAAGAATTTTCAAAATTTAGAAATTGCCAGATTTTCTTCAAAAAGACCCAAGCCAATGAGTCTGACGAAGAACTGGTATTCCAGACCTACTCCTCCTGATTTGCAGTTTGAAGAAAAAGTTTTTCAAAACCAATCTTCTTACTCTGCTGACAAAGTTTACGAATGGAATATTGATGGATTCTCAGAACAAGAAATCATCAATACCATGAGTAAAATGTCTATGGTTGCAAATGCTTATGTCAACAATAACATTAGACAACCAGATATTGTCAGGATTTTAACACAAGGTTTTACTGGTATTTTAAGAAATTGGTGGGATAAATACCTCACCAATGACACAAGGGAAACCATCCAACATGCGGTAAAACGCAATGAAGATGGCACACCCATTTTTTATGAGACTATTGGGATGGCACATCCTGATGGTGTTAATACTTTGATTTATACTATTTTGAAACATTTTATTGGAACACCATCTAATATAACTAGTCGCATCAGCGATCAGTTGAATAATCTAAGATGTCATCAGATGTCTGATTATAGATGGTATCAAGATGTTTTTATCTCCAGAGTAATGCTTTGTGAAGATAGCCAGAAGCCTTACTGGAATGAGAAATTTATTGATGGATTACCTCGACTATTTGCTTATAAAGTCAAGGAAGAACTTACTGATGCTTCTGGGCTTCTTAACTATGAAAATTACACTTATGATGATATTTTCAGTGTTGTTAAGAAACTTGGTATTAGTATGTGTCATGATCAAAGAATGCTTCGAGAACAGATGAAAAATAGTAAGAAAGCCAAATAAGAAATGGGCACATTCTGTGAACAATTCGGTCTTCCTAGTATTGCTCCATCTAAAAGGAAGCACAAAAGTACTAAACCTCATTGTGGTTTCAGGAGAAAACCCCGTGATGAATTTTATAAAAAATCCTATAAAAAACATTTTTCCAAACCATTTTCCAAGAAAAAAGAATCAAAAGATGTTTCTTCAGGAAAATGTTTTAAATGTGGCAAGACTGGGCATTTTGCTGATAAATGTCCCAAGAAAGCCAAAAATTTGAAAAAGAAGCTTAACTAGTTGGATATTAATCACCATGATAAAGAAGAACTATTTCGACTCCTAGAAATAGAATCGTCTTCATCATCGGAGATGCTTGAGTACAGTTCTAGTGATTCAGAATATCACTCTGAAACTGCAGCTCCTGATCCTTCTTATCTAAAGCTAGGTTGCAACTGCAATTCTACTTGTTGCAAGCCTCCTGGTAAGACAATCAATGTCTTGACAAAGGCTGAAGAACAAGAGAATCTATTGTTAACCTTGATTTCGCAAATTACTAATCCTGAGCTAAAAGAAGAATATCTTCTTAAGCTAAAACAGATGATGGTTCGTCAAGATCCAGAAACTTCTAATCAAAGGATTAATTTTCAAGAAACCTTGGAAAGATTTCAAAAGAAAAAACCCAAGGATATTTCTGTTTCTGATTTACAGTTTGAAATAAATTCTGTCAAAAAAGAAATTGCAGAACTCAGATCTGAAATAAATAACCTCAAATCTGAGAACGAAGTTTTAAGACAAGAATTTTTATTAATCAAGATTGACAAACAACTTGATCAAGATATTCCTTCTGACAATGAGCAGACTGAGGCTGGTTCTAGTCAACAGGATTTACCTGTCGACAACCAGATTTGTTTAATTCATCATATCATTCCTCCTAAATGGTTTTCATGGGTTAATATTATTGTTGCTCATGATTTTCAATTTTCTGTCATTGCTATGATTGACTCCGGATCAGACTTGAATTGCATTCAAGAAGGACTCATTCCTAGCAAATATTTTGAAAAATCTACTGAAAGATTATTCTCGGCAAATGGCTCAAAGATGACCATTAATTATGAGCTCAATAATGCTCATGTTTGCCAGGATAATATTTTTTTTCGAATTCACTCTGTTTTAGTCAAAAACATGTCTGACAAAGTGATTTTGAGAATTCCTTTTATTTCTTCTTTATATCCCTTCATGACTGAAAAAGACGGTATCACTACCGACCCTTTTGGTCAAAAGGTTAAATTTTATTTTGCTTCTCTTTTTGAAATTAATTCAGATAAGAGCAAGAAATCTTTGTTTTTAGCAAAACAAAAACATTTGAATTTCCTCCAACAGGAAATCAAATACAGAAAGATTTCTGAACAATTATCCTCTTCTATTTTACTTTCCAAAATTGATGTTTTTAACAAACGTTTAATAACAGATGTTTGTTCTGATTTACCTAATGCTTTTTGGTATAGGAAGAAACATATAGACTAATATTTTTTTCTTTTAGCAACGGAGTACTGTGAACAAAGCAAATAGATCAAATTTAAAGATAAATCATCATGCAGGTTCTCGATATTTTCATCGTTTGTCTAACAAAATGGTAAGTTATTTTAGTGCCCGTTAAATATTAACATATAATACACATTTTCTGATTTAAGTTCTAATATAAATTTTCCTTTTGCAGAAAGAAGAAAGTCCCGCTGACTATGATTTGACCCAATTGTATGCTAAAACACATAAAAATCATGATGGTGCTTGGGCCAGTCCCGAAGCAGAGGCAAATTATGTAAGTTTAAGTTTTTTAATTTCATTGTCAGATAATATTTTTATTACTTATACTAACTTTAATGTTTTTGTTTTTGTAGGACAAGATGATATCTCTTAAGGAAACTGCTGCAGATCCATCTGATGCATCATCTGTCAACAATGCACATATCCTTTCTCAAGTTCTTGGATCACGTTCTGGATATTTGAGGGGTTTAGGACGTTGCTTAAAACCATCCTCATCACCATCATCTTATTCTCTAGCCAAATCAAATGACAACAAGACTAAGGAATCGGAGGAAGCAGCACTTGAGATAGAACGATTAAGGTCCGAGAAAAAAGAGTTGCTGACCCGATTAGATCAAGCAGCGGATTTGGATGCGAGATTAGAAGAGATGATGCATTTGAATAACCAAAAAATGTTTGAACAATTCCAGTCAATGATGTCCCAAAACTCTATGCCACCACCATAGTTTTCAAATTTATCTTTTCTTTAATTGCATTTATATTATGAAGTTTGGACTACTTTAAACAATTGATGTTTGAATTATAATGTGTAATATTAGTATGGTATTTTTAATTAAATTTTGATCTGTATGATTAATACAATTCGAACAGTAAATAACCAGTTCAAACGGTAAATTAACATTAACACATTCGAACCAAAACAGACCCATTCGAACAAAAACTAACACATTTGAACAACAAACGAGATATACGGACAACATTTATGTGCAAAACCCCGTTCGAACGGATATAATTTCCGAAAATAAAATTTCTGTTCGAACAGACATAAGTTTTGTTCGAACACAAGTCGTTTGAAAAATTTATTAGTTCGAACGCATAAAATCTATTCGAACACCCAGTTCGTTCGAACAGAATCAAATATGGACATCAGTTCGAATGAGTATTTCATATTGTTCGAATGAACGTCTCCGTTCGGACGGATAAATATTCCATTCGAACAATATATTGAGACGAAATCAGGTCGTCTAAAAAAAATTATCCGTTCGAATGGTTTCGACTGGATCCGCCCAATTTCATCTCTAAAAATGATTTTTTGAGACGAAATTTCTTTTATGTCTCCAAAAACTTTTTGAGACGGTATTTCCGAGACAAATTTGAGATGAAATTTTTTCATCTCCAATTCTAATTTGGGACGAAAATTGTAGTTTTTGAGACAATTTTTTGGCTCAAAAAACATAATCTGTTGTAGTGGTAGTACATGCTTTGATAACTCTCTTCTCCAACGTGTAATTTCCTCTCTTCTATAACATTTACTTTTTAAGGCATATACGCATATCATTTTAGGTAATTAATTAGATTCTCAAACTTTGGAGCGACGTGTAATTTCCTTTTTTTCTTTTCTTTTTCTATTTCTTCTACTTCCTTCTTCTTCTTCTTCTATTACGTTTTACGGAGCCCATCGCCCCCCTCCGCCGCTCTCTCCCAAACCCATCTCCCTCGTTGCTACTGCCACCCTCCACGAGCACCAGCATGATATGCGTAATTAAACCCTAGAGCCCCACTTGTCTTTTTTTTGTTTTTGTATTTTTTTATTGTGTTTTTCGTTTGTTGTTTTCTTTTTTTAGTTTTTAATAAATAAGAAATAGGCTATTTTGGACTTGATGTCCATAGTAGCAGAGTCTCTTCTTCCTCTTGTCTGGGAGGACGGAGGGGGCTAGTGCTTCTCTTCTTTTTGAAGAGGAGTCGTTTTGTTTTGTTTTTACATAGCGTTCTCTGTTAAGAGAGTTTTATCGAAGTTAAGACAATGTCCACCATAAATGAATTTATGTGCGGGGTGCCCCAGAGCAGATGCATAGTTTGACTTGTATTTCAAGTTTTTTCTGTATTGATAAGTTACAGGTGTAACTTCAGTTTTGGGGCTCTCTTTTTAATATAAAGAAAAGGATATATATAGTTGTGCGATCAGAATCACAAATTTAGAACCCATAGCTCAACCGATAAGTATCCATAAATTCCCGAGGCCGCCCTACAAAATACCACTTGCCAAACATACCCTAAGCAGTCGTCCTCCTGCATGCCTCAATCCTCATTGCATTCTTGCATGCAACACCGCTCACTCACCGATCGATGACCTAGTCTTGATCTCAGTCCGGTGTCTCCGGGAGAAAATTTGCTCCTGTAGCATGCACCAAGTAAGCGTTTTGGCTTTAAATCACGACAGAGACCCTTTAGTCAATTTGACTTGGGAGTTGTCAATTTTCATTAATTGCCATTACTTGTATATTTGATGCACTTTGAAGACTTTAACCCATCTTATCCTAGAGCTGAAAATCATTGAAAGCTGCTTCTATCGGAGGACTCTCGTTGATTAGTCAAAGTTAAATGACAATTTTGATGAATATAAGAGAAATTTAATTTTTGACTATTCCATTCACATAAATCTCCACATTAGAATAACTATTTTTTCATTATATAATAATAAAATAATATAAGATGAATTTGATTTTGGTTATTCATATTAAATCTCCACATTAGATTGTACATTTATTCATTATATGGTAATGAATAACTACTAATTTCAAAAATATTTAATTTTTTTAATTATTAATTTATTTAATTTAATCATATTTTACTATTATACTTATTATATATTAATTAATAATCATGTTCTTATTAAATTAATATATTACTAAGTCAAATTAATATATTAATTGTGATAAAATATGTGATAGAAAGAAAGGGATAGAAAAATACTTAATAAAATATGTATTTGAGGTATGTACAGTAACCTTCAAATTTGGAAAAATTTTTGAAAGTCACTGTAGCCAATATTTAGAATTTGACTAATCTAATGTGAGCATAATTTACTTTTTAATAGCTAAATACTTAGCTAAATTCAATGAGAGTGCTCTAACAGTTGGGAAAAATACAAGACTGAACTAAAATCCAGAAGGCAAAGACTGATTATTAAGGGTCTCTGCTAAATTGAATAAGAGTGCTCTAACAGATGGGAAAAATACAAGACTGAACTAAAATCCAGAAGGCAAAGACTGATTATTAATGGGAAAAATACAAGACTGAACTAAAATCCAGAAGGCAAAGACTGATTATTAAGGGTCTCTGAAAGGAAATCAGTGACAAATCAGCCTGGATTTGACGAAAACAAGGAGGACTTGATCAAACCCAGTTGCAAGGCAGGAGGACATGAGGACATGATTGACCTTGAGGGCCTCTGAAGTAGTCTAGTACCCAAGATAGAGCCAAATTTGGTTATTATTGATCAGGACATATATATATATATATATATAAATGAAGAGAAGATAATGAAATTACGAAAATAATTGAGCAGACTTGAAAGCCAGACGTTGGAAGGTGGCAAGACATCGACCTTAAAGGCGGCCACCTTGAGAAGCTATCTTACTACTTGCTGCATTAATCGTGAAAAGATGAATTGTGGATTAATAATTGAGCATAATTAATATCATCTTAAGGGAAACTTGGATTAATGTTACTACTTGTTTTCATATTTTGCTAATTACAATAATTTCTTTCTTTGTAAGACCTTTAACTTAAAGTCTAGAAATTTAATTAATATTCATTATTCTTTGAGTAATGTTAGAGAGAAGTCACTATAGCAGTGCACATTTTGCACTCACTACGTGTCTGCTTCTAGTTGATTGTTCCCAACACTCATTTGGAGAGATGTATGGTCTACATGATGCTATATCATGTGTGCAAAATGGATGCTACCAATAATGACTTCTATCTATATTTATTCTTATTCTTTATAAGAGCATTAGCATTGGTTTATGCATATGCATATGCAAAGTCATATTTAGATAATATGACCCTAAAATCCTCCACATTGGCTTATGCATATCCAAATATTTAGCTACCTATGAACAGTGCTTATCCAAATTTGGATTATCACTATTCACCTTACAAATCATATTTTAATAATTATTTCTCTATCCTCCCACCCTCTCTCTCACAATCATTTCCTTTTCTCCTTCATTCAACAACACAACAAACCTTCACTTGCATATTCATTTTATTATTATAATATATTATATATTTTTTTTCATTTTATTATATTTTTAATATAATATATAAAAAAATTATATTTTTTATTATTACATTTATATTATTAATGTTAAATGTATGTAGTGGATGCTAATTGTAAAATATATATAAAAAAATTGATTTTAGCAAAAAATTAATAATAAAAAAGTAATAATATTTTATTATTATTTTGTCTCAAATATGCATAAGCTAATGTGAAAATTTTACTTGAATGATAAAGTGATTATGTAAAATAAGTGATTTTATATATGCATATGCATAGACCAATAATAATATTCCAAGGCGTTTCATAACATGACTGATTAATGCGTACGCCTCGTAGTTATGTTCTCTTCAGTTCTGCTCGTTAATTTGTACAATTATTCTGTTGGGAGACCATGAAGAAGAGTCCAAAAAAAATGCCCCGATATGCAAGTTTGCAAGAGAGAAATGGATCGGAGAAAGCGAAAGTTGTCAACTAAAGCCTTGATTGGACATAAAGTTAGACGGGAAGATAAGATATAAAGTAAGGCTAGTTTTGAATAGTTTCAAATCAAATCATCTCATTTAATTATTATAAATTTTTATATAAAATATAATAAATAATTTAATTTTTTTTAATTTTAAAATAATAATAATATTAAAAATAAATATTTTATTCAACTATTAATTTTTATTTTTATTTATCAATTCACTGTCCAGAAAAGAATTTAAAGAATAAGAGGCCCAATAGGGTGGGCCGGTGGGTGCTTCATTTGGAATGAATTGACCGACAAAAGAAAGAGAATCAGATAACTCCAATACCATTTTTGAGAGATAACTCCACGGAATATTTGCAGAGAGCTTTTTATGTTAGATTTATAAGATTGGATTATTTATTTCTATAAATTAAAGTATATATTTAATAAAATTGAGAGATCATACCTCTAATAACTTGTAATGAATTTTCTATGAAATTTTAGAACTTGTAATGAATTTTCTATGAAATTTTAGGTTTCTGTAAAATAGGAGATTTTTCTAGCTATGGAGAGAATTACTATCTATCCCTTCTTTTCTAATTTTTTGGTTCTAGCTCTAAGAGAGAAGAAGAACAACAAAAATCTTAAATAGAACTCAATGGATTAGTTCTCTTTTAAAGTGGGGTGAGAGTTGGGACCTCCGTATGTGTCTATTAAAATGGCTCATCTCATTACCAGCTCAATGAATAAATGTTAATGCTTCTTTGAAGTTGCGTTCAAATTAATTGGGTCTAGACCTTTGAATCACTAGGCCCATTTATGGTCCCTAATCCACAGCAAGGCCCAGCAACTATGCTGATAGCCTTATTTCTGGAAAAGTTGATTTTATAAACCTAAGTTTATATTACATCTATTTTTACAATATAAGTTATTTTATAATCTAAAGTAGTAATTGTTTTTTTTTTACCTAAAGTAGTAATTGTTAGTCAACGCTGAAGGTTTCTCAAAAAAAAAAAAACTGTCAAGACGATCGCTTAGAAAAACAGAAAATCTGAAATATTTTAGTTATAAAATAATTACATAAATATAAATCTATAAATTAATAATAATTTGATGTGATATATTATATTATAAAATTATTTTTATTATAAAATAAATTTAATAAATTATATAAAATTATGTTAATTTGTGATTTTATTTTTATATTTTTTTTCTTGTAACGCGTTGCAGTATTTCGTTACGGAAAGTGAGTTGATTGAGAACGCGACCACAATTAGAGGCCGGTCTTACACAAGCACAAGTCGCCGCCACCTCAAAGAGACGTCTCTGTTCTTTAAGTTTTTCTGAGGTCGAGAGAAGTCCCTATTCGTTACGCGCACACAGACACACCGTAGAGGGCCAGAGGCTAGAGCCAGCGAGCGAGATGGGTGGAGCCCAGATTATGAAGAGAATACCGCGCATCAAATTTCCTCAAAGACGCCCTAAACCCTCGGGTCTGTTACCCTGCGTCTCTCCCTTTCTCTTTTTAGTTCTATACGTGCTACCTCAACGTTTAGTTTTCATGTCATTTTCTTAGATTGATTGATGACTTTTACTTGAGTTTATAGATTTGGATATGTTTAGCTGAATTTAATTACTCAAGCACCACTTGGATTCTAAAGCGTCATATTTACGCTAGATGGTCCCATTATATGAGCATTTTGCTTTTCCTTGATATTACTTTGACCCAATGAAGAGTTTTATTTGAGATCAGATCTTGTGCGAGTGAGAGGATTAGAGCATTTTCTTAATATCTGTAGTGTAGGAAAGATGCCCTATTGATATCTTCCTAAAGTCCATTCTTGTAAGTCCTAACGGACGTGAGATAGACCTCGTTTGTTTCTGCAGATGAGATGGGATAAGATGATTTAAGATTAAAGTTAAAAGTTGAATAAAATATTATTAGAATATATTTTTTTAATATTATTTTTGTTTTAGGATTTGAAAAAGTTGAATTGTTTATTTTATTTTATATGAAAATTTAGAAAAGTTATAATGATTAGATGAGATGAATTGAGAAGAGTTGTGAAAACAAACGAGACCGCCACTTATATTACTTTGAAATTTCGTTTTATCGAAGAAAAAATAAACTTGGGCGACGGTGGGTGTGGGGTGTGGGGGTGTTAGTGTAGGGAGCAAATTCTAGTTTTCGGACAGTCACTGATCTCTCTCTCTAAAGATTTTATTGGCTACCCATGATGGTGGGGAAAGTTAATATGTTGTTCTTAGTTCATCTAGTGTTGGAGGTGTATTCGAAGGTTTTTTAATTCAGCAACAAAGCTTTAGACTATGACTTTTTTGGGGGTGAAACATAAGAAGTAAATAAGAAGATAGACATACTTTTGTTATCATCCATCTCCTTCGTCTTGCTCCTTTCAAGTCTTCATTCAGTAATTTTTCCATTTTAACTTGTCATATATTAACATTTCTTTTATGCTATGTGAGAATTATGTTGTTATCTTATGGTGCAAAAGGGTGCTTCAGCACGTGTTCTTTGGATGATGCTGACCAGATACCACTTTGTTTATATTATGCATTATATAGTTAGAGAATGACTTGGTGCTTTGAAAAACCCTTGTAATCATTTTTTGTCCACAAATTTTTTCCTTCTTTCAAGAATTATCATTATTGAGGAAATCACTTGCAGATTCTGCATCCCAGACTCAAACAACTTATACACCTGGTGATGCTGGTCAAACTTTCTTCTTTGGTTCAAAAGTCTCAACAACTGTTGGAGGGAAAGCTTCTCTTCAGCCCAAACGAACACCAGTGTCCAATGAGGAGATTGAGACTATATTGGTAGGCATAGAGCTCCTTGTTAAGTTTTTGCAGGGAGTTTTACATTTACTCATTAATTTCTCTCCCTTCTTATGCAATGAACTGTACTAACGTGAAGTGTGGGAAGGGATTGAACTAGAAAATAACTACTGTGCATGGTGGTTATCTATTCTTTTCTTTTTTCTTTTTCTTTTTTTTTTGCGAAGCACAAGGTAGTGAAATTGGATTAAGTTCTGGCTGCTTTATTTCAAGTTTTGAGGCATTGAAGTATTGAAGTTCATCATTCCAACCAAAAAGAAAAACCCATCTTTCATCTGTACTGTGGAGCACTGTTTTACTCTTCTTGTTTGCATAATAAGTTTTTGGTGATGTGATTGCTTAATATCAGCCTTGTTTGTTGGAGTGAATGAGATCAAGAGGATTGGTATTTGCTCCTTTATTTTCAATAATCGACTTCCCTCTCGTTATTCATATACTAGCTGGAAAACTGACAAGTACTTCAGTTATGAGACATTGAAGTATTGAAGTTCATCATTAAAACCCACCTTTCATGTGTGGAGCACTGTTGTTGGAGTGAACGAACAATAATCAGCTTCCTTTCCAGTTTACTAGGTGAAAAAATAATATCTTGATGTTTAGGATTACTGAACAGATCAATCTTGCTCTGTACGTGTGCACGAATCATTGAAGCATTTTCAATACAGAAACAGAATCCTCAATACTGTTCTATAAATTTTTTTCTTTTTATCCATTTGTTAGAAACTGACTGTTTTTTTCAATCTTTTCGCAGTTGGGTGGCTGCTTCTGATATTTTGATGGAGCTTTGAGAAGGGATGACGAGGCGGACATTTCTCAACCATTCTTTAGTTTTGAAATACTCAAAAGTTCACTTTCTACAGATTGTTGCAGATTTTAAAGGAACAATGTCGTAATTAACACATTAAATACAGCGCTCACATAAACACAGCCGTGAATTTAAAAGCTGTGCTTGAGATACTATACTCTCTGCTTTTGTCTAATTGAACACCGTTGAAAGGAAGTGTTTACAGATGAAGTTACGCTGCCTTTGCCTATGTTGTGAAAACTACACATATGGCATATACATGAACTTGATACAACAGATATGAAAAGATGGAATCATTTTGAATCCTTTTTCTCAAGCAGAGGCTCGAGGATGGCAGACTTGGGATTCTTCAATGGAGGGCCCTTTTCCCTGCGTTGCAGCTCATCCAATCGGAAAGTAATTAATCGATCCCAGTTTCCTCCCTCGAAAAGAACCCCAGCCTTTCCATCCGTGATTCTCTGAACAATACCGCAGTACATGTAATATGGGTTGTTGGGGTTATTCACAATGGCAATCATACCAGGCATTAAGAGTGGCAATTCTGGAGCTTTTGGCTTCTTCGAGCTGGTAACTTCGAGTAGATTTGCTGAATCTGCTACTGTTTTCTTTGGAGGTGGGTTTCTTTCTATAAATGTTATCAAACCCTTCTCCCCACCGGGAAACCCCCCAGTTAGCCCCATCAGCTCCTTTTCAAAAGCGTTCTCTGGAACATTGCCAGGTGTTGATATCGCAACACTACCTGATTGTTCTTGCTTTGTTGCATCAGAAGCTGAAGATGCCTGTTCTTCAATGTTTCTCTTCAGCTCCTGCTGAAGACCTTGTTCCCCATTGCAGAGCCCTCTGCCTCCCAGGATTTGGGATAGGTCAAATTTGGCACATGTTGTTAAGGGTTGGGTTGATGGCTGTTTCTGAATCGTGAAAAAGGGTTTGAGAAAGAGGCGGTTTCCCCCAAGAAACTGGGATTTGAGAGGAGGGCCTGGAATGCTAGGGAGAATGATGGAGGAAGAGGCCATGCTTTGTTCTGTGGCGGTCTGCCAGAAAGAAGAAAGTTAAGCCTCATCTTTAAATCCTGGCCACATAGGAGCTTTTGTTAGATAGTCCTATCTTCTTCAATTATTTGCTTCATCCTCTATTTTTCACACACACACACTGTTTCATTGGAGATGTTACATTTTATCAGGACAAGACACTCCAAATGTTCTGATCTTTGAGGATTGTCAAATAGCTGATGACTGGAATTGAGTGCCTGAACTCCCACTTGCAAATTTACCTACCATTTACCAACATAGTGGACTCTACTTTGGAACCAATTTTAAGAAAAGACTTGGAGGAGGACAAACGCCATCCACAAATTGAATAGGTAGCTTTAGGGCTTGTTTAGGGCTCCTTTGGATATGGATATGGAAAACATGTCATGTCATCTCATCACATCATTACAATTTTTTCAAATTTCTACATAAAATATAATAAAAATTTAACTTTTTCAAATCTTAAAACAATAATAATATTAAAAAATAATATTCTAACAATATTTTATTCAACTCATCTAAAACTATCTCTTCTCATCTCATTATCCAAACGAGCCCTTAAGTCTCATTCCAAAAGGCAATATAAGGCAGTTGTACATAATTACCTTGTGGGGTATGGCTATGCATTGAACATAATCACTTCCCCCACCTTCTCAACCCTTACTGATCACCAATTATTTCAGTCATATGGGTCACTCTTTTACATTTTGTGCTGGTTATCTTGTAATTGGAAGGCTAGCAATCACGTATCAATCCTTTTGTTTCATGTATCCTGTGATTTGTGGCCATGGCCCCCGTTTTGGCACTCTCTTATTTATGTATATTATTTTTCTGAATTTAATGATTGATTTTCGTATGGCAATCTTCTATAATCTCCCGTCGTTACTCAATGGTAGAGATTCAGTGCCATATATACTTAGATTAATGTTAATTTAAAAGATCCATTTTATCAATTTTTTCTTTTCTTTTTTTAATTTGAATTTTAAATTTTAAGTTTTATAATTTTTAACATATTAATAACCGACACATCAGCCCCTTATTGTTAAGTAAGTTTAAATTGTAAGTATAAGTAAGTTTAAATTGTAAGTATAAATAGTATTTTCCTTACAACTATTATTTATCATTTAAATAAATATTTTTTAAAAGAAAGTAACGCATTAATTAAAAGAAGTTATGTACAAAAGGGGTTTGAGAAGCGAATAGCCCCCAACACATCACTTCAGAAAGAACAATGCTAGGGTAATTGAGAAAGGTAACACATGCATTGTATTGATAGTGCAAAAATATATATATATATTTTTTTCAAACCTTTTTTAAACCAATTTAAACATTTTGAAAAAAAAAATTCACAAACACATTAAAAGATTCTTCCAAAAAAAAAAAAAAAAAAGGAGATAATTGATAGCGTCTCCCGTGAGAAAGCATTTTCCCTGCATAAAATAAAAATTGAGCTCATTTGAATTCAGAAATCATCTTATCTTATTTTATCATAACAATTTTTTAAAATTTCTATGCAAAATATAATTTAATATTTTTAAATTCTAAAATAATAATATTATTAAAAAATAATATTTTAACAATATTTTATTTAAATAGCCTTTTTGTCTGGCAGTTTTAATACAAATTGATATGTAGACTGTAATTCCACAATTGGAAACCATGACAAGTGCATTGTGCTTCACTGTTCTTGACTGGCCGATATTGAAGAGACATACTTTTGTTTTTCCTCCTATCTTTGAAAAATGAGAGGACAAAAAACTGGCTCTCAAGTCTCAAGGAAGAAAAATGCTTGAAAAGGTGTAAGCAATGCGTTGGTCATACACAGTACTGATAGTTTTGTGCTTTTTCTTGTACTGTATGCTAGATCAACTATTTCTGGACCACTCATGGGTGCTGGTTTTTGGTGGAAGCGCACGGTGCTAGATTGGACCTCATCCTTCCTAAATACTTGGAAAAAAAAAAAGGCAGAAAAGGTTTCCTTGGTCCCAAAAAAATCTTAAGTAGGCAGCCTGCAGCCTCTCTTCGAAGGTTAATTTAAGGTGTTTTATGTATTCTGAAAAGCAGGAAGATAATTTAGATTGTGTTATTTCGTTAACTATAACGATGTTTATTCAAAGATTAATGATATACGTACCTTCTTTTTTATAATTTTATATATAATCATGTTTTAAAATAAGATATTTATATAAGAAAAATTATATTTACAGTCATGAAATATGTACGAGCTGCTCAATCTTTTTTTAAAATAAATAAATATGATATCTATATAATAAAAAATTAATTTTTTAATAATAAACCTCACTCTTTTTTAAAAAAAATTGTGCTCACGTAGCCATGATTATACCTGTAGGTTCATTACTATTAAATGATTTATTTTGATTAATTATTTTTCAAAAATATCACTCGTTTACCGTTATCTTTCTCTAAATCTAGTCATGAATCCATTAATACAAGCAAATCCATTATTCTACCTGCATATATGTACGCCATCGAACCATTCATCCACTGCCACGTGATAGGCGTGAAAGCCTAAAAGGGTCTTTTTGTGTTAACCACCACTGCTGAAACTACCGAACAGTCATACAATAGAACTACGCTCAACATTCGTGGGGTCAAAGGCCTGTCGTGAAAGGAAATAACCCCTTTACAGTAAAGTTTCTTTCTACCGGTACGAGTTTCTCCTCCTGATATTCTTATCAAGTTCATATCTTTTCCTTCTCTTTGCTAGTAAATCTCCATTCTTTCTGCAACTTTTGTGGTATGTATAAACTTCTTGACTTATTCACCGACAATAATATCATCTGTTATCATCAGCTTACGCTTGCTCCGGTCTTGTAAATTTGTGTTTTTCCATCAATCTTATTTAGGTACTTTTTAGTATTTTTCTTGTTTTTGTTTTGAGGTCAAAGGAACACTTTTTTGGGTTGATATTATGATATAAGTTTAGAATCATGGGGCTGGTTTATGTAGTTTTGATGGGCCCTAGATTTTATTCGTATTTAAGTTCTCTAGACTTATACTTTGTTGTGTAACCGTGATCATGGGAAATTACGGGTCTTTTTAGGTGTAATTTGTGAGGGGCTTGGTTGATCTGGTCGAAGATAAACTTGTTGGGCTATTTTCCTTCGATTTAACTTGAGGGTGCAAGAAACTATTAGATCATGAAGGGGTTCCTTTTGCGTAATTTTTTTTGGGTGGGGGGCATAGCTCTTCTTCTCGAAGATAAACTTGGACTATTTTCATTCTTATGTAATATTTTGGGCCAGAAAAATATTGGGGTTATGGAGGGGACGAAAAGAACAATGTTGGGTTTGTAAGTTTGCAAAAAACTATTTTAGATGGAGATGGTCTCATGGTAGAATGGAAAGGGTTTTGTGTGTTTGACAAAGAAGTTAGGATGAGGTTTTCTGGAGTTGGTTTGAGTTGTATCATTCGGAAGTGTTCTTTGTCCAAGTATGTAATACCTAAGAAAATAACTGACTTGTGTATTAGGGTGTAGTGAAATAGTCAGATGCTGAGATTATAGAATATCCTGTCTGTTTGATGGAATTTTGGAGTGTAGCAGTTTTTCCGAGTGCAGAGGTAATATGTCATGGATAGAACAAATTAAGTAGCTAGACTCTGCAGCTTCTTTTATGATCTGACTTCATGGATTAAGCTACAATAAGTACTTCTTGTGACTCATTGAAGAAACAGGCACAATGTTTATGTTCTTTTACCATTGCTGTCAGTATAGACCTCCCTTTAACACCTACACCACTCTCTCAACGGAGGCTGTCTCCTAAATATTGTAACCATTCATGTTTGCTCAGTCATCTTCTCTCATCTTTTCATTGCATTTACTTTTACTGCCAGCCACATGAGGAGAATCACTATCTCAAGGTTGCAGCAGTTGAGAGTCTTTTTCATCTCACATAATCTCTTACATGGAAAACCAGGGATTCTGTTTTACAGCTTAATTATCTTCTGCTAGTGACTAAAGTGCAGATAAAGCTTATGTATCAAAAGAAAGAGTATCTATACTCCATTTTTGTTTTCGATTGTGGCAATTAAGAAAGACATTTGCCTCTTACAGTATGAACATGTACTTTTTCTCAGAAAGTATAAGTAAATGGTGAAGTGCTAATTTTCTTATGCTGATTTGAATTAATGGTTTTAAGATTGGCTATCCATTACACTCTCCTCTTTTCTTTATTCTTATTTATATTTGCACCGTCTTCTGGAACATAGAAAAATAGCTTTATGGATGATAGTCGTGGGAAGATAAAGGTTATACCGGATCACTTCAAAGCCTCAACAAGCAGCGTGGATTCTCATCAAAGCGGAACGTCATTTGTTTCCCTACCACGATCTGACAGTTCTTTGAGGTATTTCATTTTTTTGGGAAAAAACTACTAGAAACTAAACATACGATTTAAGATTTTTAATCTAGAGTCACGGGGTCCACACAGGCACACCTCTAATATGAACAGTGCCCACGTGAGAGTCCCGTGACTCTAGCATTATGGTTTAATCTATTGTGATTTAGTCCTCTTTATTTTGATATAGCATAGGTCTCATAGCTGGACTCGAAAGGGTGCCACTTTCATGTTCAACTTGTTTACCGTACGAGGGATGCCATGGGGTTCTAGCACTGATGGTCAGAAAAAGGTTGATTGAACGGATTTTTAGCAGTGGCTGATGGGTAAAGGTGAATTATCCATGTTTCCTGACCACCAGAATTTTGCTGATTTCAGGTTGAGCTACCTGCGGCTGAAGTAGAATCACTTAGATCAGAAGTTGCTGATTTAGAAGAGAGAGAAGCTCACTTGAAAGCTCAGTAAGTATGACTTGATTCTTAGTTTGGAACTATAATATTGCCAGGAAAATTAAATTTATCTGAGTTGATTATGCTATAGAATCTTAAATTTTCTTGTTGATTTATTGTGTCATGATTTATAACTCATAAGCTACAGTGAAACAACCTAAAGATAAAGTTCTGGCACTATCTGCTTGGGTCTTTAATTGTGAACTTTTGAGGGAAATGGATGTATAACAGCTCCTACTACAAGCAAATCTTTTTCCCTTTATCTCATTTTAATTTCTAACTGTTGGCTTTTCATAGTGAAATAGACAATAGGATTACATTTTTCGGTTAGTTTCTGTTTTCTTTGTATCGACACTGATTTTTCTTTTAACATATGCAGGCTGGAACATGTTGATGAACTTTTGCGGTCTGCTCGCCTGTCTGGTTATTTGTACATTCGTACTGTAATGACTATTTTCACTTCTTTGCATTTGTTTATACTTTTATATTTCTTGCATCTCACCATCTCAATTGATGATTTGCCTGTTAAATCTACCTTACAGAGGTGGACAGCACTACCAGGAGAACCTCCCCCTTTAGATGATACTGAGGTTGATGACTGGCTTCCTCGCTTTGTTGTCCTTCATGGACTATGTCTATTCTTCTATTTATTGTCTACAGGTATTTGAATTTTAATTGGTACCCCCCCCCCCCCCATCTTTCATCTTTGTTTACTTTTCGTTTTCTTGGTAGTTTTTTGTCCTTTATCTTATTATTATGAAAGTGGCATTCAGGTTTCTCTATCGTACTGTTGTGCTCGATTGGCCACTATAGTTCTTGACCAACAACTGCAAGATTTGTATGTCTTAGAGTGGGGCAACCAGTCATTTACAGTATCACTTGCTAACCTTTATGGTGTAAATAAGATATATTAGCATTTGAAAACCTCCTTTTATCAGAAAACTGTTATAAGTTTTTTTAGAGAAGAATGATGGTAACCCCCCAAATTTTATTAATGAAGTCCTCACTTTTGGCTGAGGAATACCTTTTACAATTGAGTTCAGCCTAAAAAGACCAAACTAGTAAAACTAATGCAAATCTAGAAGAAAAATTACATGGCTATATCTAAAACCTACCAAAAGAAAATGAAAGTATGCATATAAGACTATTTACATCTACAATTGGGTAAGCCCATTCTATCAAGATTAACAAAACCAATGAGTTGCTTAGGAAGCATGTTAACCGATGAAAATAGCTGTCGTTACCTGCCGCCCCTAAATTTGCAAGTCCTCTGCAAGCTAGTTGCTTTCCCTGAAAATGGGTTTTACCTCAAGACTCAACCAATAATGCAAATGGATTACTTCTCCCCAAAGCTCAAAATAGGACCAAGGTGGTAGCTGTTTATCATGGAACAATTTGGCCACAGTGAGGGAGTTGGTTTCAATCAAAATATCGTTGATAGTTTGCTGTTAGCACAGCAAACGTCCAATTTTCAGAGCTGAAATTAGACCGATAATGCAAATGGGTTACTTCTTCCCAAAGCTCAAAATAGGGACAAGGTGGTTGCTGTTTGTCATTGAACCATTTGGCCACAGTGAGGGAGTTGGTTTCAATCAAAGTATCATCAATAGTAAGCTGGCAGCACGGCAAAAGTCCAATTTTCAGAGCTGAAGTTTCTGCAAATGTGTTAGTACCAGTTCCAAGATAGCAAGAGAAACCATACAAAAATCGACCATGATGATCTCGGATAGCACCACCACATCCAGAATATCTATCCTGGATTTTCCTTTGATGCTCCATCAATTGAGTTTCAATAGAGAACTGTTTAAGTTTTTTTTTTGTCATAAGTTTCTTGACACGACTATGAATATTCATTACTTCAGCTGCCAATTGCACCAATGATTTGGTGACTCTGACTAAGAGCATTGTTTACTGCTATCCAATTTCACTATAAGTTACTGCTTTATCTAAATCTGAAAAAAACACGGTTTTATTTATCAGATTGTGAGGACTATTGAATATGATCGAATATGATAGATTTTAAGCTTAGCAGTTAATAGACTTGCATGGAACATCAATTTAGAGTCTAATTTTGATTGTTTTGATAAGTAATCAATTTTGTTGCAAAACCACAAAATCAAATGCAGATTAAACCAGTGAGTGATATTCAACCTTTATCCAGAACAACGTATGTTTTTCCTTGCTAATGAGCTCAAGGAACTTATATGCAGATCTGAGCCCTCAAGACTCCACTCTCCTATCTGACATTGTTGAAATAGGTCCTCTTCCAAGCTTTACACGAGAAGATGAGGAGACACGATATGCCTTCTATATGCTAACTAGTCAAGGACTGAGATATGAGTGCTCGAGTATTTCTAAGATTCAGGTATTTCCAGTTATTTCATGAGTATAGTAATTTGCTATTTCCTTTGCCAAGTTGAGTGTTACTTAGTGACATCTGCATTCCGTTGTCCATGTGGGTTTTGTAAATGGTTTTAGGGTTGCAAACTGTTTCGTCCAATCTTTTCAGTATTTGGAGAATTATTTGGCAATACAAGTTTTTAAACCTGTATATCTCACAAGTTATTGAGGATTGACAACCGATGACCGATGGCTTGTATATTACCATTCCGACTGGTGAGGTGTGTAGAAGGTGAACAAGCTTCGAGAGAAGTTTTCTGATTTCTGTAACAGGCTGTTGCTGGGAGAAATTTAGAATATGATCTAAATTGTAATGAAAAGAGAAGAAGGAGAATGATAGAGAGACTTTTAAGGACTGCATTTGTATTATTCTGAATTAATTGAATAGAAAGCATAGGTTCCTATTTATAAGAAAATTACATGGAGATGCGATAAAGTAAACAACTTGAAAATCAAATATCTTGATAATTATGAAAATAAAAAATCTTTTAATTAGGATAATAATCAAATCAAATTACATTTTTTCATGATAAAGTGAGAATCTATGCAGGGGAAGGGACATAGCATTTAACAGGTCTAGGGTTGCAAAACATGTGTATTTATGTTGCACACGCACAGTTTTACTTGCATCGATGTGGCTATGCTAACATGCTTGCATTTATATGATTCCTTATGCTTGTTCTTGCAGGCATTTATCTTGTCTTTTAGTTTGGTTTATGTGTGCATAGTTTTTTGCAAGTATATCCGCTACCACCATCTAAGTATTACGGGAATTATACCGCGACACCTTTGGACATTAATTTTTTTTTTTTCAGTCCCGGGATTAGTCGGGACACTGTTCTCAGACACCCAGTGCCAATAAAAAATTAAATGGTTTTTTGTTACCGATCAGAAAATAACTCTGCTAATACGTATTTGCTCAGTTTTCATAGATATTGAATTGTGGATTACCTACTAAGGCATTGTGGCATCTGGAAAATTTCACTTGAATGAACTTATTCTTCTGATAATCATTTTTTTCCTAATTTGAATTTACTTCCTGCCTCTTTTTCAAGGTGGACTCTTGGTTGTCAGCATTACGAAGTGACTGCAAAGTGGGTTCTGATGCAGCAGTTCCGAATGGTTCAAGTCAGATTTAACATCATTTACGCATTTGAACCAGTAAGTTGTACAAAGATAGAAATTAAATTTATACCTTGAAATCTATCAATCACTTTTCTGTACATAAGATGCACCTTTTTTTTTTTTTGTATGAAAAATACGGTCTATTTGAATAACATAGAATGTTTTATTTCTGATTGAATTTATACTGACTAATAACTGCATTGACCTTGCACCTGGCCTTTTCCCATATAATAAATTGTAAAGGTCTTATGTACTAAGTTTTCATTCAAAACTTAATGTAAACGGCATAAGGAATTGGAAAGGCACTTGGTGATGATTCTCAGGTTTCCCTCTTCGGTTTTGGAGCACTTTGAGAGGAGATGTTTGGTTCCATTTTTTTGTTGTCCTTATCTCTTTGCATGGTTTTACATAGAAGCTTTTGTATATATGGAAATATCAAGCAAAAGGAATTGGTGGAGAAGAATAGTTCACACATGATCCGAGTGTCCTTACAAGCAAATCCGGTTTTGGGACAAATTGCTTCTTCAGAATCCCCTACAAATTGTCCACTATTTACTAACAGTTACGATTACTCCCTCTTTTTACTTTTTTGTATTCAATTGTTGCTATTATTTCCTTAATCAGAAGAAGGGTCGTGCAAGAACTTGATCAGAACGCTGGACTAAATATACAGGAAATACTCTAGCCACAAAGGGATTACACAAAAATAATCTCACAAACTGATGTGGCTTGATGTGGTTCGTCAGATTATAAAGTTACCTTTATTGTAAAGTAGATCTAACGGATTAGATGAAGCCACATGATCAGTTTACACAATAATGTATTCGAGATGAGCAAGCTTTTTATAGGTATATGTCCCAGCTTTTCCATTTCTTCTTATCGAATGAAGAAAATGACAATGGAAACTTTAGAATCATGGTTAAAGCTAAAGTTGAGATGGGAAACAATTCCATATCATTTAAAAACTTGATGCAAAAAAGTGAGATTGATTGCTTCTTTATAAAAGTGTGTTACTGTTGAAGAGAACTTCCAAACTAGACTTGTGACCAAAGAATTCCTTTGTTCTATTTGTGGGAATGCAAAACAACATGAAGAAGAGGTGGTTGTGCACAGCTCGAACCAAAAAGGAATCATCACCATAAGTTAAAGCTAATCTCAAGCTGAACAAGCACGTTGTAGTTTTTGTCTTTTGTTTCATATTCATTTCTGTGCGTATTGGACAACAGATTCTCAGCATAATGCTTTTTACATAACCACGTGAATTACGATGCATGTCTCCTTTTGAAGTAGAGCCACTCATGCAAAAAAAAAAAAAAAAAAATTCTTTATTATTATTTTTTAACCAAATTATTAGGATCTTATCATCTATCATCTTATTATTTTATAGAAATGAATTGGTATTAACTTTTTTTTTAATTTATTTTAAGTTTAATCAAGAATAATTTTGGATAAGAGTCTTAGGATATACAAATCTCGTGTATTATTTTTTTTGAAAAAAGTAAAAATATTATAAAAAAATGATTTTTTTATCAAAGTTTCTAATTGATCCTATTTTTTTAAAAATAAAAAAAAAATTCATAAATCATTTCCCTTTGTTAATGTCAAACTCAATCCATGCTCACGTGAAAGGGTGCTTTTTGTCTACGCCAGCTAGTACTAAAGTTTACTTGTACATAGAAAAGACGAAGCTTCCTGATTCTATTACCATTTCACAACATTAGAAGAAAAAGAAGAAGTTTCCTTCCCATCTGGAAGCATTATTAATAATGTTACTATGTATTATTATTTTGTTATTTTATTTTGATTGTTTATGTATTTAATTTTTTTTTATTTTTTACTTACTAATTAAAAAAGTGATTATTAATATATTGTTATTTTTTATTTTTTAAAAATATTTAAAGATGTTAAAAAAATATTAAAAAAAAATTAAATTTTACCTAAGCACCACGCCTAACCATCACTGCAAGCCAGGAGCCCCTTATCATTTCTTTTTATCTTTTCTATTTTAGAATATTATTTTTCAGTTAAGTACGCAACTAATCAGTGAGTTTTGTAAGCTTATCTTTTTTCTTTCTTTTTTTATCAGGTTTTTATTGCATTGTTTAACAAATATTTGAACCGACATGCCCGAAAATAATATAATATTTTTTAAAAAAATCATATAAAACTTAAATAATAATTTTAAGAATTTAAAATAAAATGAAAATTTTTAAAATCTGAAAAAAAATGTTATGCTATAAAATAAATTATTCCTTATTCTTTTTTGTTATTTTCAAGTTTTATATTATTTTTTTAATTTATAGTATTTTAAAAAAAATTCTTCTCATCAATCACTATTCACCACCTCACACTCTACATTCTATAAAAAACACCTTATATCCTATAAAAAAGGGAAATAATCTAGCTACAAATGAATTATACAAAAACAATCTTACAAATTGACGTGGCTTGATGTGGTTCGTCAGATTATAAAGTTATTTTTATTATAAAATAAATCTAACAGATCAAATGAAATTACATCAATTTATAAAATTATTTTTACGTAATTTTTTTTATAAATATAGCAGTACTTTATAAAAAAAAACACCCTTACACTTTATAAAAAAAAATTATAAAAGTGTGATGTAGGCTTAAGCTCTCTCCATAATTTTTTCAAGAAAAATCTAGTTGTAAGCGATTCTGCGCACTAATACGTACACTAATTCAATATGATTGATCAAACAATAGATTTTATTAAAAATAATATTAATTTAAATTTAGAATAAGAAAATAAAAATATTAATACGTGAAACAAAACTATTTTTTTAACATTTAAATCACGTCACAGATAAAGGAAGGGACGCAATTGCCAAGACCCAAAAAAGCCAAACGGTAGTTAAGATTGGTTTCGGAGTTTCGGGTAGGGTTTGACGTGGCCACTCAATTAGAGAACTCAATCTCTCCATCTCTCTCTCTCTCTCTCGCTCTCTCACAGTCATTCGTCACTACCTCTCTTATCATTTCAGCATCGCACTTTGCGTTTCACTCGTCACAGACTCACAGCTCACGAAAAATAGCTCCATTCCTCCAAACCATTATTAAGTGTATCGAAAATGACCACTCAGATTTTCCGATCTGCTTCCAGAGCCTCCAGGTCACTCCTCTCTGCCTCCAAAGGCTCTCGTTTCTACTCCGGTAATATTTCTTGGCTTCCATTTTGCTTTTTCAGTCCATATTTCACGTTGTCATGAATCTCTGATCTTTCTTTCCTTTTGTCTTTCGTATAGTTCTGTCGCCGAGTATTTCTTCGAGTTGTTTCGTTTTTCCTACAATTCTTGAGCTTAATCTCCCATCTCTGGATCAATTATCAGTTTGTTTTGATGGAGAGTTAAGCTTTAAAAACTTTTGCTAAGAAAGTCGTTAAGAAAAATCTTACTTGAATGTGCTTATTTTGCGGATGTTTATTATCATTTTCTGGAAAGTAAAGGATTCAAATTCAGAAATTGATTTCCCCGCTTAAATAAATTGGTCTCGTATTCAAAAAGAGTCAAAAGACTATCAAAACAAAACTGCTATAAGCACGCGTACTTTCTTTCTTTGGTTTTTTCATGTTTGTCGTTCCTCTCGCTATTTGCGTAGTTTTTCCCGTCTTTGTGTTTGCAAGATTTCTCTTTGACGATTCTGAGTTGTGTCGTATTCGCAGAAGGACGAGCCGCAGCTGCCGCTGCTGCAGTGTCATTGAGAGAAACAGTGCCGTTTCTAGCTTCATATTACAGGAGGGCCGGTTCTGAGAGTACATCTAGAGGATGGATTTCAGGAGCCCTTGCTATTCCTGTAGCAGGTTCGGACGTTTTTTCTCTAATTTTCGACGCTTTAGTCTGATGATACGGTTTTGACGACATATTTGTTGGGAATTCCGCACATCATTTGGTTATTATTAAGTATTGGCTTGATTTCAAAATTTAATTCCACCGGTAAAAAAATCCAAGTATGACCGCTATGGTCCTCCAGCGAGATCCGTTAACTAGTAATCATAGTCTCCACCTTTGGACAGTATCCGACAATTTAAGGAGAGTATATTTTATGGTAACATGATACTGTTCTTTTGGTCACATGATATTAAGAGGACTTTGCTCCTCTTTTTCCAATTTCTGATTATGATTTTTCTGTGTTTGTTTTTATTTTTTTATAATTGTAGCTTACATGCTCCAGGAGCAGGAGGCACATGCTGCAGAGGTACTTCAATGACCTGTTTATTACATATCTATTTCACTGTTACCTCTACTCGTGGTGCTCAAATTATGCTCTATTCTCTATTCAGCTAGAGCGCACTTTCATTGCTATCAAGCCTGATGGAGTGCAAAGAGGACTGGTGAGATGCCATAGACTTTTTGTATACTGATTCAAAAAAAAAAAAAAAGATACCATAGAGTCAGCAACTTGTTACTTCTTGCATCTTTTTTATGTTAACCTGTTTGGACTGCATAAATGGAACTTTGCCATTGATAATGGTTTCCTTATTTCTACTCTCTGTGTGCCCCATTGGTTGAGTTGTGGCTGTCTTTTTAAGTTGGGAACTGGACATCGATCTCATCTGATATTTATCTTTGTATACCAGATTTCAGAAATCATATCTCGTTTTGAGCGGAAAGGGTTTAAGCTGGTGGCCATTAAAATAGTGATTCCTTCGAAGGACTTTGCACAGAAGCATTATCACGATCTGAAGGAAAGACCTTTCTTCAATGGCCTTTGCAACTTCCTTAGCTCTGGCCCTGTTCTTGCAATGGTTAGAAGAACCATAACTCTCGTCTTATTAACTAAAACAGCTTTTGAGCTAGCTGAACTTAATACTTCTGAGTCTCTCTACAGGTCTGGGAAGGAGAGGGAGTGATTAAGTATGGTCGAAAGCTGATTGGAGCTACGGATCCACAGAAATCAGAACCTGGAACTATCAGAGGGGATCTAGCAGTTGTTGTTGGAAGGTATTGGTTCGAATGATACGCAGATTTGGGTTCCTTCTTCTGTCTTTCACATCTTGATTGTTTACTTCACCCTATGACCTATCTGCAATCTCTTTTTTCACTTCTAATTTACATTTAAGTTACGAAGTTATAACTTTGAAGTAGCACAGAACCTAATGAGGCCCTTGTTTTGCCAGAAAAAAGAATCATGACCCTGGTTACAGTTCTGCTTTTGCTTTCTACATGCATACAGTGTTCATTGCTTTGTTATCACGATCCGACTGTAGTTAATCAGGAAAAAAAAAGCTCAAAAAGAAAATTGACCCGACTATTGTTTGCCATGTAGAAACATCATCCATGGGAGTGATGGTCCAGAGACTGCCAAAGATGAAATCAATTTGTGGTTCAAACCAGAAGAGTTGGTTAGCTACACAAGCAACGCAGAGAAGTGGATCTATGGAGAGAACTGATGCTTATTTTTTGCCTGCCTTTACTAGTGAGTTGGGTTCCAAGCGAAGAGTGGGGGTTTGAAGCACAATCTTTAGAATAAAAATGTCTTTTGCTGAGGTTAGTGATATCGTGATTTGCCACAAATACAATTGGCTGATCTGAATTTTTAGCAATAATTAGTTCCACCTCTTGTCATTGGACTCCAATTATCAAATAAAGTAGTGTTATTTATGCATTCATTCAATTCAAATGCAAGTTACAAACAGCATTGATGCAGTATTTATGTAAGTTACAATCTTAACTCGAGCATTCTTAGGTGTTGTTTGGATAATAAGATGAGATGAGATGGTTTTAGTTAAAAGTTGAATAAAATATTGTTAGAATATTATTTTTTAATATTATTATTGTTTTGAGATTTGAAAAAATTGAATTGTTTATTATTCTTTATAAAAATTTTGAAAAGTTGTAATGATGAAATAGGTTTTTATCAAGTTGAAATGAGGTTTGGATAGTGAAAGTGGTCTTGTCGAATTATGATTATAGGAAATATAAGTTATTTGTAATTATCAAATTCATCATAACCGTAATGATGTTGTTCATTTATATGCTATCACAAAATTCTCATTAATATTTTTATTCAAGTATTTTTTTTTTATAATTTTAAATCATAAAAATTTCTTTGTGAATTCTATAGTCCATATTCAGTATGAATTCTCATTGTAATTTAGATAAAAAAAAAATTAATAGGGTTAATTGCAAAATAAGTACTTGAATAATAACGTTTTTGTATTTCGAGACTGTAGTTTTCGACTTTTGCAAAATTAATGGGAGGCCACATGGTATTAATATCCACATCAATCGATTAAAGGTTAACACATGATATATTGATATCACATAATAACTATGCTGTAATTCTTTTATGGAGATAATATTACGAATTTATAGAAATTTATATAAAAATAATAAGCTAAGATCTCAAATTAGAAAAAAAAAATGAAAATTTAAATAATAATCTTACAATTAACTCAAAATATAATATAAAATATTATTGAAAAATACTACTCATCATCTCCACACTATACACTAATATGTGATTTATCATTTTTATTATTATATTTAAGCACACATAATGTTTACAAATCACATGTATATATTTAAATAGAATGATAAAAATAACAAATCATATGTTGGTGTGTGGTATAGAGAATGATATGTAAAAATTATCAATATTCTTATAGAAATGTTATTTATCATCTCATGTTACATATTAACATGTAATTTATTATTTTTATTATTCTATTTAAATATATATATATATATATACTTACTTAAATAAAAAGATAAAAATAATAAATCACATATCCGTGTATGAGAAATTCTATTTGCAGTCCTCACTTGGGGACTGTATGTGCAGGCCCTTTAGTAAATGAGAAAAAACATCATTTTAAGAGATAATTTTATAATTTTAAAAAATTTTAAAGATAAAATTGCCTAGGTTTACATTTCAATCCCAATTTGAGGACTGTATCAAAATTGCTCTCCGTGTATACGGTAGAAGTTTTCATATTCTTATGGGAGAAATTTTATTTGCAGTCCTTAAGTGAGGACTGCATGTGCAGACACATTATGAAATGAGAAAAACATAATTTTAGGAGGGATAATTTTGTAATTTTAAAAAATTTCAAAGTTAAAATAGCCTAAACTTACATTGCAGTCCCCATTTGGAGACTGTACCTAGCATTGCTCGGACCTATGGTCACGCGTTATCCGTGACATATCCAGCGAAGCGGACTCCAAACCTAATTATAAAATACGGTTAATTCATGAGAAATCATTTTATTTTCGCCTTTTGAAATCCGCCGCTCGCTCACACCGCAATCCGCATCATACAAATACGCGGTTTCGCTGCATACATACGAACGGTATCTTCTTCTCGAAGCATCTGTGTTTTCGCGACACTCAGTTATCGGCGTTCTCGAAACCTAGCCCTAAATTTCGCTCGGCATCTCCTTCATCGATAACGATTTCCTTCGGACTTCTGCTCTCTAAAGAGGTGGGTTAGTTTTTTATGTTTCTCTTTTTTGTTTTTGCCATAATTGCACGTGCAAATTCTCTATTTGCTTGGTGAGAAAACGTGGGATCAAGATGTTAAAGTTTTAATCTTGACTTAGCATTCGCATGGAACATTCAATTCAGCCTATCTAGATTGGTTAGGTTTGGCTGCAGTGGAGCGTTAGGTTTTCTATGGTTGAAAAGGGGGGCAAATTGTATGAGATTCGAGTATATTGATTGTTTTATATGATCTTTTTTTTAATTAATTTAATCGGTGCTTAATTTTTAGGCTCAATCAGTATTTAGATACTCGATAAATATTTTCGGTTTTTACAAGTCAATAATTGATAATTTTGATAATTGATTAAAATGGCTATTTTTTATAGGCAAAGAAGGATTAAAATAGCTATTCTTCTTGGTTTAATTGAAACGTTATGATGAATTTTCTATGTACCGTATGGTTAATATTTGTGGAGATAATTTATTGTTTTTGAATGAGAGTCTGAAAGAGGGATATTTTTTTTTTTTTTGCTTTGGTTTATGTGATCTCCATTAATATTTCATATAATTTATTTTTTCTTTTACTTATCAAAAAAGGAATATTTCATATAATTTATTGGCTATTTGTTAATGATTGCCACATTACTTTGATTTGTTAGTTTATCTTTTGTGACTGAGCTGCATACTCTCTTTCAGATGGCTGCTAAACCTCTCACAACGGAGGCAATTGCTCTTACAGAGAAGAAAATGGACATGGCATTAGAAGACATTATCAAAATGTCTAAAAACACCAAAACTAAGGCTAAGAAGCCACGAAGGGTTCCAGTAAGATTTACACGCTATGAAGTGTGCTTACCAACTCATGATTTTATGGTCATTAAAGCTGTATGTATTTGGTTGTTTTTGTGATATATGAATGATATGTCCATGCAGAACAAGAGTCAGAGATCTTCAAATACTCTTGCTCAGGATAAATATATGAAGGTGAAACGTTTTATGGACACAAGATCCTCCCTTAGACAGGTCTGCGACAGCCAACAGTTGCTGCTAAATTGCATTACTTGCTCATGCTTACGCATGTTATTTGCGATCTCATGTTTCTTTGTCTAAATTAAATATGGTAATCAGGGGGTCTTGGCACAAAGAAGGTCGAATTTCCAGGGGAACCATTTTCCTCTGGCAATTGAGGTTGCACGAAAGGCTTCAGCTGCTACGCTTCGTAATAGAAATTTCAGTCGTAGCACGGTGGCTAATTGGAACAAATCAAGGTCTTTCATCTGACAGTTCTATTTATTTCTTCCATATACAAATTGGATTTTTTGGGTAGTATGGTTTGAACCTCAATTCTGGTGTTGGTAGCCACAATTACCATCTAATGGCATTATTTAATTGTGGAATTGTTCCAGGTAATTGGGTAAATCATGATTCTTCTGTAGTATTGATCAGCTTCCCATTAATGTTTACCAAAACAAATAGTGTCATGGAAGTCCTGCATATGATTTGTTTCAGTGGGAATCAGCCAATTTGGGAATATTTTCAACTGTTGATGGTTTCTGTCATGCCAGCCTTTATAGCTGGCTTGCATCATAACCTTTATGTGGTGCGCAAAGGAAGTTGTAGTTGAGTAGTGCATGTCTAATTTGATTATGGATATGCTTGTTCGAAAATCAGAGGTTTGTTATTTGGATTGGCTGTTGAAGCAGTGGATTATAAGTGATAAAAAGGGACATGACTGGATGAAGATGGGTTGATGAAAATGTGAAATCAAGTGTGATATGGAAGTGATATGGAAGTTTACGCAACTGTATTATGCGAAGAAAGCTATCACGTTTGCACTGACAAGTTAACATTCTGCATTTTAAGTGGCTCATTGCTTAAAAAAATTTACATGATTTGTGGCGTTGTGGATGTTTTCTAGTAATTGAATTCAATGCAGCAGTCTCTATCTTTCTATAGCCTATCCGAAGCTTTCAGTCATCTCGTCACATGTATTGGTATTCTTCCATATGATCCATGGCAAGACCTGCTGCTTTTCCTTGATCTGTCAGATTGTTCATTCTTGAGGTGTGATAGGTTGTGCTGGTCCATACAATTTGCTCTGGTCCTCCATCCCTGAAGCATTGTTGGCCTCCATACACTGATAATTTTTCTTGGAAGATACCGCTGTGGGATCGACACCCTTCAGTCTTAAGGCCTCTTAATCTGGAGATTTCTGCATTTTGGAACTTGTCTGGGTTTTCTAGTCCATCGGACTGACACCTCATCTCTGCTATTCTTGTTCTTTCTTGCCAGCTGCCTAGGTGATTGGGTTCTCATCTGTTTTATCCCATGGGATGCAACTAAAATGGATATTTATGGGTCAACTAAAGACAAGTCACGTGTTTCAGGTTTTTGTAGAGTGAATTTCCTGCTTGGGATATTGGGAGTTTGGATAGCTGAATGTCAAGGAGTAGAGTTGTGCTCATGTTATTTATTTTCAAATTCTTTAGTGGTTGGCAGCTGTGTTGGCAATGTTGTTTTGTTTTATCCTAGTTTTACTAGGTGTGGAAATTGGATACTCATTGTTCGGCAATAGTTACCGTGAGTGATGCAATCAAAGAGTTTTCAAGATATCAGACTTGGAAGTCCCTCAGCAGAGTCTTCTATGTATTGAACTAAATGCTGAACGAGCCACTGGTTTTTCAAGTCCTGCTCCCTTGTGATTGTTTTACTTTTCCTTTCCACTTGACCATTGTGTGAGGTCTGCACTCTAGATCGTGCCCTTATTGGTAAGGGCTGTTGTATAGAAGAATCGGTACTGCAGGTGTCACTTTCTTGAAGCGACTACTTTTTTCTGAAATGGTTTGTATTAGCATTCTGTTAGTTGGCTATAAGACATGATGGTAAGTCACTAGACTCAATTGAGTGAGCATAAATCTGAGGGTGGTGGTATAATTATTAATCATCCGTATTTGGTACAGTGCGTTCTGAATTATACCTCGTTGGTCTTGCCTCATGATGATATGTCCTGTTTAAGCTATCCAATCATATTTCTATCTCTCGGTGCAGGGGTGGTGCTCCAGTGGTCCCGAGGAGGGCTCCAAATGGAGGCTCTTCTGCTAAGGTATTCTTATATGATGCTGCCTAGGACTTCCTCTCCTTGAAAGTGATTTATAAGACATTGTTAAGTAGGATTAGCAAGCGTTAGTTGTTGTACAACACTGAAGAAAAGAAGAAAAGCTAAATATTCTTTATTTCCATTGTTTGGCATAGAGGAGAATGATTACTGTAGGTGGTCTTCCAATACTTCCTTTTCAAAGTAAATGATATTTGGGGAGAGAACATAATACCTTTTCTTTCATATCATCCCACTTAAGCCAATGAAGATATAATATAACCTTATATTACAACAAGAAGGATGCTAGTGGCTTCTTTGGAGTAGTTATACATTTTTACGATTTAATGGATTTTGCAAGGATTCAAGTCATTCATCAGACTGCTCTGTGGCTATTAATCTCACTGTTCATCATGCTATGCAAAGTCTTTTGTGTTGACGAGATTTATATGTTGTATGTGCAGTCACAGCTCATGCCGCCGCAGGAGGGAAATGCAGTACCGAAGCAGAGGTCTACGCTGGACTCACTGTTTGCAAACATGAAGGAGCAAAGGATGAAGATCATGTCACAGCAGAACAATGTTGCGCAACGTAACGGTGGTGCCCTGCGAAGACCCCCATGGGCAAGAGGCCAAGGGAGCAACTAATTCAAATTACTTTGACAGCTGGAACGGATATCTTGCTGTGAAAAGACAAGTCATGGTGGTCATGTATACTGGGTCTGCCTGCACATCCAGTTGATCCGAGTTGGAATAGGCGAGAGTGCCCGAGTGCAGAATCTAGGGCCGTCCTCTTTTTGCAATTTCTTGTACAGTACCATTTCCTTTTAACATCTTGACGATGGGTGATTTGTAATTCCTTTTAGGCTTGCCTTGCACTGTCAGTGTATAGCACTTTTTTACGGAATGTGGATCCTTTGCTTGATTTCATTGCCGTCTCTCTCTTAAGAATATAAGATTTTGGCCTTTTCGTTTTGACCGTTTGCAGTCTATTTTTCTGTGTCGTTTGCCTGGGTTTGATAGATCCAGTTAGGCCTGCACACCGTCCAACCCACACTGATTTTGAACTCGACCCGACCCAGCCCAATGTCCAGACCAACAAGAAAAGAACCAACCCCACTTGAGTCGGGTCAACCCGTCTGCCAATTGAGAACTTAAAAGTCGAAATTGATCTCCCCCAATACCATTCCTTTCTAGGCTCTGAACATTCCTTCCTCCCATTTCTTCTGCACTACAAAAACAATCTCATTTCCCTTTAGCTGCTGTTGCGCTTTGAGTGGTTGAGACTTTATGGGGCTTATTGTGGAGACTTCTTGACCGAGTGCAAGCAATCCATGTTGATGCCCGCATCTTCCTCTCCCTTCTCCAGAATCGCTTCACCTCCTCCCCTTCCAAACTCGTTGCCAATCAGTTCTTCCACTTTTTCCATTTTCGTATCGACGACATTCTCCTCGATGGGGATGAGTCGGGTCACGTGATGTTTTTCTTCGAGCTTCCAAAATGTTTTAGCTAAGGTGAGGTTTGTCGATTAATCAGCCAGCTTGTGATGAATTTCTGGTTGCTTGGTGGACAAGAGCTATGTTATTGGGTTGTGGGGAAGTGAATGTTATTGTATTGTTTGAGTTAGATTGGCCATGGGATTTTCCTTATTTTTCCTCTGTTTGAGGTTGTGCTTGTTGCTTGTTGGAGTCGACGGGGAAGACAAATGGAGTCAACAATGATGACGAACGGAGTTGATGGCGATGACGTTGATGACATAGAGAAATGGGGAGGGATGGCAACTAGGGTTTGAGATTTGGGGAGGGATGGCAGACGGTTTGAGATTTGGAGAGTTTTAGTCAAATTGAAACCGACAGTTAGCGGGTTTGACCCGCAAGTTAGTTCAACCCGCTTTTATCGGTCAGGTCAGATCGATTCATACGGACGGAATGGGTTAACGGTTTTTCTGCACAGCCCTAGATCTAGTAGGTGATAGGCCTGTTACCTTTCTAGTGTTAAATAGGTTTAGAAACTGCACGATGAAAGAAGGAACCATGTTCAATGGAAATTATGCTTCTAAGGATGTTGCACTTCTGGAGAGTTTGCCTTGTAAAGGTGAGTTGGGAACTCTCTCAGTTCTTTAGGTTAAGCTTGAATGTTGAGCTAAGTTCAATTCTTTATGAATAATAGTGAGTTGAGTAGTGGAGGGAGTTATGTGGGGTCTATCTAAACTGAATTTAAAATGTGTATGAATGTTAAGATGAGTTTAGTAATTTTTATGGAAAGTTGAAAAAGGTTGTGGGTCCCATATGTAAGGAGGTTTTGAGTTGAGATGAGTTTAGTAATTTGAGAGTTGGGTGTTTGGATGTTAGATTCAGCTTAAAATTAGACTGAACTTAACTGAGTCTTGCAACCAAACGCAGTAAACCTTGATGGTCTTGTATTGAACTCATATAATACTCTTAATTATCATTTTAATCATTCAATAGCCCACAAAAAAAATGTCAAATAACAATTCTATTTCCGTAGTGTTGGTTTTATATCTGAGCTAAAACTTGAGATAGTTCTATTCAGTTGATTAATTTTGAGTAATTTAGAAGACATAGACTAACATGAATGGGGGGTGTAGCTCATATGGTAGAGCGCTCGCTTCGCATGCGAGAGGCACGGGGTTCGATTCCCCGCACCTCCATTTTTTTATAAAACACCACCATTCACGCAAACAAACCTCAATACCTGACAGACACCTCATATCTCCACTTGTCCTCAGCCTCTCGTTCCTAATCTTTATCCTCAAAAACTGCCAACAACACCTATATTACCAAAGCCATCAAAACTGCCACTCTTCAGCTTCTCTTTCGTTCCAACCTCAAATCCCACCAAAATGACACTCAACTTGGGCTCCCCTTGGCTTTCTCTCTTCTCCCACCCCTCTCCTTCCCTCCCCAAAGTCTCTGAAACCTTTCCCAACAACAACAGCACTTCTATCTTTCCTCTCTTACTATGCCCCACCAATTCCTTGACTTTTGCTAGCTTCTCTAAGGCCCTCAAGACTAGAGCCTCCCTGCGTGAGAGCGAAAATGGGGTGTCTGAGGACTCGTTCGTTTCGCAGCTGCTGGACGGGGACTTGCTTGCTAAGGTCTCAGGTGCTAAGGATGCCACTGAAGCATTGGAGATTATTGCTGACAAGTCTGGGAGGAGTGGAGGTGTTGTGGAAGTTAACGATTGTCGCTTGATTGTATCGGCCGCGCTTGAGCGGAACAATGCGGAGTTGGCTTTATCCGTTTTCTATGCCATGCGTGCGAGTTTCGATAATGGTACGTACGAGGTTTATGTTGTACAACTTGTGTTAAATATATACTTTTTATTCTTTAATGAAAGCTTCGGCTGTTACTTGGATTGTTCAATTTACAATAAGTTTTTGATTGATTCCGGATCTTTAGGGCTGTATTGTTTTGCTGCCGATGATATATATCTGATGCTCTGACCATGATTTTGTAGTGATATTACCAGTTTTTCTAAAAGCCGAACCTTATATAAAATGTGAATTTAAAGGGGTCACTTGCTCCATTACATGATAAACAGTTTCGTAAAAGCTTAAGAGTGAACTAATCGCTCAATTAGTATTCTAACAAATAGAACATGAAACATTATATGTATCCCAAGGTAATTGGGAGTCACAGCTTGCGTTATTATCTGACATGGAGCCCCTCTAAATGATATTTGCTGGATTATAGAATATATTTGTTGCATTCGGGTTGTTATAAGAATTTCCGGTACAAAATGTCACGTTCGGGTTTGCAGCATTTTCATGTGGTATCTCTTATTGTATGATTTATATTTTTTTACATTGTTGATAAGTATACACGGGCAGGTACTGATGAAACCACCCCTTTTGTTGAGAGATGGAGGTGGACCAGACCAGATGTGCATGTTTACACATCATTAGTTCAGGGTCTTGCAGTGTCATTGAGGGTTTCGGATGCTCTTAGGATAATTGAAGATATTTGCCAAGTGGGAGTATCTCCTGGCGAGGAGGTATGAAGCCAATTTTTCCTTTTTGCTTTTCCCTTACCTAACTCATAATTGCTGGCTGCACCCATCTCTCTAGTGCATTTAGCATTCTACTGGAAATATCCTTGTTATTAACTCAACTAAAAAAATGGCCTTCCCCTGTTTGTAGCCTGGAAATGGGAGAAGTCCCCGACTGTAATGTCATTGACTTGACATGTCTGCAATTGATGTTTTTCAGGTCCCTTTTGGAAAGGTTGTGAGATGTCCAAGTTGTACGATAGCTGTTGCTGTTGCACAACCCCAACATGGTATTCAGGTAATAGACAGAAAAGCTTCAATAATGATCTGGTTCTCACTTTATGGGGGAATACCGAGGGTTGAATAGTTGATAGAAAATAATTCTACTCATGCCACACATGCTGTGCACCTATAATGCTAAGAGTTGATAACTGAATGACACTTGTTTAAGGTACACACTGTACTTCTATGCAGATTGTATCTTGTGCAAAGTGCCGCTACCAGTACGAACTTATTTCTGGTGATATAGTTAGTATTGAGTCAGAAGAAATCAGGTTGGTTCCATCTGGTTTGTTTATTTATTATAAAGTTTATCAATTTGTTTCCATAATTCTAGTGCTGCTGTTGTTTTTGTTTATATTTCTTCCATTCTATCACTCAATTTACACAATGGATTCTGTATTCCATAGGTTAGCACTGGCAATAGCCAGGAATTTATTTGGATTCCATTTATTTGTGATGGCAATAAATCATTATTTTCAATTCAAAGTGAATATGGCGCCATATTCACTTGTAAATGAGATGATTTCTTGGAATATTATAAGCATTAGATATGTTGGCACATTTTAATTCTATGTTGATCACAGAATATAGTTGTGCATGATGTTAATCCTGGGATATTTCACTGCTTCTAAGGATATCCTCCTGCCGAACGCAGCGTGGATGTTCCAGCATGGAAAAGAGGGCTAAGATTACTGCAAATAATGAAGCAAAGTAGTCCTTCTGCTGTTCATTCTATCGTGGTATAGATTCTTAATTTAGAATGTTTAACTGGATATTCTTTCCAATTTTCAAATCGGTAGTCATGTGTATTGTGTTGCTTGTAGTCATTCAAGCCTGACCCATTGCTTACCTATTTTTTATTTGTAAGTTGCAAGAAGCTAAGCCAAAACAGAAATTCTTTGGTACATGAACTTATTGCCAATCACCGAATATGCAAGAGACTGTCAGTGCAATATCCGACAACATTTGAGCTTCTCCCTCTAGTGCATCTGAAAAAATATCATACCCATCGATGACACCCTTAGCTGCACTTGCCTTGTTCTTCCCTCCACACCTCATTTGATAATACCTTACCTTCCAAATCTCAGGTAGAGACTCCTTCAGGCATGGCACGAACGCACAGATTTGCCACAGAAACTGTTGATCTCCCAGCACAACAAGGAGAAAGGGTTACCATTGCTGTAGCAGCTCCATCCAATCTTTATAGGGAGGTAGGTCCCTTCAAATTCAGTCCAAAAGCTCCCAATTTCTACCCTGGGGAGCCTCTGTGTCTGACCAACCACAAAAATGGCCGGGACTCACCATTGTTAAGAGCTCCACTAAAAGAAGGAAGCTCATCATTACTTAACCCATCCATCCTCTTTCCTCTTCTTGCTGTCTTGGCCACTGGTGATGCTGCCTCTGGGATTATTGACCCCAGCTTGCCCCAGTTCCTTTCGACTGCTGCAGTTGCATCACTTGCTGTGGGAGCTACTTTAAATGCTTTTGTTTTCCCCCAGTTGAATCAAGTAAGCTTGTTTTATTTTGTCAAATATCACATTTCCCTCTCAGATTCTTGTCCTTCTTGAGATTTCGAGTTTCTATGAAGGCCACCATTTGGCTCTTTCATTCTCTTTAGGGCTTAATAATCTCTAGTTTCATATGTATCTGCTTTTCTTTCCCCTTTTCCTGTATCTGGCATTTGAAACAAGTGGATAAAGAAATGGGAGTACACTGCTCCATATTACTTGTATGTTTGTCGTGAAAGAACATCAATATTTGTGATAGAAATTCAGTATTCTTTAATTTGACTAAGATGATTCTTTTTAGTTGTAATCTGTACATGTGTACCTTTTACATATCATATTGTGCAAATAAGTTTAAATATAGCATTAAACCTTCCCAAATCATGGGTAGCGGATTCCTTCAAATATACTCATCATTCTCAGATTTCAATTCTGTTGAAACATATGGAGCATAGCACCAACCAGTTTATTGCATATTTAAAATCAAGCTAGCAACACTTTTTCAGATGGTAAACTGGGGTATCAGTGTGTAGACAACCTTTAAAATGGTTTCATTTCCCCTTGGTTTTTTTTTCATTTCCCTTTCTGATGTGCTTTTTTCTCTTTATTTTTGTCCACGATTTTTCTAATGGAATGTATTAAAAAAATTCATTTACCCATTCTTCATTGATGTCAGCTTCCTCAAAGATCTGTGGATGCAATTGCTATCAAGCAGCAACTTCTATCCCAATATGATGTGCTCCAGACTCGCATCAAGGGCCTAAGAGAAGCTGCTGAAAAAGAGGTATGATTCCATGCTAGTTGTTGTCATTGCAACTTTTATCTCAATATGATCTGCATGTGCGCCCTGGCAAGCCTTTTTTTTTATGAATAAAAATTTTATTGAGGGAAGTAACAAGGCAAAGCCAAGTACACAAGTATACAAAAACTGAACCTATTACAAGTCAGGAGCTAGAAAAAGAAACAAGAAAATCATGGACACTAGTTCCATTAAATACAATAGCCAAGGCCCACTGAAATAAGGAATTAAAGAAAAAACATCTAAGTTCATCCACCGAGCGTTCCTTATCTTCAAAGCATCAACCATTCCTCTCAATCCAAATACACCACACAAGGCATAAAGGAATCATATTCCAAACAGCAGCAATCTGCATATTACCCCTTAAACCTCTCCAGCAAGCAAAAAGGTCCACCACCCTCCTAGGCATCACCCAAGCCAAACCACACCTATTGAACACTTCATACCATAACAACCTGGTCACATCACAATGTAATAATAGATGATCCACTGATTCACCAGGTTTCTTGATAAGAAACACCAATCCAAAACAATTAATCCATGCTTCCTGAGATTATCCAAAGTCAAAATCTTCCCTAAAGAAGCAGACCAGCCAAAGAACGCAACCTTTGAAGGCACCTTACTCTTCCAAATACTCTTCCAAGGAAAAGAGTGAACCCCATTCGGCCTAGACAGTGTCTTATACCAAGAACGAACTGAAACTTCTTGTTATCAGTAGGCATCCAGACCATCTTATCCCTCAAATCCCTCCCGAGCTGAGTAGCATACAATAAACCAAACAATTCAGAAACAGCCCCCATTTCCCTATCATTCACAGCTCTAGAGAATAGAACATTCCAATGAGAAGAGCCACTAGAACAATCCAAAAAGTCAGCCACAGAAGCATCTGGATTCTGAGAAATATGAAAAAAATCTGGAAAAACAGCACAAAGAGCCCTACTACCACACCATGGATTATGCCAAAAACGAATTCTAGAACCGTCCCCAACCACAAAAATAACATGTTTAACAAAAGTATCCCAACCTCTGCTAATATTTTTCCACACCCCCACACCATAAGTACATCTTGCCTCCTTAGAACTCCACCCCCCCCCCCCCCCCTCCTCCCCATGCACTCCGAATCAATCACAGCTCTCCACAAAGAATCACACTCCTGATGATACCTCCACAACCACTTTCCTAGTAATTCTTTATTAAAAATACTCAACTTTTAAAACCCCAACCCACCGCATGACAAAGGAGTACAAATCCTACCCCAACTACCCAAATGAAACTTAGCTTCCTCCCCTATACCTCCCCACAAAAAGTCTCGAAATAACTTCTCCAACCGGTTTGCCACACCAATCGGAATGGGAAATAAAGACAGAAAATAAGTAGGAATGTTAGACAATGTACTTTTAATAAGGGTGATATTCCCCCTTTTGACAAATACAAGATCTTCCAACCTGCCAACCTTCTCTATACCTTCTCCAACACCCCATCCCAAACTGTACTGGCCTTGAACGTAGCCCCCAAGGGAAGCCCAAGGTAACTAATCGGCAAAGAAGAAACCTGACAATCCAGAATACTTGCCAACCTACTCAAATTTCTCTCCTGGCAAGCCTTGTAATAAATGCATTTCAATTCCAATTTGTATTCAATAATCATGTTTGACATTAAAAAAAAATGCTGGGTTTTAAAAAATGAAGGATGTCTCTGGTTAATAGACATGCCTCCTGTTAAGCAATTATATTGTGAAACAGTGCTCATTAGCTTAGGCCTCGTTTGTTTTCATAACTCTCTCAAATCAACTCATCTCGTCTCATCTAATCATTACAACTTTTCCAAATTCTCACTCAAAATAAAATAAACAATTCAACTTTTTCAAATCTCAAAACAAAAATAATATTAAAAAAATATATTCTAACAATATTTTATTCAACTTTTGACTTTAATCTCCACTCATCTCATCTCATTTGCGAAAACAAACGAGGCATTAGTCTTAAATCTTGACCAAACAGACTAGCAGGCATATCAAGATTATGTACATGAAGTCCATCCACTCTGATGCTTTAAATATATTTGTAAAATTAAAATCTCTACAAAAAATTTAGCTGCACTGAATTGTTCCATGCATATGTGCTCAAAAGTTTAACGTTATTCACATGTTACTTATGCAGCGTCTCATGTAACACCATCTGAAGATGGTGGTGCGATTGGGTAGAGCTTATGAGCTTGAAAAATCTTTCAAACTAGTAATAGATCTTAAAATATATTGAAAATGTCCAACAACTCATAGTAGAAGAAAATACCAAAAATAGTTGTTATCATCCTCCTGGAATCTTCTGAATTCAGTTCATTGAGAGTCCTGCAAGGTTAAAATCCTTTTTCACCGAAGTAGCTTGAAGTTCCATTTGAGAGATTCATTCGTTTTCTGTGTAGGTTTGGATGTTGGCTCGGATGTGCCAACTGGAGAACAAAATCTCTGCTGTGGGAGAACCTTCTTATCGGTGAAACCCTCCTAACATTATTTTTATTTTCATAATTTTAATATAGTTGTTTGATTCATTATTTCTTGAATTTGATTTGAATGTTAGTGTAGTATAGGTTTGGAGATCTCCGTTATTTGAAGTGTGGTCTCTGAACTATTTTTGGTTATATTTTAGCGCTCGACAAAGTAGAGTCAAAAGAGTGCGAGAAGGCTTGGAAAACTCCCTTGCGGGACTGATTGAACTAATTGATAGCTTCGCAAGAGTATGTTCCTATATGACAAAAACCATAACCCCACCCCCAGTCTCCCAACTAATTATCTCATTAAAGTTTGTTTTTCCAAAGTATAAATTGATGTGTGATGATGCCATCCATTTTTCAGATTTCTTCTATGATTGAAATCGAAGTAGAATTGGACTCTGATGTACTTGCTGCTGAAGCAGCAAGCAATGCGGTGCGCAAAACCTGATTATCTACTTGTATAACTTGATCTGAAAACTGTAATTTAATCCAACTTCATCATTCTTATTTATAGGAAAGTATTGCAGAACAGATACAACAAATAATGGAGCTAGAAAATCTTGAAGAGGTATGTTCTTTCCACTTGGAAATACATTTTTTTTTTCAATTGTCAAGGCTAATTGAAATTGTTATTGTAAAATTTATGTAGAGAAGTCCTCCACTGTTGTAACCTGCTTCCTTAGTTTTTTTTTTTTTTTTTTTGTCTTATTGATATTTGGTTTTCTTTGCAGAGATGGAGACTACAAGCTGAAGCAAACGACGAGGCAGAAAGACTGCTTTCCCAACCTGCCGAGCAGATTTAAACACATATGGTAGGCTATTTTCCTCAAGTATCCTCCTCGTGGCTTGTCTGCATTGCTGTATCCATTGGATGTCTCCACTCCAAAAGATAATTTTTGCTCGGATCAATCGAAGAGCAGTCGCCATTCGCCTTACATATTACCTGAACGATGCCAAACATCAACCATCATGAACATGCCAGGAAAATAATTTCATCTATGCAAGATTGTGGAAATGGAGGATGGTGGCATCAGAAGGTCTGTATTGGGTTATTTTTCACACAGCTAAAGACTGTTCCAGGAATTTCGGGCAGCAGCTATTCGAGGATTAAGCCATTATGATGTAAATTTTGAATCGGCTTTATTCTTTATTAAGATTTCCATATTTACCACCTACTTCGCACTTTAGTGTATTTGTGAGTTAAAATTTGTCAATAATAGTGAATAGTGAGATGAGTTGAGATGATCTCATCTTAATAGTAGTGATCTCATCTCATCCTCCAATCCAAACCGGCTCGTTGGACAATAGATTTCTCCTGTCCCGTGCCAGTGTACTGTTTATGGCGCTGTGCTCTCGGGCATCAGTCAACCGATTACCAGACATGAGAAAAGAGAGGAGCAAAATGTAGGCCTCGTAAATCTTGTTCCAGTAATCCCCCAAAGTTCAGCTATGAGTAGATTACAACACAGTTCATCTAGATTGTAGCATGTATCTAGGGATAACTAATGACACTGGCTCGGCAAACTCGTTGAAAAACGAAACCATTCATGAGGAAAGGAGAAACTACTCATGTTACGTGCATGAAACTACTATTGAAATCTATTTCACTAAGCTTCAGAATCATAATATCAACTTATAAATTACAGAAACAATTGGAGGTCACCCCCAAAATCGATCTATAGTAAGATACATTGCTCTACAGAACAAAAACTTTCATGCCTCCTTATACCAGATAGGAGGACATAAGATTCCAACTAATTTTCATGTGGGATGGCATTGATGCCACAAACCGAAGGAGATCTGGCCTCGAGCTAAGTGCAGGATGCAGGTTCTCTGACTTTTGATTCAATACCGGAAGGAACTTTGCGATGTTGGGAAGTACAAGCTCTCTACAGTGCAGATGTAACAAAGGGACTTTAGACAAAACACTTCCCTTCTGAACATCCAGCCCTTCTGGCCTTCGCAACTTGTAAGATTTCCCAGTTGTTGGCTCAATATCAGCCCGAGGCATTTGCTTCCATCTCTTGTGAACAAACCAACCATACTTATAGTCACCAACAATTGGAGTGCCAAGAGCTTCAGCACAATGGACACGGAGCTGTAACAAGATGATTGAAATTAGATCCTCCAGATACAGAAGTCAAGAGCTCCATTAGCAGGTGCTGGCCTCACTGATCACATAGCATCACGTAAAGAGAAAAGGAAGGGGGAGGGGGTTGTTCCATAGAGTAGGTGCGAGCGAGTGTTTGGATAATGGAATTATGCAAGGTTGAAAAACACCCATGAATCTCTAAATGCTTTATCGTAAATCAACTCCAAAACTTATTTTGAACAACTGGAATTTTAAACACCCTAAGTTGCCTCACACTTGAACATCTTTTTAGCAGTCTATATGAATAACCGAAATCAACTACAAGGAAAAAAAAAAAATTGTAAGTGATGCAAGTTCAACTTCTATGACCATAGAAAAATTAAGTTATCAGGTATACCGTATGCTACATCTTCGATGTTGAAACCCTCTACGAACATCTTCTAGGAAAACATCGGTAAAAAAACTTAGTAATATTACATAAACAATTGGCAGAAATATACATGTAAAAACTTTTTATTCTCGGTTCTCTGATGATTATAGACCCTTACTCTCATGAGCATAACATGTAGAGGGTGAAAAGTGTATTCCACCCTCCAACTAATGGGCGATGCGCTTCACCCTACAGTACCAAAATTGAGACATTGATCCCTTCAACTAGCAAAAAGCTACAACACGCATTGTTAAGATTCAGCAGTCAAGACTGTCACATCCCCTATTTTCACTTATTTTTCATCCATCACACACAAACCACTAAAAAGTTAAAATGCGCAGAGTTAAGATTCAACTATCATGATTATGCCACGTCACCTATTTTTAGTTTTTACCCAATTTTCATTCATCCTAACGGTTAGAATTGGAGGGGGTGCTATTTAATATTTATCGTTGTTTGCTAATTGAATGGTGCAAAGGGTAAGTTTTGCAGAGTATGTTTTGGTAGTCTAGGGTGAAAAGTGTAAAATGCCTATTAGTTGAAGGGTAAAAAATGAAAAGTATGTTTTCCCCATCATGTAAATTTAATTAATATACATGGCCAATGGGATGCTCCACCTTAAAGAAATTAAGAATAAGATTTGGCCTTTGACTTTTAATATTAACTTAAGAAGTAAGGGCACTGCCCTATGTGTACGTGAGAGAGACCAAGATAGAATGTGACAAGGTACCTGATGCTTTCGGCTAGTAAGTGGACGTAGTTCAATCCATGAGCACCCATTTATCACTGGACCAAGAACACGGTATTCAGTTATGGCCTCTTGACAAGCTTCCAAACCTGATTGATGAGCCAAGATGACCCTCTCAGTCTTCCCATCATTAAGAAGCACCTGCAATTGATAGCAATAGAAATACATTCAAGTTGTTACATGTTTTAGATGAATCCATTTCTGGAAGTATAATTGTTGACACAGACAGAGACCTTTGTAAGAGGAGCACAAATTAAGCCTTCCTTTTCCCTGGGTGAGCCTATGACCAAAGCCCAGTACCTCTGATATGTTGCTTCGCATGCATCATTCCAAGCCTAAGATTAGGTATAAGCGTATTAGTCTTAAGACTAAAAAACTATAAGCATTAAACTATTTATCCCCATCATATGCTAGAAGTCACATTCACCACCCCTACTGTACGTATACAATCTGTAGCTCGGGTCTTAGTACCTTACAGGAGGAATTTGCTTTATTAATGTCACTGAATAGCCACTGAAGATGATCTACACTTTCTTTTGTTCTCCCCATCAAGAGAAGGCCACTCTGCTCTCGGTCAAGACGATGAACCTAACAAAATAACTCTATGGAATCAGCAAACAGAAAAGCTGCTAAAGAGAACTAACGATTTGAAAAATAACTATTTGAATTGGTAGTGGAATCGTAAGCAGCAAGCCAGAAAGACTCTAGAAGAAAACAGAGAAAGTATTATCACAGCAAAACTTTTTTTTTTTTTTTGATAATTCACAGCAAAACTTTTTAAATGCCCTGAAAAAGATTTAATGTCCTGCTTTAAATGGCATGATTATTAATTAAAAAAACAGTAATACTGCATAGAGGACTTGAGTTCGAATGAGTAGTGGGTGATTAAACATGAGTTGAGCTTGAGCTTATCACCAAGTTATATTTTATGTTTACGAATAATTCATTTATTTATCGGACAACTATGAGCTTGTTCACGAGCTATTTTAATTTTGACTAAATAGATTACTTATATTATTCTATAACTTTATCCATAAAGTATGACAAACCAACTTTGAGTTTTTGCAAATATCTTAATTTTTATTTATTCATGATTAAACTCATAATTCCTCTTTGTAAACTTATATTCTTTTACCATAAAAACAATAAATACAAAGTTATACAAGTTGTATCGTTTAAATAATCGATCATAATTTTGTATTCACAAACAACTTATTTAATAAAACAAATAGTCTTATTTATTTGCAGCTTAGTAAAGCATATCTAATAATCATGTTTTTTTGACCAGTAAAACATGTGATCTTTATAAAATGTCTCCCAATTAATATCAAACGTGACACGATTTTCATTAAGAACCTTGTGCTTTTAAAAACGCGAATATAAGAAAGTTATCAGAACCGGAGATTTTCGGAATTGGACATTTATTTCAGACATTCTAAAAGTATTAAAAATATCTAAATGGGGCCAGTAGCACCTTTAACATATCAGATTCGCCCCTCAAAATATGTGTGTATGAAATGAATTCAACCACACAATTGAAACATGGAACATTCTTTTGTTCCTAAACACCAAATATAGCACATATCTTCTTCCTCACCTCGTCACTACCCTATTCAACTAACTTCCTTACTAACTGAAGCAATTGCATATGGACCATCATTACACAGTAATAATTTTTTGATAAGCAAAGAAATCATAACAAACTAAAAGCTTACCAACTTCGGACCCTCATCATAATCATAAGACAAAGCAGCAGCTGCCAATGCATCCATGCTGTTATGAACTGGCAGATTCCCCTGAGAAAATAATTACATATAAGATCAAGTGGCAACAAAATATGCTTAAAGAACAATCTAGCACCACAAAGAATAGGAGTGCAGGATACAAACCTTAACTGGAAGTTTCGGGGGCTTGTTTAGCACAATTATAGCATAGTCCTGAAATTCCAACCACCGAATAACATATATCAATATGAGCACAACTGCACAAACAATACAGAACCAACCAAACGACGTAACCATACAGAATTTCAAAGAAGAAATCAGCAAAAATGTAGAGTGAGATGGAACATCATATCTCACCAAGGTTGAAAAAGAGTCAAGAGAATAAGCATAGGAGATCAACCCACAAACAAACCCATACGCATCTATATATAATCAGTGGTATCACGGATTGAAAAGGCAAACATCAGGACTATCCGTGAATCAACTCAAATAACATGAAAGGAGACAAGATAGGAGCTAAATGTAAACGTGCCTTGTACTTGACAAGCCTTTGCAAGTACTGTATCTCGTCCGCATTTGGATATAGTGTCCCACTTGGTATAGTGTCAAATCTCTTAGAAATTCTGGTCTCAGCAACCGATACAGGTATATAAACTCTTGCCCCGGCCTCCATGACCTCATTATGTTTGATCTGTAGGTCAGCTGTATGTTTGCAGATGAAGTTACCCGCATAAAATTGCATACGGCCAACAAATAGAATTGAAAAATAAAGTGGGGAGAGAGCAATATGGTGGTAAGTGAGAACGCAAGTTCAAGATCAATGTATTTAAGTCCACAGTTTATGACTCTTGGGTTAGGAAGGTATTCTAACGTATTGTATCAATACCCGTATCAAGAACTTCCCCAAGTGATAATTTACCCACACAAAGTTCATAATGAAAATTATGATTGGCTTTATGCATCCGCACCTTTCTCATCGGTTTCATTTGTCCTTCCTCGTCAACATAGGAGTCTTCCGAACATGGGCATTCCATCTGGACCTAAAAGAAGAGGAAAAGCATACAAGTCTGTGAATATACTCGAATTGAAGAAATCTAATAGAAGGCCCCCCACATGCATTCGATTACATCCCAACTGAATATGAATAATACTTCATTCCATCAAAGTCAGTACAGATATACACGATATGATTTTAAATCAGCCCACCCCCAACAAGATTAATTCCATCGTCATATATTCCAAATCAAAACAAAAGGACACTCCACATTTTCCTGTCTCATTCTTTTTCCGCAAATTTAGTTGTGGCGTGCTCGTCCGAGCTTAAAGCATGGGCAAAAGATGCATTGAAGCATAAATTTGACGACTTTATCATGATTCCTCATAACCCAGAGTAATTAACCACAGAAGTTTTTAATAAGAAATTATCACAATGCTCACAAGGCCTTTGTTGAAATGAGACGAAATTGCAGAGCCGGGGATCTCATCAAAATAATACTTGACCCAGCTGATAGCGGTGACGCGACCAGGATGACCGCTGGCCGAATTCTTTACGGGCAAGGGGTGAGCAGGAAATGGAGGCAAAGACAGGAGTTGCCGAGGCTTCGGGCCCTCTTTTGGTCCACCCAACTGGGCTATGTTGTTGGATACCCGGATTACTGGTTCGGCATAAGCGGGTGGCGGAGGAGAAATCCTAGAGTAGTGCCTGATAATAGCAAGCCGATGAAAAATAGTTTTCCACATTTTCTCACATATGCTAAGCAGCTTTAACGTATAATTTTTAAGAAACGATGTCGAATCTTTTAGGGAACCGTGCAATCTCTTCTACGACAGTGATGGGTTTCTTTGACAGCTTACGGCACCGCACCGTACGGCCGCATCAACGCTTTGGGGGCTAAGGGAAGCCTCTCCGGCGCCGAGTTCTTTCGATGTTGCCAGAGGAGGAGACCAAGAGAGAAGAAAGAGAACAAAGAGGGAAATATGAGAAGCGGCTTTAAACAATTTTGCGCTTGTTATTGTTATTCAATTCAATTCTTATTATTTAGATCAATAGATTTACTTATCGCCGCAGTAGCTCTGTGTTTGTCGTTAAAACTTTATGCAAGATTTTAAAGACAGAATTATCATATTGAAAATGTTCTAAACAAAATTTTATTTCGAGAAATTATATTTTTATTTTTAGATAAATATGTCATTTATAAAAAAAATTATTTTTTAATAATAAATTTCATTACACTTTAAAATTATATATAATATATATTGTTTTTTAATATGACCTCATACCCTCCATTGCGCATCCTAATTAAGGGTGGACAGCGGGGCCCCACCCCCTACCCCGCCCCCATCCGCCTAGCCCCGCATGGAACACCCCATGCGGGGTGTTCCATGCGGGGCGGGTTGATCGCAACGAGCCCTTGCCCCCGCCCTTGCTCCGCACTCCTCCCCTTTTTAATATAAAAAATTATAATTTTTAATATTTATATAAATAATTTATAGAAATATATTGTATATATATATATATATATATATTGCCTTAAGTATGACTATTGTACAACTATTATTTAAGTCTCACATTACTTAAGTATGATTATTGTATTGCCTTGGTCTCCTATATAATAGTTAGCCTAGGAGGCTAAAACAATCCAAAATACAACTCAAATGAGTTTATATTTTTTTTAAATGTATAAATTTCAATTTATAATTTAAATTATATTATAATTTGGATCTAAAAAAAATTAGAGAAAAAAAAAATTTAGACATTATGTTGAGGGGGGCAGGGCGAGGCAGGATGCGGTTTCAACCCCACACCCCGATAATGAGGCGAGGGGCAGGGTATGAAACCCTCCCACCCGAATGGTGCAGGGCAGGGGGTGGCACCCCGCAGCATGCGGGTAGCACCCCTAATCCTAATGTGGTTTACTAATATTTGAATTTATTATTTTAAAATATAAAAGCTAATTTAAGAATTAATAAGCATGACCATAGCAACACAAAATTTATAGAAGGACGATTGTGTTAAGAGGATTACATATTTGTTCCCAATGGGAAATTTTCAAGCTCATGGTAGAAACTGATTGTCTTCTCCTTGTGAAAGCTTTGAACTCTCCTTCAGAATTCTTTACTGATTTTGCTTACATTCTTGATGATATTAGAAGATTGATTCATAATTTTCAGGAGGTGCAATTTTTGCATGTAAATAAACAAGGTAACAAGGTTGCTCATCTTTTAGCAAGATATGCATGGCATGTAGAGAATATAGTAATGTGGTGGGATTTTTGTCCTTCTTTTGTATCTCAAGTTGTGTGGCTTGATAGGCAATTTCTTATAAGGACTTAATTTAATGAATGATATTTGGTTATCAAAAAAAAATAATAATAAGAATACGATGTGGAATGATTTTTAATTTAGAGTTCTTCTACTCAATAGTTTTATACCACACATTTGATGAAGGAAAAAATTAAAAATTAAAAAATAAAAATAGGTGTATAGTGTAAAACTATTGAGTATAATTGTTTTTTAATTTAACTCGCATATTCTCCCTTTATAATAAAAAGAAAATTTTTATTCTCCATACATCACACACCATTTTTTTTTTTTTTGTGGAGTGTGAATCGCGGTTTTAATCCTCAGTGTGTACTTCCTTATTCTTTTACATGAGATTGTAAATATCATTAAGTGAATTTTAAAAAATAAATTACCATGGGATATAATATATGGATATTTTATTGTGTAAAAATTTTTAAAATAATAATTATTTGTAATTAGTTAACATGATAAAAATATATTTTAGTGCATGAAATTTTCTAAATTATCATTATTATTTTCAAGTAAAAATAAAAAATATTGACTTGGTAAAATGTTAAATATTTGAATTGAAATTTTTTGTTTTTCTATGAGGAATAGTATATTATAGCAGATAACCTTACAAAACCACGTTTTATCCCGTTTGGATGTTGGAAGCATTTGAGTGCAGTTCGATTTTAAACTTCGTTCAACATTCAAACACACAGCCAAGCCTTCATTGAGTGCAATTCAATTTTAAACTTCCCTAGACCCACAATTGATAAAAGTAACTTTTTCTATTGCGTGTTGTTCCATCTCTCTGTTTCTCTTTCCAGTAAAAAATCATCTCCTTCCCCAATCTCATTATCCCTAGCAGACTCGCATAAAATTGAAAAAGTTGTCCTCATGAAACTGAAGCTCGACTCAGGTTATTGTATACGCCAGACCTCTCTCTCGTACCAATCCAAGTGTTGATCATTGTTTTACCACTGCCAGCCACACAGTGATCAAATTACATCGAACGATAGAGATTATTGCCGACACAGCTATTCTGTTATGACTGTGGAATAGTGGGAATGGAGACAGACTGGCATGCTAGATAAACTCTTGCAAGCAACGTGCTCACACAGTGTATCTACATCCCCTATAATCGGCGTGGTAAACAAACAGCTATGCTCACCTCTAGCCTGTGGTCAAACTGATCCCTTGCTCCCTTTGCTCTTACTTTAATGAAATCTGACAGTTTATTTTTCATTTGTACCCAACCCGTGATCAATTGTTGAATTCAAATAGTGAGAGTGGAATGTCGTCGTGGACGGTGGATCACTTGGTGTAGCCCCATTCCTTCTATAAAAAAGCGCCTATGTCGAAAGCATAAATCCATCTTCCATGCAGCATTCATCCCCCAAAGCGGCGCTCCTCCACGGTGAAGCTTCGCCAAAGATCTATGCCGTTGAAGAAATCGGCAAGCACGGCTCCCAGGACTAGCTCGTACCAAGTAAGCAACGATTCACTCCCATTTTGTTAAATTGCACCGTACTTAGCTTATTGAAATTTTGTCGAACATGTTGAGTGCATGCTGGATAGTTTGTCGTTGTGCCATCTTTTATTGCATGTTGGGAGTTTTGAAGTTCAAAATGGTTGCTTAGCACTACTAGAGGACCATTAAACATAACCGGTTCAACTGTTGCTATTGTACCATCTTCCAACAATGTTTTTTTGAAAGGCTTTTGATGCCGTCACAATTACTTTGTTTATGATATTAGTTGCAATTGAGCATTTTTTAGAAAAATTAGAATTTGCTTATGGTGGAAATAGCGAGTGACTAGCATGTTTGAGAGCAGCTCTTGTGTGTTTAATACGTAATGTTGGATTGTATATGCATCCTGAACTGTAGTGGTAACTAGTGTCTTCATCCAATAATACTTCTTGTTGTTAGAGAGCACATATTTTTATTTTGTGTGTGTGTGTGGTTTGATGTTGTTGGAGAGCACATGTTTTTATCCCTCAATCTATGATATGATTCATTCTTCTTGTGATTTCTCTCTCATATTTTAACTGATTAATTTGATTTCTTCTATCATGCACCTTTCTTCTTGTAAATGTTTTATACTTCAAGTGTACTCAACAAACAGTGGGTCCTATATGCATATAAATTACATCACTCATCCATTAATTCTTTTTCATGTGTGTTTTTTCCATTGGCATTTCCTAGAATTTGCAGTTCTTCAGTGACAAATTAATTTAATCAGGCTTTTAAAAATCAATTACGTATTTTGGTGTTTGTCTATAAACAATATTGGTGTTTATTTATGATAATATTTTATTTTTTAATATATTGGTGTTAACGTATACCAAAAAGCCACCATATTTTTATTGTTGGCTTAGTAATGACCAGGGAAGCCACCAGGTATTTTTTATGGTTTACTTCTTGCAATTTGAAAAAATAACTACACTATTTATATAAAAAACAGTGTAGGTAATTGTTATGTTTTGACAATTGACAATTCTTCTTTGAAACTTCCTTTCCTAATTGCTATGTTTAACTTGTAGCCATACTTCCTACGCTCATCCAGTAGCTCCTCATACGAGGTATTATATTAACCAGTACAAATACATTACAAATAATGTTTACTAGCATTTTAGGCTTGGATTCCTTCTATGATATATTACATGCATTTAATTAGTCAACTTAAATATTTGTGTTGAATGCATTTACCATGGATATGATGCATATCAATACGTTCTCACATGGCTTGTAGTGCATTGTCTATTATTTGTATTGTCATACTTGCCTATTAGCAGCATACCATGGATAATGTAGAGGTCTTGCGTGATCGCGATCTTTGGGCTAGTGGGTTAGAGGAAATGCTGGTCGACATGTTGTATCAAGAAACAATGGAGACTAAATTAGTGGGGTCCAAAATTACCAACCATGACACAGTCCGACTTGCCACATGCCTCACTGAACTTGGTATTTAAGCCAGTTGATTCATCACAAGTGAAGGGCAAAATCACCCGTCTTAAGAAGACACGACGCCAGTTTACGGATATAATGGGCCAAACGAGCATGGGTTAGAACCTCATCACCAAAACTGTAATTGGTACGGAAGAACATTGGGCAAATGCTTGTCGGGTAACCTTTCTCTTCTTTTGGTCTAATACATTTCTTTTTTATTTATTGCATTATGTAATAAATTCATGTCTCATTATATGATTAAATGTTTTTTACTTTTTTTAGTAAAATAGTTTAATTGTTTTCCATTTCTTAGGTTCGACCCCAGTAGAAAAAGTTCAAGACTTACAGTTGTCAAAATTACGATGTCCTCTGCGCAATTTTCAGTCAGTCGGTCGCCACAGGGGTGCTCCATTATGCCTCAACCCAGGAATCCCTTTTTATAGAGGAGGAGCAGCGGCTGGAGGATGAATTGAGGGCTCGAGGGCCTATGTTGGGCATTGGCACAAACTCGGCCATTGATTTAGATGACATCGAGATGACCGACTTGCCTCACAGAGGGGGTTGCAGCTGAGGAATTCTCATAGGCGACGAAGGGAATTGATTGGGCCGTCAATCTCACCAGAGCTTAGCAATGCGCTGTATACAATTGCCGCTAGCGCTACGGCTCGAATGGAGTTGGATGCTAAGATGTACGTTGAATGTAGTGCGATAAAGGTGATGGTTCAAACTATGGGTCTGATGCAACCTTTAGCAATATTACACAGTGTATGAAGTTTTTGCTTGACATTACCAATCTGTTACCACTAGACGTTCATCTTCGTGCAGTGAAAGCTTTTATGGATCCTAATATTGTAACAATCTTCCAGTACACGACTCCAGAGCTAAGACTATAGTGGGTGTGGTCGCTATACTGACCACGCATCTCGAGCCCCCACCGTTTATTTTAACTAGACATTTTAATAAGTTGTTGCGTTCAAATTTGGTGTGTTGCTTGATTTGATTTCATTGTATTATTAGTTGAGTTGATTGCTAACAATTATTTCGTCTTTTCTAATTTAAGTTCAAACATTGGCTTACGTTTAATGAAAGTACTTGCTAAGTTGATAAAAATATTTATCGGTAGTTGTTTGTAGTATGTTAAACAGATATAATATTTATTGTTTTTAATGTTTGCATCGACATTCTTTCAAAAAGTACAGAAAGGACAATGATAGTTGGTGGAATGATGAGGTAAACACAGAAGAGAACGACGCGAGAGAGGAGGGCTCCAATAGTAACCCTTCAAATACATTTGACGCAAATAAATGAGAGGAATGGGATGCATGAAGAAGTTGTGACGTTGATTTCTACGAACAGGCAGCCTTTCTTAGCATTGCCACAGCGGATCAACAATATAATGCCCAACCTCCTATGCCCAGGCCACAACATAATATTGGCTTGCGTGAAAGGGAGTACATCATCGCAGTCTTGAATGGACATCCTGACAACTGTTATGAGATGTTCCGAATGAAGGTATATGCATTTCGAGCCTTATGCGATCTATTACGCAAAGATGTCACCTTGTGTGATTCGTCACGAGAGGTCTTGGTGGAGGAAGCCTAAGGAATGTTTTGCTACACAATCGGATATGATGTGGTTCAACAAAATGTGGCTGACCGATTTCAACATTCGGTTGAAACCGTAAATCGACATGTCTACACAATAATGCAGACATTATGTTGCCTATCGCACCGAGTGATTCAACCAACTCAGATGACTGTGGGTGATGCCTTATATTCAAGAAAATCTCAAACATTATTCATGGTTTGAGGTAAATGTTTTTTTACATGAGCTACTTTCGTAGGTTAATGAGTGGGAAGTGCACTTTAAAAATGTCGTAATTTATCAATACATCATTTTGAAGTTTATGCAAATTTAACAAAAATATGTAGAAATGTCTTGGTACAATGGATGAGGTCATGATCGATGCATGTGTGTCAGCTTCAATAACTAATGCATATCTAAATCGGTATTACCGGATTGCCCAAAATGTCTTGTGTGTCTGTGATTTTGATATCAAATTCATATTCGTATACGTCAGGTGGGAGGGTACAACCCATGATACTTGGGCATTAATCGATGTGTTAAGGCGTCCGGGGAACAATTTTCCATGGCCTCTAGACGGTAAGTTGTACACATTATTTAATTTTTGAAATAAGAATTTGTGGTAATCTCTATATACTATTTTTATAAAAGATTAATGTTCTACTAAATTCTCATATTATTATTATTATTTAGTAGATTCTATATTTCCCTGCACCGAGAGATTTATGCCGCCGTATTAAAGGGTGAGGTACCACAGATCTGAACGTTATGGCAAGCGTACCTTCTAAGAATATAAATATCTATTTAATTATTGGCACTCATCCATTTGGAATGTCATTGAACGAACTTTCGGTGTGTTGAATAGGCGTTTTCGAATTTTGAAGGCAATGCCCCCATACCTTCCAACATGACGATATATTGTTGCATATTGTACGATACATAATTTCATCCACACGATTACACCTCATGAGGAGCTATTTGTGTCGTATAGCAATCCCGATGATTATCCAGCTATGAATGCCAATCATAACGCCAATCAACAATCTCATGTTTTTGACATGTTGACTGCATCGGCACAGGCAATGGCCGCAACAGGGATGTTATTGCACTATCTATGTGGGCGTATAGTATTGGACAATAAGGAAACGCCTAATTTTCAACATGGTGCAACAATCTTTTTGTGAATGTCAACATCGAACAATAGATGGTAAATTGTGATACTTTATTTACAAATATCGATGTTTAATGTAGATATATTGTTTTTTTATTGGAATTCTACCTATTGTTGCATCATAATTAGAATTGAAATACAACATATATCGAATATTGACTTTTACAAATTTACTCATACTAGTGCTCTTACTATTTATCAGAAATTTAAATTAAAAAAATTTGGGCACTAAAAATGTGGGAATGTAATAGTGATTTATTTTTCATCGTAAGATTTTGCGTTATGATAGTTTTATTTATTACTAAAAGAGATGAGTGAAATAACTATATTGCGCAGGTGGGTGCGTTTTTTTGTTTTTCTCTGGCACAAATTTTTTTTACTACTTATTAAATAATATGTACACACATAATGGAATTAAATGTGGACATGATACTGTTGTCTTTTTATTGATAATTATTTTGTTTTATTTTTATAAATTTCGAGTTAGAAAAAATTTGCATACAAAAAGTAGTGGGGAATTATTTTCTACATGAATTTATGTTTGATTTATGTTATTTATTAGTAAATATTTAACAAATTAATTATTTAATCATTACAACAACTTCTCAATCATTGGTATGATCCATACCTTTTTCAATTTCTCATAAATATATTCAAACTCATCTTAACATCCAAACACATCTAAACTCATATTAGGTGGACCTCACAAATCCACTTTATCATCTTAACTTACTATTATTCATAAAAATCTCAACCCAACTCAACTCAACTTAATTTAATATCTAAACGCAACCTAAGGCTATCGATATTGTGCCAATCATATAAATATTGAGCCTTTCAAGCAATTGCTCAATAAAATGACAAATATGTGCTAAGGTTATAACTTTCAGCTCCCTTCATAAATTAGATTAAACTTTTTCATATTCGAAAAGTCAAAATCGGGATATCACCGATTTAATAAATTGGACGATTAATGATTATTTTAAATCGGTTATTTGAATGTTGATAAAAAAAAGTATTAAAAATCTTATATAATGCAATGTAAACATTTTATATCATATACAAAAAAGTATATAATATAAATTTATTGACTAGTTTCAATAAAAATATGATATGAATCTAAATAATTTTAGTAAATATGTGATTTATATATTTAATCTCAATTGTTCACATCTTTTTGCCTCGTATAATAATATGAAGAAGATAAAGACCATTAAACTGTAAGCACGTGGCAAATGTAGTATGTTATGCACAACCACAAATCTAATATAAAATACAAGTTCATCTCCTGATTTTTTTATTTAACTAAATAAAATAATCAACTACATGTTTTATCTTACAACTTTTATGCGATTCTTATTGAATATAATGATAAAAATTTTAATAGATATTTAGTTCTATCATATTTTTGTACAATAACAAAAATAAAAATAAAACTCAGTTGTTAGACAATATAAAAATAAATATAGTTTTGAATTAGTCTTAATCGATCGATTGAGACGGTTTAAAGGACGATTTAAAAAGTTTATTAAAATTGGTTCCATTTCTAATTGAATAAGCTTGAATCAGCTATATTTGGATTAAAATACATTATGTCCGATGTGTATCAAGATTTCATTGTTACATTAGATGAAACGAGAAATTAATTTCTCATAATGTTCGTTTTAAACATGACTCAAACACAAAATGTTATTTTTAAGCTTCTTAACTTATCATTAACTAATCATTATAATTTTTATAAATTTTAAAACAAAGCACAAAAATCAATACAATATTTTTAAACTTTAAAACAAAAGTAAAATTAAAAAATTATATTCAAACAATTTTTTAATTTTACAATAATTTTATTCAATTTTTTTTATCATTTTTTAAAATCTAATAAAATATCTTAATTCCAACCATTTTACTACTATTCACATTCTATTTTATTAGTATTTATATAATTATGATATACTCAAATGCCTAAACAAATAATAAATTGCATCATATATAACAATTGAGTAATTCTACAATTTTTGTACTCGTGAACATTATAACTCTTTATTCTCTTTACTATTATAAAGAGAGAGACATGTCAGATGAGTTACGGCTCTAGGGTCCAATAAAATATGGAAAATACCCACCGATCTCAAGAGTTTCTCCCGATTTGTTTTTTGTTTTGTTTTCATTTAATGGTTAATGAAGTGTTTTTTTAATGAGTATATGATTTTTTTTTAAATGTTTAAAGTGATTTAAAAAATATTTAAAAAAATATACAAAATAAAAAAAAATATATTTTATATTTATTAGTAGAAACTCTCGAAAACGCTTCTCGGTGGCCCTAGCAGTTCCCATAAAATATACTGTCAAGATTCAATAAAAAACTTACACACAATATTTTGTTTATAGGGCTGCTACTGTTAGAGATATAAAGGGATCTAACATACTGATGTGGCACACTTACGTTTCTCATTTATTTTTATTTTTATTTTTATTTTTTTCTCTCTCCTCCTCTCTCTCTCTCTCTCCTCCTTTCCCCCTTTCCCAACCCCTCACTTATGTTGTTGCCGCAACCTCTCACCCACATCGTTGCTTAACCTTCCTCGCCCCTCGCCAACATCATTGTCGCACCCCCCACCTTCATTGCCGATGTCGCCCTTCACCCTCGCTTTCGTCATCATCGTCGTTGCTACCTCTCATCACTGACGGGTGCGTTATCTCTCTCTCCTCTCAATTTGGCTAAGGGGGTGGGGAGAGAGAAAGTGGGAGGCGAGAGACATGATATATTAATAATCTGTCATATTAGTGTGTGGAATCTCTTTATGAGATTATTGTGTGTCTATAGTATTTTTCTTTTAGCTACGCAACACTGTCTAAATATTAGTTCACAAATATTATTTTCTCTAAATAAATAAAAAAAACACTTGAATCCGTGGCTTGGACGGCGAACTTTTTAGGCGGAGCATTCACGAAAGCGGTACCATTTTCCCCTTCCGTGTTAACGACGTCCACTACAAAGGATGGAAAGTGGCTTTTCTACCTTTATTACTTTACAATTACACCTACTTATTTCACCTTCCAATTGAGAATATACATTATTGGAAGTAAAACTCAGATTTGTTCCATTTTATCTCATATTTATGACAAGTATTACAATAATAAAAAAGATTTTATAAAAATAAATTTATAAGCTGATATGATTTTATATGATTTATTATATTTATTCTATGATAAGAATTTTATAATTTGATGTACAATATCAAATTATGTCAATTGATAAATTTATTTTTATCAAATTCTTTTATTTATCAATATTCATATTTTCAAAACATTAAAAGTGAAAAGTAATTAAGTCCTCTAGAGAAAAAAATGTTATAATTCCAATTTTCTTTAAAAAAAAATTATACTCCATTTCCCCCTACATTCGTTGGCAATCTATTATATTTAAGAAAATGATATATTTATAATTGTTTTTTACAATTTTTATATAATCATGTTTTAAATGAATGATTATAAAATAATTTATAAAAACAACTTCACTTTATATAAATATATTCATTTTAATGCATGATTATAACTTCATCTAATATAATCATTATAACTTTTAATTTAACAATATTAAAATATAATATTTTAATAATATTTTATTCAATTTTCAATTTTTGTCTCATCTCATCTGTATAACTAAATGAAACTTGTAAAAAGTGGATTTCACTAATAAAAAATATATATTTTTTTTTTATACATTTTTTAGATAGAATCTATTCTTTTACACTGACTTATATGAAATTTGTCTGAAGTTAGTAAAAATTATTGGAAAATTATTTATCTTGCACTTATGGCCATGTCAATAAGTGGGGCATTATGATTCTTGCGTGGTTGAATGAGATTCAAATTCCATGAATGAATTGACGTCTGGCTGACAGACAATTCATGTTTTAATATTCGTCGGTGCGTATAAATTATCAATATGCTAGCTAGCCCTACGTATGAAAGTCTGATCTTATCATTAAAAACTTAAAAAAAAAAGAAGATATATATATATATATATATATTTTTTTTTACATAATTCCGACTTGCATAAGGAATTTCTTTACAAATGTATGTCCAATAACTTAAAAACTATTTAGATAGGATGATCTCTAAAAAATTATTTACATATTCAGACTAAAATAGTTAATAGATCAAAGTCTGAAATCATTATTTTAGTTTCACCAATGTGGCATACAAGCATTAGCTATAGTAAGATTATTTATTGAATATTACGATATTATCATCTCATTATATAAAATGTGACACTTTTTTTTATAGTTTTTTATTTTTAAAAAAAAAGCTTAAAATTTGATAAATAATGCATCATAATGAAATAAAAACATGGTATATAGATTTATCCTTGTAAATATATATATCTGTCACATACATGAATGAATTTATGTCAATATCACATAAATAATTTTACGTGAATCTTATGGTTCGAGTATAACATTAATTTCATTTAAATAAGTATTGTGGGTACATCTTTTTCTCAAAAAACAAAATAATAATCCCATTTTTTATTAGTTTTTTGGAATTTGTTTATTAAATTTTTCATCATTTAATGGGTTGTTATTTAATGTTTTAAAAAACGTCAATCCTGGCAATAACAGAAGCAGTCAATTCCTATAAATAGACAACCTCCTCATCCTTTTCGTGTTCCTGTTTGGCTGTTATAACTAAAATTCGTTCCGAGCTTCGTTGCTACCGTCTTACTCTTGCCTTCCGTAACGCTTTGAATCGCCATGACCAAGAACATCCTCGTCACCGGTGGAGCCGGTTACATTGGCAGCCACACCGTACTCCAGCTCTTATTCGGCGGTTTCAAGACCGTCGTTGTCGACAACCTGGACAACTCCTCCCCCGTCGCACTCCAGCGCGTCAAACAACTCGCCGGCGATTTCGGCCAAAACCTCTCCTTTCACCAGGTTCCGAGTCCAACTCTTCCCATTTCGATTTCCTGAGTTTATATTTCTCTTTCACGAAAGAATATATCTGAACTCTAGACGAAACTTATTCATTTTGTATTTGTTTTGGTCGTTGTTTAATTTCAACACGCGGTTTGCTATTTTGGTTTGGAAAGGTTTGAGCTTTAATGGTCTGTTGATTCATTGGTTGCCTAATATTGCAGTTTACGCGTGTTTGAAATTAGGCTCTGATCCGAACATTTGTTTTAAATGTGTATATACGTTGGACGTAGAAATGTGAGTGTAACATATACACATATACATACTTATATAAATTATATTGCTTTATGGAAATTTTATTCTGAACACAAACGTAAAGTTACGGACTTTATGTGGTTGATCTTATTCCGCAACGTGTTTTTTGTTTAGCGGTGTTCCGATTTAGATTGATTATGTTTTCCTTCTGCTTTTTTTGTTCAACTTTTTTTTGGGGTTTTTTTTTAAGTTTTTTTTTCAACCTTTTTGTTTTTGTTTTCATTTTCATGTTTTTCTACAGTGTTACAACTTATTCTGATGGTCCTTGGACCAAATAGCATCTTTTCCCCCCGTAAATAAGAGGTGGAGGGTCCGATTATTGTGTCCATCCCTGAGTTCGTGAGTTGTGTATTGACCTGCCAAAATATAGAAAATGGATCACATGTTATTGGGCTTCAAATTTTGAAGTTTCAATTGAAATAGAGGAGAGTAGAGTTTGTTTGATGCGCGTTGTTATGCAATAGTCTAGACACGTGCCATCACTATCATATTCTGGTGTCATATCTATCAATCAAAGAAACTTTGCCTTCGTTAATCTATATGCGCGGACCAAAAGTGTCGTGTTGTAAGGTCTGATACGAGTAAAAACACATGGTTATACTGCTATTCTTTACATTTTCTATTTCCACTCTCAGGTAGACGTCCGGAACAAACCAGCACTCGAACAAATTTTTGCTTCAACACAGTAAGTACTTTATGTCTGTGACAGACATGACAGTTTTACATTATGTTTGAACTTCCGTTTAGATAGGAATTCAGTCATATGGCCCTTTCACCCCGTTGTCCTCTGACTGTTATGCACCTTGTTTGCTTCAAACTTTGATGGCTATCATTCTATGCAACTGTTGTCAAATATTATTGTACTCCTTCAACATTTTCAAAGGCAATCTCCTTTGCTACATGTGGTTTTCCTTTTGGTACATGAATTCTCAAAAGTAAATCACCTGGGTTTTTTTATCCAATCAAGCTCTATGTAGTTATATTAATGTTTCTACCTTGAAGACAAATATAACCTCTGATGTTAAGGCATGTGTATGATCGTCTCGCCTGAAAAACAACGTTTTTTTAAAAAAAAAAATTTTACTCGTACAAAACCATTTCAATAATTGTTTTTGAAAAAAACCGATATTTTGTTCTTAATTTTTATCCTCGTGCTTAATTATTCAGGCCATAAGTTTTCTTGTCTGTCCTGTTTTCACTGCAGATTTGATGCTGTCATACACTTCGCTGGGTTAAAAGCAGTTGGTGAAAGTGTGCAGAGACCATTGTTATACCACAACAACAATTTAATTGGGACAATTACTTTGTTGGAAGTCATGGCTGCACATGGATGCAAAAAGGTATTCTGCCATTTTTTGCTTTAAAACACTGCCACATGTGTATACACAAGGTTCATGTTTTTCTAAAACCAAAGGTGTTTTAACAAACACAAATTTTTCTGCTTGTCTATTATTCTGTTCTTAGCTTTAGCTTTTAAGAGAATATCAGTACTCAGGAAAGGATTTCTTAACAAACACTTGTTTTGTTATCTGGAATCGATGCTCTTTTTTGGATGTCCTCCTTGTAAATCTGTGGCAATGATTTGCACTGTTGGGATTCTCTTCTTTAAATTGTTCGCTTCAGTGTTGTTCTGGCCCTGCAAATGTTCTGTTAATGCTTGTACCTCAGTTGAATTGATACATATGCAGCATCTGATCTCCTTATATTCTTTTCATCAGTCTTGGAACCTCATTTTTTCACTAAAAAACTGTAATGACAGTGGAACAATAATATGTCCTTTCCTTTTTTTTGTATAATTAAGAAATAATATGCTCGTTACTACGGGAACAAAAAGTATCTATTAGTGAAACAAGAGCCATGTAGTTCAATTCAACTAAAGTCCAGAGCCCGCGATTGCCTGTATTGCAAATTAATAAAACATGATGCATTATGGCTTAGTTAAGTTTGAACATGATATTCGTTACATAGGCCATATCTTTGAGTTGTTCCTATTGTACTCTTATGTTGATCTCATTATTGTATCTTTCTTTTAAGTTCCATTTCCCCCACATTTTCCCCCTCGATGGTGCTCCTTACCTGAAAAGCTATCTTATAAATAATTACATGACTTTATATTACTTGACCAATTCCATATTCTTGAATTATTTCAGCTTGTGTTCTCATCTTCGGCTACTGTCTATGGCTGGCCAAAGGAGGTTCCATGCACAGAAGAGTTCCCTCTTTCTGCAGAAAACCCATATGGACGAACCAAGGTATGTAATACATTTATTAGGTACTTGGTAGGCAGAAAGCCAAACAGGCATATGATAACTAGTCAACAATATAAATGATTTATTGTAATCAATAAAAGATAAAAGATTTGGGGGCCTTTGACTCGAGCCCCCTACTTGTATTCACCCCTGGTTTTTTTGGCTTCCCACAAATTTTTTCTTGATAGTTAATAAGAGAATTTTATTCCAAGTAAATAGGCATAGCCCAAGTACACAGGATGTATACAAGTGAGTACACCTAAATACAAGCTAAAACAAAACACAACTAAAGCAAAACATTACAAATGTTCCCATCCCTTACAAGATTCTTCACCCAAAAACTTAAAGTGCTAAAGAAAAACTCACTGAGTTCCCCCATAGAACGATCACAATCTTCAAAACACCTCACATTCCTCTCCAACCATAGGCACCAAAATAAACACAAGGGGATCATCCTCCACACTGCTGCACTGCCTCTACTCCCCACTAGACCTTGCCAGCAAGCCAAGAAATCCACCACATGCATAGGCATCACCCAAGCAATGCCTACCCTTGCAAAAATCTCATTCCACAACGTCGTCACCACCTCACAACGAAGAAAAATTCTTACAGATATAACACCAATCAACCACCAATAAACCTCTCTTCCTCAAATTATCCATGGTTAATATTTTCCGAAGAGACACCAGCCAACAAAAGATAGCAACCTTGCTAGGCACCTTTGCCCTCCAAATACATTTCCAGGGATAGTCTTTAGCTCCCTGACTAGTTAACACCTTGTAAAAAGATTTCACTGAAAATCTGGAGTTATTAGCTTGCACCCACAGCAGACTATCCTCCCTATTATGATCAATCTTCATATCATATAATCTTCCAAAAAAATCATATACTTCACCCACTTCCCAGTCCTGCACATCTCTGTTGAATTCCACAATCCAATGTAACATGTTATTAGAAAACTAATAAGAATCAGCCGCTGCAGCCCCTTTATCTCTAGCAATCCTAAAAAGATTAGGATATACATGCTTAAGAGCTGAATCCCCGCACCAAGTATCATGCCAAAAATAAATTTTTGTCCCATCCGCCCACTTTGAATTTTATGTTTTTGACAAAATCCCCCCCATTCCAACCAAATGGACTTCCACAAACCCACCCCATTCACCCCTTTTGCTTCATTATTACACCAACTCCCCCACATCCTCCCATATTTAACATCCACAACTTGCCTCCATAATGCATTACTCTCGTTATGGTATGTCCAAATCCATTTCCCAAGTATAGCTTTGTTGAAAAGCTTTAAATTTCTCACACCCAAACCTCCACGTGAAGCCGGTTGACAAACCTTATTCCAACTCACCAAATGAAATTTTCTTTCCTCCCCATTACCATCCCACTAGAAATTCCGAAAAATCCTCTCTAATCTTTTTGCTACCCCGGCAAGGAAAAAGAGAAAGGAAATATGTAGGGAGATTAGACAATGTACTTTTTATCAAGGTAACTCTTCCCCCCTTTTGACAAATAGAGCTTTTTCCAACCAGATAACCTCTTCCCAATCTTCTCAATAACCCCATCCCAAATAGAAGTTGATTTGTGAGGAGCACCCGAAGGTAGTCCAAGATATCGCAAAGGTAAAGGAGCTACCTTACATCCCAAAATATTAGCCAAATAAAAAATATTCCTGACCGTACCCACTGGAACAATTTCAGACTTAAAGTGCAATTGAGAAGCATCTCTTTAGAATTTACTTATGACATCGGATGCGCCTCATACTTTCAGCTCTTCATTGAAGAAATTTGTCGTGATATCTACCACTCGGACTCTGAATGGAAAATCATATTGCTAAGATACTTCAATCCAGTTGGTGCACATCATAGTGGTGATATTGGTGAGGATCCCCATGGAATTCCAAACAACCTCATGCCCTTCGTGCAGCAAGTTGCTGTTGGCAGACGACCTGCACTGACTGTTTTTGGAAATGACTATTTGACTAAGGATGGTACTGGGGTATGTTCTTTTAACTTGATTCAATTCTCTCATTACTGGCTTGGCATCCATTTTTCTTATCTGTGTAAGTGTAGTGCATGAATAATTCATACATATTTTGTGTATTTGTCCTGCATTACTGTAGAAGAATATTTGGGGTCATTAGAACTGCATCTATTATTTTTCCTTCTTAGTTTCTGGTCCTTGCTTTTGATTATGATACTGCTCATCTCTTTTCAGGTGCGCGACTACATTCATGTTGTTGATTTAGCTGATGGGCACATTGCTGCCTTGCAAAAGTTGGACGAGCCTAGTATAGGTAGGCGCTATGAAGCTGATGTGTTAAATGATTATATGGTTGGTTGTATTACAATATTTGATGGGGTTATTATGACAATGTCACAATAGTCATATTTCAGGTCTAAATTTCTCGTGATGTTTATTACTTAAGTATAGAGTTTCCTCTGTACCCTTGCATTTACCCAATCTGTAATATCCACAGGTTGTGATGTTTACAACTTGGGAACTGGTAAGGGAACATCGGTTCTGGAGATGGTTTCTGCATTTGAAGAGGCATCTGGCAAGGTAAAAGAAAGAGAACTCTACTTTTGTATTCAGTTTTCCAATTGTTCCTATACATTTTTCTGAATTTTATTAATTTTTTTTATAGAATAATTGCTTGGGGGTTCATTTTGCTGAACCCAAGTAGTTCACGTGAGCTAATTGTTACTCTGGGGGTTCTCTGTTATTGAGTAGAGCGTCCATTATATTTGGTTGCCAAAATCCAAGTTTCATGGTGTTCTACCTCAGTGGGATTCCTCTTGTTCCTAGTTTTGAGTGTTGCCTTATGTACAACCTTTGAATTTGGGTTAGAGGCAGAATATTGCATGCGTATACCAAGAATACTGTATAAACTGTTGTGAAAATATGTTAAGCATGGAACAACTGTTCTGATACTAACATAGCCACGATCTGAACAAGTGCAATTGGCCCGTCTAAGCATAAAACTTCTGACAACGCCAAATTTAATGTTAGATCTTTATTCTGCCTGAACTGGAGTAGGCTTGCATGAGTCTGGTTCCTTGATGTAGGCCTTTTTAATTCTCTGAATTGCGCTGGAAGAATCTAGGATCGCATTTGTTTTTCTTAAGCTTGAGTTTTACTTTAAATATCTTACTGTTTCAGAAAATTCCACTCGTAATGGCTGGGCGGCGACCTGGTGATGCTGAAATTGTTTATGCATCAACAGCAAAAGCAGAAAAGGAATTGAATTGGAAGTAAGTGCTAATTTACAAGCAAATAAGTACTCAGGTGTAGATCATTCAATCAACACTAGCTAAAGGGATTCGTGATGTCCACATGCTAACACTTCCCATTATTTTAACCTTATAAGCTTAGCTATAAATAACTATAAAAGGTGAGAAAATGTATCAAAATTGTTTTTGTTTCCTTAAGTGGTAAATTTTTTTCAAGGCCTCTAGCTTTGGGGCATTTCCTTGTGGTGTTGCATCTTCTTATAAGTTTGATGTCCTTGCAGGGCCAAATATGGCATCAACGAGATGTGCCAGGATCAATGGAACTGGGCAAGCAAAAACCCTTATGGCTATGGATCTCCCGAGTCCACGAACTAGTACGTCGTTAATATTCCGTTTAAAGGTTACATGTCGCCCATGGTGTCATGCTGTTGAAGCCTTCTGAGAATAGGTGTAGCTAAATTTTAAATTACAGGATACCATCTTTTTTTTTTTTTTTTAATAAGGAAGGGTATAGCTGAATTTTGTTGGACTTTTAAGCTGATAATCATTGTGGCGTCATAGGTTACTAGCCAAGTCCTTCTTCTTTTATTTATTTCATCATCATAAAGGTTCTATTAGGTTTCCCCCTCAAAAATTGGTGGGACTTGAATCACTCATATATGTCTGCTATAATCCCAATCTTCAAGTTCACGAACATTTTGTATGCACTTTGAAGGAGTCTCGTGGGCTTGCAGCCTTTTAGACCGGTGTATATTGCAATAACATTATTACAATTCAAATACAACTTTACATTAGAAAAATTATGCGTACAACTTTGCTAATTCATTCATAGTACAGCTTTTGACCTTCTAAGAACAGGTAAGTGAATGCCAGTAAGCAGTCCTCTGTCTTAGATTAGGTGAAACAGTCGTCTGTGGTGGCGGTGGAACAACACATGCCATAAGGGTTGAGAGTCCATGAAAATTGTGTGGTGGTGGGTGAAGGCTGCACGATGATCGACTGAGACTATATTTCGTCTATATATGGGAAAAATTGAAGGAAAAATGCAATGAAAATAAGATAGAGGCTTTGCAAATGGCAATTGTAATAGGCAAAAATGGAGGGAGCAGTCTAAAGGGTGAACCTTTCAAAAGAAAAATTATATTCTCAAGAGGTATAGAATGGATAAAATTTATTAGAGTGATATTTTAGTGAACAAAGTGCATTGTTGAGTGGAATTATTTTGAACTCCAAGTAGTGTTGGGTGGGTGGGTTTACCATGAATTTGAATTGCAATAGCCGTTGGACATTTTGAAATTTAGTCCTCGTTTGTTTTCACAATTCCTCTCAACTCATTTCATATCATCTAATCATTACAAATTTTTCAAATTTTCACACAAAATAAAATAATCAATTCAACTTTCTCTAATTCCAAAACAAAAATAATATTAAAAAAAAATATTTTAACAATATTTTATTCAAATTTTTACTTTAATATCAACCTATATCATCTCATCTGTGAAAACAAACGAAAGTGTTAGGTATGGGGTTTCTCATTGGAGGCTTTAGATTTGACTCGTTTGTTTTCGCATATGAGATGAGATGAAAGTTGAAAATTAAATAAAATATTATTAGAATATATATTTTTAATATTATTTTTGTCTTTGAATTTTAAAAAATTGAATTTTTATTTTATTTTGTGTGAAAATTTAACAAAATTGTAATAATTAAATGAAATGAGATGACATGAGTTATGAAATTTTGTGAAAACAAACGAGAAATAAGCTCTAAGTTGGAGTGTAAATAAGGGAAATTAAATAGGAGTTATTAACGTCTCTTTTGGAAGTAGTCTTTGGGTTTCTTAAAGCGACAGTTTGTCGCCATAGTAACATCTGTTTACTTAGTACCATAAAGTATTAGTATTGATCTATGTATATGAATATGTAAAATCATATTTGCATAATATGACCCTAAAATCTTCTACATTGGCTTATGCATATCCAAATATTTAGCTACATATGAACAATGCTTATCCAAATTTGGATAACCACTATTCACCCTACAAATCATATTTTAATTATTATTTCTCTCTCATCTCACTCTCTCTCTCAATCCTTTCATTTTCTCTCTCCTTCAACAACACAACAAACATTCACTTACACATTCATTTTATTATTATAATATATTATATATATATTTTTTATTTTATTATATTTTTAATATAATATAACGAAAAAATTATATTTTTTATTATTGCATTTGTATTATTAATATCAAATGTATGTAGTGGATGTTAATTGTAAAATATAAAAAAAAAAAAATTTAGTAAAAAATTAATAATAATAAAATAATAATATTTTATTATTATTTTATCTCAAATATATATAAGCTAACGTGAGAATTTTACTTGAAGGACAAAATAGATATACAAAAAATGTAATTTTACACATGGATATGCATAAACCAATCTAATGCTACAAGCCATTAGTAATTGAGTACGAAGAAACATTATGGTGGCTGATTTGAAACTTTTAAGTCAACACCGATTGTACTAAGCTGTCCTGTAGTAGTCGATATATGATATATTTCTAATGATATATTTTACAATAAAATTAATATTACAATCTAACACATCATATCAAGCCACATTAGTTTATAAGTTTATTTTTATGTAATTCTTTTATGGTTAAAATATTTCTCATTTACAATTAATTTAAAACTATTTCATAATTTTATAATAAAATAATATTTTCTTAATTTAAATATATTAAAATTAGTTTTTCATAAATTAATTTTAATTAGATAATTAATGTGCCGTTTGGATAGTGAATTGAGTTGAGATGAGATGAGTTGAAATAAAAATTGAAAGTTCAATAAAATATTGTTATAATATTTTTTTTAATATTATTATTGCTTTGAAATTTGAAAAGTAGAATTGTTTATTATATGTTATGTGTGAATTTAGAAAAAGTTATAATGATAAGATAAACTAAGATGAGATGAGATAAAATGAAACACTTTTACTATTCAAATGGGCTTAAGGTGCGATTTGGATAGTGAGTTAAGATGAAAGTTAAATAAAATATTGTTAAAATATTATTATTGTTGTAGGATTTGAAAAAATTATTATATTGTATAAAAAATTAAAAAAATTATAATAACGAAATAAAATAAAATTAAACACTTATTATATGTAAACGGGATTAAATGATCAGCCACTCGGATTTCTTGATTCAAAGGTAAGGGCGTGGTACCATGACACTGATGACATGACCCAACATACAAGCCCAAGCGAAGAGTCTTCTGGACGGTGCTATATTTGGCCATAAAGTCATTACCATAATGGCTTCTTTTTGAAAATTATACTAAAACCCCAGCAACTTTTTGTGGTCCATTTACAATTTTATAGACTTTATATTAATTCTTAATTTTTAAAATTAGCTAATAAAACATCGCCACCAATTCTTAAGTCTATATTATTAGAAATATAATAGTCTAAACATTTTATTTTTATTTTTTTTATAACAAAACACATACATTACAAACCAAACATTACAAGTATTTCTTAGATCATATGACTTGTGAAATACATTCCGGGAAAGATCCCCACCACACACAAATATCATCTACATTTCAAGCAAACTTTGCTAACTTATGGCCAGCCTCATTCCCATCACGTATAGTATGTTGAATAGTACAGCCGTGAAACTACTTCATTAGGTCCTTTATCTAGGTTTCCTATAAGGGACATAGAGCTCCCGACAGATTTAATAGCATTAACCATCGAGTAACGCTACATACAATTGTGGAGTGTGCAAGCGTCGCGTAATTGATTTGAAAAAGAATGGAGTCTACTATTAAAAAATTATTATTTTTTATGTGAATTTTATATTTATTTATTTATTTCAAAATGATTGCAAGGCGCTTGCGCATTACGACTGCAACTATCATTTCTTTTAACCATCAACAATGAATCATTTTCTAAGACGAGATCTTGTATTCCTTTGATGAACACAAAGTTGCAGGCCTCTAAACATTTACATTTGATTTACATGGTTGTCTTTGCCAAAAATATTGTGATGAAATGCCATTTGTGCCGTTTGCCTACCCCACTCCAAAAGATGGCGAGCCATATTTGTTTAAATAATAATTCAGATTTTGCGTTTTTTTTTCTAGCAATTATACTTTTTCAACAATCATAATTAAATTTTAGTGTGATTAAAGATTTTGTTTCTAAAATTCAAGTTATGGAAAATATGTAGGAAATATGAAAAAAAAAAAAAAGAGAAATAATATTTCTTTAAAAAGACAAAAAGAAAATATGTTGAAAAATACTTTATACAAATTATTTTCTTTTCTAAAAGCCAAAAGGAAGGAAATGATCGCACTATCGCAGCACTTTTTTTTTTTTTTTTAATTTATAAAATGGAAAGCACTCATGGCAAATCCAACGGCAGTGAGAAGGGGACACTGTATATATGGCACAGCTGGCGGGTCACGTCACGTCTATTGAATTTCAAAACGTTCTCTACTTAAATATCCCACTCTTTCTCAATTCTCCTAAAAATCCTCATTTCTTCCGAAACGCGCTTCATCACATTCACCCACCTCCTTTCCTTCACGACTACAAGCTTCAACATCCACAGCCATAACCCCTCCCCAGTAGTCAATCTCTTTCTCTCTCAGCCTGCGTATCAATTTCTCAGATCTTTTTCTCTCTTCGGCCGTCCGATCCAGTGGCTCTGAACCTGAGGCGGCTCTGAGAGGCTCCTTTCTGATCAGAAATGGAGAACTTGATCACTTTGGTGAACAAAATCCAGAGAGCTTGCACCGCCCTAGGTGACTACGGTGAAGCCAGTGCATTGCCCACTCTATGGGACTCCCTCCCCTCGATCGCCGTTGTCGGTGGCCAGGTCAGCTCTCTCTCTGTTTCTCTCTTCTTCCTCTTGCACATAGGAAGCCCAAGCTTGTTCTATTCTATGAGCTTCGGTTGGTAGTCTGAGCTGATATCTCTCAAATCTCTCTCGTATTTTGTGAAAAATGATGATTCTTCCAATTGTTTTGGAAACATTCAATATCCGTTTGCGTAGGTTTGTCCGTGTTTTTAAATTTCTTTGGGATCCTATTAGAACTTCTGTGCCGTTTACCAAGCTGGATAAATTAAATTTCGGTTTATGAAAAGCGAAAAAATGAAGTTGTCCATCAATGGTCGCTTTATGTACAATAAAATTATTACCGGCATTTAAAGTCCCGATTCTGTTGCTTAGATGTCAAATGATTCTGAAAGCGCTTTCAAGTTCTCCTGATCAGTATTCGTTGCTGTCCGGGGGCTACTGAACAGTTCGAGGATGATATTTATTATTTGTTCTGCTACTCAATTCTTGGTGCTTTCCTCATTTAACATGCCCTAGTAGAGCCGTCAATTAGATTTGCAGCTCCACTTAAAGATCACTTAACTTTTTATGGTTATAACTTATTGAGTTGTATTATTGCCTCATTTACAAATCAATGTATGAACTTTTTTTATTCCGTCAGCTAACACACTTGATAATATGATGAGTTAGGACGATGATTGTTATTATTTCTCTGGTTTATGCATTCAGGGCAGTTTCTAGATACTCTTTTGAAGTTTCTGAAGGGGAAAAGATCATAATGATTTCAAATATATAACCTTCATTGAGAATATTTGCCTTTTATCCATGCCTGAAGAAAAATTGTAGTTTCATTCTGTCTTTTATTATCCCACAGAGTTCGGGAAAGTCTTCTGTGTTGGAGAGCATTGTTGGAAAGGACTTCTTACCTCGTGGATCTGGTAATTTATGGAACTCATAACTTATATATACATGTTTGTTTCCTTATTTTTCATGTTGAATGTTAAAATAATAGTGTAAATTATTCGCAGGAATTGTTACTCGGCGTCCACTTGTCTTGCAGCTCCATAAAAGTGAGGAAGGCAGCAGAGAATATGCAGAGTTTCTCCACCTTCCAAGGAAAAGATTCACTGATTTTTGTAAATTTCTTTATCCTCATAAAGTTTTTAACTTATGGACTGAGTTTGAAATGTGAAAATGCCATTTATGTTTTATTTTAATTTATTAGGCCGCTTTAAAGATTTTCTAATCATCATATGGCACATCATGCCATACCTTAATACATCGACAAAATGCACGCAAACCATTCATGGGGAGGGAGAGAGAGGAACGTAACCATTTTTAAAGTTGTTTCACTTTACACATCTTCATTAATGATATTGTGCAGCTGCTGTAAGGAAGGAGATTCAAGACGAGACTGATCGAGAGACTGGCCGTAGCAAGCAAATCTCCAGTGTTCCCATTCATCTCAGCATTTATTCTCCTAATGGTAAGATAGAGATCCAAATTATTTTTGGTTCTTTCTTTCTTAACTCTGCCTGCATGAATGTATCATTTATGTTTACATTTTTTTACCAATAAAAAAAAGAATCTATCATTTATGCATGAAAATATTTTCTAATGTGGGCATGAAGTCATTACTTTGTGCTTGATTGTATGTTTTAATTAATATTAAATTGTTGTATAGGAAAATATGTTCTAATTTATACTTGGTTCTGATTTCCTTATCAATTATTTTATTTTATTTTATTCTGATTTCTCAAATTTTTTGTCAGTTGTCAACTTGACGCTCATTGACCTTCCTGGGCTTACGAAAGTAGCTGTTGGTAAGTTACACTTGTCTCTTAATTTGTTATGTGATTCATTTACTGACATTCTTCTCTGTCACTTTTCTGTTTTGTTGCTGAGAAGCACAAGAAAAATGAAGGGAGAGGAAATTTGAAACCACAAGCCCTCATTATTTAGGCTGTGACTTATTAAAAAAATGTATTCCTATAAAAGACTCATTAAAAAAGTGAAAAAAAATCAACACACTAAGGCTGTTTTTGTTTCGGCTGAAAATATGTTTGGGGGAAATGCTTTCATCTCTTGGTCTGTTTGGAAAGGGCGGAAAATAGAGGTCAACGGAAAAGGACTTCTGGGTCAATAGGAAAATCTTGTGTCTAGGGTGGAAAATGGTTTGCTCCTTTTCCACTCCTTGCTTTACGCATTCTTCACCCAGACAAAAGATAGATGCTTTTTGCTCAAATAAAACACGTGGCCCAGCCATAAACTGCCACATGTCGATTTTTTAAAAAAAATCTAAATAAATATTTTTTTTATAATAAAAGTATATTTTAAAGTATAAAATTCACTTTTTATTATAAAAATATATTTTTTGTATTAAAAAAAATTAATTAAATAATTCTTAAAACCCCTTGGGGTTGGCTCAAGTAGTAAAGGCCTTGGGCTTGGGGGTATGCTTCCCCCCCGGGTCTAAGGTTCAAATCCCCTTGGGTGTAAACAATTTCTAGGAGCTATTAGACTGAGGGAAAAACCTTTGAATTACCCGAGGTGCACTTGCGGGAAACTCCTTGTTAAGGGCCTGTGCACCCTCGGGATTAGTCGGGATACTGTTCCGGGACACCCAGTGCCAATAAAAAAAATTAAATAATTCTTAAACTAAATTAACACCTAGCGGTCTATGATTGGGTATGTGTTTTTATGTTGATGGTGATGGATGAAAAAAGTAACGGATTATTCGATTTCTAATAAACTCATACCAAGGAAAATTTTTTATAAGTGTGAATAATCTTAAAAGTTATTAGATGTTCTATATTGTTAAAGTATATTAATATGATGAATCAAAATTGTTGTTGATAAGTCATATAATTAAGTAAATGATCTTCAATGCAACCAAACACTGAAAATTATTTTCTGCATCATTTTCGAAGTACCAATCAAACATCAGAAAAATCAGCAATTCTTCCAGAAAATATTTTCATCTGAATACATTTTCTGATTGTCCTCATTTTATGTCAAAATAAACACAGCCCAAATATTGTAGAATTATTTGGCTGGCTTATCTTTCTGTTGGAACCTTTTGGCCCTCCTTTCTTTTTCTTGGCTTTCTAATTTCTATTCAACAAAAAAGTCCTTGTTTTTTTTGTATATATGAATGAGAGGATATTGTCTCTTAACACTTTCTGGGTATTATAGAGGGCCAACCAGACAGTATTGTGCACGACATTGAGAATATGGTTCGCTCCTACATTGAGAAGGTAATATTTGTGTCAAGTAGTGGTTTTTTTTTTGTTTGTGCAAATAACCAATCAATCAAATTAAGTATAATTTTTATGAGCAATCAAATTATGTATTGGTCACGTGCAACATTCTAAACTCTTGTAAACCGGAAAATTTCTTAAAGTGGTTTGATAGATTAAGTTTGTGTTTCAGTAATGTGAATTTCTTTGGATTTGAACAAATTTTATGGTGCCTAAGAAACTTTTCCTTAAATATAAGGGCCATGTTTGGTTAAGAAATTCTGAGATTTTTTTTTTTTAAATTTTGAGATGCGTTTTTTACTGGGTTTTGTAAGGGTAGATAGGAAAATCTGAATAATTTTCTTGAAATATGTTTTGTATTGAGATTTGTGAAAGTGGATGGGAAGAGTTTATAAGTTTTTTAGATATCATTTTTTAGGATATTTTTGTTTTGGTTTTTGCAAAATTTGTTCTGGATTTTGTGTTTTTGACTTTTCACTGAAATCTAGGTAAATGGTTGGATGAAAAATTGATATATTATAAAATTTTTGAGATTGAAAGATTTATGGTTTGGAAGTTGAACAAGTATGAAATTGAACTTACCAAACAATAGCCAAATATTCTTCCGGTCCCTCAAGATTGTGGATATGGAACTGGAGACCCTTTTTTCCTCTCTAATCTTAGAGAAAAAGGGGACAAGGATAATCAAAACCTAAATTGGTACTTCACAGTCTTTCATTCTTATCTAATATGTTGGTTATCTTCTGAGTTCAGAGCTTCTACCTGTGCTTTTCTAGTATCACATTGCCCTGAAGATGGTAAACTCCTTAAGGGATTAGTTTTGAGTAAGCAATTTCTAGGAAACCACAGGTGGATTGTGCTTTTTGCACTCTGTATTTAAATTTTTATTGCTTATAAAAAAAAGAGGCTCAAACCATTCTGTAAGACTTCTTTCCTATTATGTTTAGACCCTTTTTTTTTTTATTCACATATTTTTCTGTTGATCAATGTGGTTCCTATATTTTGCTGGTCCATTCTTGGGTTAAATTCTCCATGAGTTATGATTTTTCACCGTTCATGTTAGGAGTAATTCTTTTGCATTTTAGCCTGTCCTTATTTATGATTTAGAAGCTAAATTTCTATGTTATTGTTTTGTCTTCTGTACTTTTATGCAGCCCAACTGTATAATTCTGGCCATTTCACCTGCTAATCAAGATCTTGCTACATCCGACGCTATCAAAATATCACGTGAAGTAGACCCTACAGGTAACCCCAATATTGTTTCTTTCAACAGTATCATCTTCTCTTTTCACAACTCATGTATACCCCAATGAGTGCCATTTTCATTATGTGTAGGGCCTTTCAATGTTCTAGTTCTTGATTTACCATTTTCATTTTGCAGGGGAGAGGACCCTCGGGGTGTTGACAAAGATTGATCTTATGGATAAGGGTACTGATGCAGTAGATGTAAGTTGACTCGATCTATGACCCAGAATGATTTGTGCTTCAGTGTATGCTTACGAAAGAGAAGAAAAAAAAATGTTCAATAAATTGTGATTTTCTTGAATGCTTGTCTTGTTTAATATATTTCTGGAATGTGCCACTTATCTGCATCATGTCCATCAGAGGGTCCAATGGTTCCTGGATGTCTTATTAATTAAGATGGGGATATTTATGCCACTAGGCCTGATACATTTGCATATGCATGATAATAGGTGCTGATGGTGCTTACAACTTTGAGAGGGGTCTGGTCCAGAGAAACCACATTTTTAAAGTACACTGGGATAGTTTTCTAGTAACCTCAAACTTTTGCCAAGGACCCTCAACCTCTCCTGACTGGCTGTCCCTGTTTCCCAGATACCTGAATTTGTTGTGATCTGGTATTCCAGCCCATGCCACATCTTTAGCTAGTATTAATATATGAATAGGGGGCATAAGAATTTTGTAATTGGCATTTTGCCCATAATTTGATCAATAATACTTTTTACTTATCAAAAAAAAAAAAAAAATTTAATATATGAATAGGTGCCTGCTCATTCAATAAAAATTGAGATTATCTAAATGTCTTAGATGAATTCTATATGTTGTTATACAGCTAGAAGCATTACATGCTTTGCTTTTCTAAATTTTGAGTCACATGTTTTGTTTCTTAGATATTAGAAGGGAAGTCTTATCGGCTGAAATTTCCTTGGGTTGGTGTTGTGAATCGGTCACAAGCGGATATTAACAAGAATGTTGACATGATTGCTGCTCGGCGTAGAGAGCGTGAATATTTCTCGAATACCCCTGAATACAAGCACCTAGCTCACAGAATGGGTTCTGAGCATCTGGCAAAGATGCTTTCAAAGGTGGGTTAATCGATATTGTTTCCGTTCTAGTTTTTGTTTTTCGTGGAAAAAATGTGGCTGTTGTAGTTGGATGTAGTTATTATGTTTCTGTCCTAATGTTTATGTCCTGACTTGATCGAGTGGTTCATATTTCAGCATTTAGAAACTGTAATCAAGTCCAGAATCCCGAGCATTCAGTCCCTTATTAACAAAACAGTTTCAGAACTTGAAACCGAGTTGAGTCGTCTTGGAAAGCCAGTTGCTGCAGATGCTGGAGTGAGTTTGATCTTTCTTACTAGTTTGGCTTGCTTTATCCTTCAAATATTTAGCTTTTTTTACCATCAAACTGAATTATAAGCTTCCTCTCTCCCCCTCTCTCTCTCTCTCTCACATACACACACACACACACAATTTTTTCTGGGCCTCTTTATTTTCAGGAGATCCTCATCTCTGTAGGATTTACTAGTTATTAATTGCTAATGGCATGCAGGGAAAGTTGTACATGATCATGGAGATTTGTCGTGCTTTTGATCAAACATACAAGGACCATCTTGATGGGGTGTAAGTTTCATATTTTCATCATCTTCCTTGATTATGGGCAGACAGCGGGGATTCCTTGTGATGCAGGTTCTATAATAAATTTAATTTATTGCGTTCAATATTGTCTGCAGGCGTCCTGGTGGTGACAAAATTTACAATGTCTTCGATAACCAGCTTCCTGCTGCTCTTAAAAGGTTGCAGTTTGACAAGCAACTTGCAATGGAAAATATACGGAAGATTATAACCGAGGCTGATGGATATCAACCTCATTTAATAGCTCCTGAACAAGGATATCGTCGTCTCATAGAATCAACTATAATTACCATCAGAGGTCCTGCTGAAGCAGCTGTTGATGCGGTATGCATTAAAATTTAGGAGAAACATATATTGAGGAACAAAAATTCTACTTGACATATGTTTCATGACCATTAATAATTGGTTCTTCTTTTTGTTTCTTATTAACCATCTCAATGTAGACCCTTTAAAAGATAGTCCGAGTATTATGTTGGCATCACCTGTAGGATGTATACCAATTTGATGGGTGTCTCACTCCTATTGATGCCTGTTTTTTGAAGTTCAATTTTTCTGGCAATGTCAACACCATCATGAAATCATCTGATGAATGTGACCATTTGCCCCTAGTAGATGGGCCTGCCCATTTGTGTGGTGTTTTCACCCAATAGTTCAATCGACTGTTGCTTGGAAAGATTGAACATAGATGGAACATAATGGGTCTGATTGTTGGGTTGAGAAAGTCAACCCTGCTTTGGCCAAAAGTCTCATATCCGGGCTTTGTAAAAGGCAGTGGATTAATATATGATGAAAAACTTTTACCTGAAATCTTATCGGTGATTCGGTATAGAGTTGCCGAATTTCCTTCATATCCAAATTCCAACTCCTTGCTGAATCATGGTTCTTGCTTCTTGATGACTCATTTATGTTTTATTATGGTTCCAGGTCCATGCCCTACTGAAGGATCTAATTCACAAGGCTATCAGCGAAACTCTAGTATGTTCTTGACATGCCAAATTTTATTTCCTGCCATTATAATTATCCTTAATGTTTCTTAAAGTTTTGTGTGATGAATCTAACTATAACTCAGAAAAAGCATGGGCATTTCTGAAACGACTTGATTGAATGATATACATGGCAGTGACTCATATTTTAAGTGTGTACAGTGCTGCTCTTATGTTAGAAACAAATTTGGTCCAATCAAGAAGGCGAAAATATATCTATAATCCAATTTTCGCCTTTTTTTTCCTATTAACAATAGAGGTGGAAAAATATTGTAGAGGTCAATGGAAAAAATTGAAAATTTGCAGAAATCTTGACACCTTTACAAAACAGTGTGCGGTCATAAAGATTTGCATGTAATTATAGGATCAAATCCCACTAAGAACCTCTATGAATAATATTACAAAATTTGGAATAGCAGAAGTCCTAATTGGAATGAAGTATGAGAGACAGTATCTCTTCACAAAAAAGAAGTATGAGAGGCAGTTAACAACTAATGCAAGTTTGTGTACATTTTATAATTCAGAAGTGGAAGTTTGATGTTTTTAACCTATATTATGTTCAAAAGATCATAGTAATAGATATTATCGTAAAGTTTGGAACTTGGAGCTTTTGAGCCCCTTGTTTCTTCTATCTTGGAGAAAGCTGCCTGCTATCTGAGTTAGTAAAGTAGTTTAAGGTTATGCCAAAAGCTTGGGCAAACGTTTTGGCATCAGTTGACCTTCATTTGCTTGACTGATGACAACACATGTGCCTACCTATACCAGTCAACATCCACGCACCTTCACCCACCTGCATCTGCACCTGCACATGAGGCCACGCCCAGTTCAAGAATACATGTACTTTTTGCATCATTGTGTTTTGAGCCCCTTAAAAATTGAAATTTTGCTGCTTCTGAAATCGGGTCCGAAGAGGTTTTCTTTCCTCTCTTTCCAATCATGTAAAAAGGCATTAGGCACTAGACGCCCTTCCCCATTTTCTCGGTTCCTTGAACCCTTCTCTTGGATCGAGGATCATAAGTTTTTAAGCTTTTTTGTAAGTGTAAGTTTGCTTGACCTGCAGGAGTTGAAACAGTACCCTGGCCTCAGAGTAGAGGTTGGAAATGCAGCTATTGAATCACTTGACCGGATGAGGGAAGAAAGCAAAAAAGCAACACTTCAGCTCGTTGATATGGAGTGTAGTTACTTGACAGTTGATTTCTTCCGAAAACTTCCTCAAGATGTTGAAAAGGGTGGCAACCCAACACATTCAATCTTTGATAGATACAATGATTCATATCTTAGGCGAATTGGTGAGCCTTACAACTAAGACAATTGTGCTTGTCTTTTTATCTACCTCTGTTTCTCATAGCTGATTTATCCGATACCTCTGTAAACAGGGACAACCGTATTGTCGTATGTCAATCAGGTCTGCGCAAGTTTGCGAAACTCAATTCCCAAGTCCATTGTTTATTGCCAAGTGCGGGAGGCCAAAAGAAACCTACTTGTCCACTTCTTCACGGAGTTGGGTAAAATGGAGGTGAGAATCGATCCCTCTTTCACGTCTTTGGAGCAAAATTTTTGGTGAAATTGTCATCTTTCGTTAAGCAAAAACTGATGGATGTTTAAACGGCTTTAAAAAAAATCCTCCTGATGCAGCCGAAGCGGTTATCAGCCTTACTGAACGAGGATCCGGCCATCATGGAGCGACGTACTGCACTCGCGAAGAGGCTGGAGTTGTACAGGGCTGCACAATCTGAAATCGATACAGTTGCTTGGTCCAAGTGAGCTGTAGTCATTTCTTTTTGTCCGATGGATTTGGCTACACGTCAGCTTGTCATGTTGTATGTAGTTTCCGAATTATGTTGTATTTTCTTTCTTTCTTTTTTTTTTGAATTTTTTGGTATCATTTAGTTGTGAAGAGGTGATTGTGATCTGGCAGGGGAAATATACGTCGTCTTCGTATGCTACAATTTACACGTTCAATATTATATATGAATGCGTCATTAGTTCATATTTTTCTTTTCTGAAATTTTATTTATAAGTCAGTGTAGATAATATATTTAATATATTAATTATATGGTATAATTTAAATTTTATCATTTAAGTGACTTACTAATTTGAGAATAGAATAATATTTTTTGTTTGCACCTAACCTCTTTCTCTTCTCTCTCTTATAAAAAGGCCATAAATACACAAAAAGTTGATAAATATAATCTTTTTATCTTAAAAAAAGTTAATAGTTATAAAATCTTTTTGAGCTGGCTCAGCATGACGGCCATACCTTCGTCATGAGCCATTCTATAGCACGTGTTATATTAATAAATTCACAGAAATGATATTTGCTGTTAGTATACTCATTTGAAAAAACAATTCTTCTACGTATAGCGCGCAAAAGGTGGAAAGTCGCTGATGCCCCATCAGCTAAAAAAAAAAAAAAACGAAAGGCTAATTTACACGTTGTTTGCTATCCTTTCGTCAAAGAATAAGAAAGAAACTTTTACAAGCTCATTAGCTTTCAGAGAGGTTTCGGCTAGATTTCATGTGGGTTTTCGTTTGATCATGTTCGTGTTTGTGTGGATCTTTCGTATTCGTGTTAGTTCTTCATCTTCCTACTCGTCTGATCTGGTTCATTGATACCCACATTGATCTGGTTCGCCATGTTCGTCTGGGATTGTGGGTCGTTTCGTGAGTATTTTACTGCTTGTCTAAACACCCTTTCTTTTCTCTTTGAAAGCAAAAATTAGATTGGAAAGCAACGTAGAAGTGCACGAGCCGAAGAAGAATACGCCATTAAAAATGGCCTCTAAAACTCCCACCTTTCCGCTTCTTACTCCTTACAACTTGGGAAAGTTTGATCTGTCCCATAGGTACACATCTTGCAAAGTCCTCTTTTTTATTTATTTTTTCTTTCATATTTTCCGGTTACTATGATGTGAATTATCTATATATGTTTTGGATTTTGAATTTTCTTCGTTGAAATCATGTTGGTGGAGTAGCTTTGTTTACACTGAGTTTGCAGGACACATTGGTTCGCTTATACTCTTGTTTATTTATGCAAATATTGATTCTGTACTTGTTGAGTGCATTTATGGTTTTGTTATAACATGCAGGTCAATAAAATCTAGTGTAATTCCAATATTCCTCATTCAATTTGGTCCAATGAAGACGAAGGGAGGGAGACGCTCCTTCGAGTGGTCTTCGGCATCAATGGAGGGAGGCATGGAAAGTGGAAATGCGGGGGATGGAAACTGAGAGAGGGAGGGAGAGAGAGACAAAACGATACGTTTGGATATTTTTTTTATCATGTCAGCCCGCGCTTACACAAGATGACTGAATGTAGAGTTTTTCTTGAAAAAAATAGAAAAATTTTATGTTTATATAAAAAACAATTTTTTCTATGGACGCTACTACTATGACACCCATTGTTTATTGTTGGACGTTTCTTTAGTGTAAATTATATTTTTTTAAAATTATATTTTAAATATTTTTTAAACATTTTTAAACATTTCTTTTAAAAATATACATAAATATATTAATAATCATTTTCTTAACCACTAAATAAATAAAATAAAATAGAACAATTAAAATGAAAAAGCAAAGCCATAAAATATACTATCAGTTTCTTCTTTTTACCGATGGACCTATACTTATAAAAAAAAAAGAGTTCTGTTAGGGCTAACGAAAAAGTAGCTCGAAGCAGTTTACGGAATAGTTAATTTTATTTTTTTCTTTTTGTTTTATTTTTTTCATATATTTTTTTACTTATTATAAATATATTTTTTTTAAAATAAAAAATTTACAACATTATTAAAAAATACTTACTTCATCACAAAATAAAAAAAAAAATTCGGGACACTTTTAGGTCTTGCATTCAAAACTCAAGCATTTCTATAAAAGAAATTATATATAATTTAGTAAAGAGAAATGATATTTATAGTCGTGAGTGTGTAAGCGATATGCAATCGTTTTAAAAAAATAAATAAATATAAAATTCATATGAAAAGAAATTAATTTTTTAATAATAAAACTCACTTTTTTTTAAAGCGACTATACGATATTTATGCATTATACGACTGTAAAATTCTATCGAGGAGTACTCATCAATTCAACATTTTATTTATTTTTTTCCTAAGCAAGCAAACATCAAATCAACAACAATCTATCTACTCACTGCCGTGTCTTTTAAATCTGAATCATCGGGCCCACTACCACTCGGGGTGTGGAGTGTGGACCCCACAGACACCAACACATCCTTTCCTTCCTCCTCGGATGCGTGATCCACGTTGTACTTAGAAGAAACGACACCGTCTTCAAAGGATTTTGCTCTTCGAATATGGTTCCAGATTCCATGTTGAGTTTTGAGTCATTTCGAAAATTCCTGTCATCCCATTGCCCATCGGATGGAGAATTGGTGACATTTCGCATTTGTCTCTCAACAGCCATCGATTCTAAGGCCCTAATTCTTTACCTCAAATTAAACCTCCTGCACATTTGGTCAGATCTGATCTAGATTTCTTGAAGGTCCATTTCTCTTACTTTCTCATGTTTCAGTTACCTAAATCATTTATTTGTCTGATTATTTGGCTTTTGAGAATTTTTGTCTTTAGAATGCCGGTTTTATTTAGCAATCTTGGACAATGTTCAGATAGAAAATCTTAAACTCTTAATGTGGGTTTTGGTTGAATTGGTTTTGCATGGAAGAAATCGGCTCTTTTTATCCGAAATGATTTCTTTTAGTAAACATATATGGCTTTGTTTGAAGCATTTACCATGATGGGTTTTCCTCTCTGTCACCAAAGTAGTTATTATGTTTAGTTCTAAGTTGATTTTAATGACGACATTTTGAGGTACCATCTTTTTTTTTTTTTTTTTTTAATGTATGAAGTTTGAGGAACCAAAAAAATGGGCTGTTGATTAATAAAAAGAGGTTTATGATATGGATCTAAGAGTAAATTATACATGTTTGTTGTATAAAGGGAATATATTATGTTCCAGAGAGAATAAATTAGCCTAAAATATTTGATCTTTTGTTGCCTTGTGAAACTTTTATCTACCTGCACCATTATCCTTCTTGCTAGACTACAAGGTAAAAGGACAATGTTAGCTTGCAACACTGTAGCATCTGTTGATGTGCAAAATATGAATTTTGGAATTAAGGGGTCAGGGTCTATATGAAAAAGTATGTGGTGGTGTCACAACAACCACATGCTTCGGTGCTGATTAATGAAGTATTCCTTTCTTAAACGCTTAGATATAGCCTGAAGTGACCATCCGTATATTGGGGATAAGGTTTAAATTAGAGTGGCTTTGTTTCCCCTTTTCAACAAGCTAGCTAAGATTTCATTAATAGAAAAAAATCTGGGTGGTACCTAGCTAGCTACACAGAGAGTATTCTATGCTTAAACAAACAAAGAAAAAAGAGCAAGAAATTCCTCGAAAACCAGAAATAGAGCAAAAGTGAGCAGACAACCAAAGATAAAGGCAATTAGGGAAGGATCCTTGAGTTTCTCCACAGTCCTCTCACAATCCTTAAAACTACAATCATTTCTTCCCCGCCAAAAACCACCTGACTTTTCTGAGTCGCTTACTTCTCAATGAGCACTAGCAGCCTGGCCTTTCCAATGCGCCAATCTTCTGTTTTTTGATTGGTAAAAAAAAAGGCTAATAAATCCTAATATTCTTCGAAGGGTAAGATGATCTATCATTTATAGAACGATCTACCTATGAATGCCCCTTGCTTTGAGAGAATCCAGAAAGCCTTTCCTCACAATGTCTTAAATGGGTGGAATACAAGCTATCCAAAAGTATTTTTCGATAGAGTTTACCATCCAAAAGAGATGTAAGAATATCTACCTCATAATCCTATGCTGCTCTGATAAAACCAACATCCCACTGATGAGAACCATTGGAAAATTGTAGATGGTTCACCACTGAAGCTTTTTTGACGAGCAAACCCATATTGCACTGGATAAATTGCCTGAAGGTTCTGTCTAATCACCATACCACACATGATGCCAGAATTTTATCCTTGAACCATCTGCCACCTCATATCTAGTCAAACAGGAAAACTTCCCTTAACAACGTCTGAACGTATTTCCAAAGTCCAACCTCAAATGTCCCATTTAACTTTTTAACAGATCCATCCATCCTACAAGCATCCATATTGAGCTTCCACCTCCGCGTGCCATATACTTTCACTTTCAGAAGTATACCTCCTTAACCATTTCTCCAAAAGAGCTTCATTGAACATAGTTATGTTTTGAGGAACATACATTGGTGTAGTGAAAAGGGACATAGAATAAGTTGGCGAATTTGAAAAAGTATTCTTGATGACAGTAATTCAATCTCCCTTTGACAAGTACAGCCTCTTCCATCCAGCTCAACACTCCATCTTCTTCAGAATGTCATCCCAAATAGACTTTCTCTTGTGATCTAAATATGTTGTTGGCAAAGACGCCATCCTGCTCCCAAGGATATTAAACAGAGTTGCGTTGTTGTTTTAGGTTAGTGTCTAGGATCTAGAACTTGGTTAACCTCCAATTATTAGAGCTTGCAACCTCATTGACATGATTATAATTGAAAATATCTAATTAATTACCTGGTTTCAATTATGTTATAAACTGCCTGAATGGCGTTATACCGTAAAGAAAAGAATATAGGAACTTTTTTAAAAATTATTGTGGTACTCCTTATAATGAGTTCCCCTAGGGTTTACATTGCTTTAAGTTCGTTTATGATCAATTTTTTTGCTTTTAATTCATAGTCTGTGATGACCTCTGAAACACTTATTGACTTGTGCATTGCTGACAGCTTTTGAGGATATCGAAAGGAAGACAGAAACGAACGTATGGTGTAATGGCTTCTGAGAGGGAAGACTTTAGCCTTTCTGGACCATTACACCTAACTTCAGTTGACTGGTGAGAACTTCAAATCAAACCCCCCCCCCCCCCAAGGAAAAAAAGAAACAATATAAAAGGATAGATAAATAAATGTCCTGTTTAGTATTTTACTTTATCTTTTTAGGTCTTAGGCATCTGAGGTTGCTTAAGATGATGTGTAGGGAGTGCTAGCGAGTTCAACTTATTGACTGAGATTGGTATGCTAGCTTGATGTCCAAACAAAATAAAGATGGCTTGTTTATCAGCTGTTTCATTGTTTTGCAAATACAATGTAGTCAGATTACACTACACTGAAAACTACCAAAAGTTTTCTGGTGCAATTTATAGGTTGCAACCATAACTCATAGGCTGCACCCCTTTCCCTCCTCTCTCTCTATATTCCCTCAAAGAGTGGCATGTGTTCTAATTACGCCCCAGATTTATATCTTAACACATCTAGAAGCTGGTGTCCATTTATTTATTAAGTTAAATGCGTATGCCTCTTTTCCTTACTATTCATTATTCGGCATATGCTTGTTGACATGACTTGGGTCCATAGTTTTGTAAGAATTTGAAGATTCTGTTCTTCGCTAAATTTCCCAAAGATGGGCTGTTTTGTTGCATGCTGTTAACCTATCTAGTCCAATGCCATCCAGTATTGGATTAGTTTTAAGTCAACATTGTTTTTGCTGGATATCCTCTCTCTATTTGTAAGATCGTGAGGGTAAAAGATTTTCCATGCTATATCCAGGGAGAGTGCACATGATCAAAGGTCTGTGGCTGCCTCTTTGGTTCAGGGTGTCTACATTCTTGAGCGGGACCGCCAAGAGAAACGTCAAGGCGCCCACGCCCTTGCTCCTCCTTGGTGGGAGTTTTTCCATTTTGGGTTGCTCCGTTGTCTTGTGGACGATGCTGATTCTTCCATCTTTGGTGCCATTTTTGAATTTAAACCTCCAGCATCTTGCTGTAACCACTCACTGGATGGAAGTCCACGATACGTGCTTGCTTTCCGAGGCACCATAACTAAGCGAGACTCCCTCTCACGGGATCTCGAGCTTGACCTCCACTTGATCCGAAATGGACTTCACCAGACATCTCGCTTTGAGATTGCTATGCAAGCTGTCCGAAACATGGTTGCTGCCGTAGGTGATTCAAATGTCTGGTTAGCCGGCCATTCCCTAGGGTCAGCGATGGTAATGCTTGCTGGAAAAAGTATGGCCAAGAGTGGCATCTTTCTCAAATCTTTTCTTTTCAATCCGCCATTCTTTTCTGCCCCAATTGAGAGAATCAAGTCTAAAAAACTGAAACATGGGATTCGATTTGCGACCAGTGTGATCACAGCAGGACTCACTCTTGCTATGAAGGCTAAACACCAGAGTAATAGGGCACAAGAAGATCCATTTGCTGCTTTGTCTGCATGGGCCCCTTGTCTATTTGTGAACCCAGCAGATCACATTTGTTCAGAATATATTGGGTATTTTGAACACAGGAAAAAGATGGAAGAGATTGGAGCAGGAGGTATTGCGAGGTTAGCGACCCAGAACTCGTTAGGAAGTCTGTTAATAAATGCAATGGGGAAGGAGGCTGAGCCACTACACCTCATTCCTTCCGCAAGAATGACAATCAATGCAACTCCTTCCCGAGATTTCAAATATGCTCATGGAATTCATCAGTGGTGGGGACCTGATCTGCAGTTGCGGTCTGAGCTCTACAAGTACAAATAGATGTTGCCATACTTACCGATATTATTTGCTGAAAGACTTTGTATTGGTGTTGGTCCTCCTTGTAATGGATTATAAAAGAAGTTTAGTGGTCTCAGCCGGTAAATTTGAACTTGTAGCGAAGGCTGTTTTATTTTATGGACAGATGAGGGTCAGAGACTTATGTTTTGAAGCATGGAGCTTTGAGGCCACCGGCTCCTTTGATTAATTTGAATTGGTTGTATGTGCTTAGAGCCATGGTTACATGTAAAGAGAACAAAATGATTGTTATGTTTAAAATTTACTACTTTGGTATATAATGTTTATAGTATTGTTCATTTTAAATTTTGTCATCATTAATTGAAACTTCTGATTTGGTTAATTTTAAGTGATTCGATATGTCTACTACTACTTAAATAGACAAGATCTAAAATAATAAACAACTTCTCTATTATGTCTAATATCTATGCTTTGTATCATTCTCCTGAATTTTGGCCTAGATAATTTGGACAACTGGGCGAGTGAAATGGGCCTTGTTAAGTCTTCCCGGGCTCCTGTTGGAATTTTATTTTATTTATTTATTTTTATTTTATGATTAAAAAAATATTTTTTAAGGATGTTGTATTTTTTTTTTAAATGTTAAAAAATTGTACGTACATAAAAAACACATAAAGTGACAAAGGACTTAGTTTATTGGTTATTATTTTTTTTAAAAAAAGTAATCAAAATGACTTTTTACATTTTAAATAGGTAATAATATATGACAATTATGATTTTATCATTCACTTTATAATTAATAAATACAATTTTATTATAAGAAATTTTAAATTGAAAAAACTATCTTTCATTAGACTTAAAATTATAAAAAGTTATAAATTAGGTGTTTTTTTTATATAAAATAAATATAATATTCATTTAGTAGAAAATATTACATATTTGAATTGTACTACACAGAAGTTTTATATTCTACACACCACTTAAAAATATATAATTTTATTTTTTTATCTACATATTTCAAATGATAAAATCACATAATTTTCACATATTCAGGGATATGAGAGTTATGTTTAGAATTTTTACGTATTTTAATTATTTTACCTCCCGTTTGTCACACAGAGAGAGTTAGAGAGAGAGAGAGAGAGAGAGAGAGAGAGCGAGCCCCGTGTATCGTAAAAAAGTAGACGGCCATATCTTGCATCCACCAGCAAGCAAAACAAAGAAGAGGTGGAAGATCCGAGCCTGCATCTCCATGGTGACGTTCTTCGGCGGCGGTGGCAGCAGCAAAATCATAGTTGCGTGCACCCGGAGGATATCCGACCCTGCGATGTGACGTGTCGAGTCTCGGGCACCACGATCATTGAGGACGAGTTGATACAATTCAAGTCATTCAATCACGCTCAACCTTTACAAATTGAATAAAAAATTTTCGGAATGATTCTCACCTATACGTCTTCAATCCAAGGGGAACGAACGAACCACGTCCCCGAATTGAAACGACACCGTCTTTCCCAAGAACTAGCCTTTAATGTACTACAACGAAACTGGTCCCGGGATTCCGCAAGTTCCTGTCATCCTATGCACTCTAATGGAGACAACTTCCATGCCGTTTGTCAACAGCCACCGACTCTTAATGCGAATTTAACTTCAATCCCCTTACATTTCAAGCTGACCCCTCCGCCTATTCCATATTATCTGCTCTACCTGTAATTTCTTCAAGGTACGTTTCTCTTTTGTTCTCATGTTTTTTCTCTTTATCTTTCATTTCTCCTATTCTTTTGGTATTCGAAATGAGTCATCAGAGTGTCGGTTCGATTATCAATCTTGGACAGTGTTCACAAAGAGAAGTCCCAACTCTAGCAATGGATTCGGGTTGAGTTGGTTTTTGTATGGAAGAAATCAAAGCTTTTTTCACAAAATGACTTTAAGAGCACTCCCAATAGCTTATTCATCTTATCCTTTAAAATACATCATCAAAACTCACTTTTTCTATTTTACATACTAACTTCTACAATATACCATACATCAGTTTATCTATTTTTTCTTCATATCATTTAAATATTATATGTTTAGAGAGAGGGTCTAAAAAGAAAAGAAAATAAATATGGAGGAATGTGAAAACAAGGACAAAGAGGGAAAATAAATTAATTAAAAAAGTTTACATGCATGAATAGGATTCTATAAATGTAGAGAGATCACTGTATCAAAATGTAAAATATTTGTAAAATACAAAATCTGATGGAGTTCTCTTTTAACAACATTTCTTTATATTTTGAAGAAAACTCTATTTTACAAGAGCTATTGGGAGTGCTCTAAGAAACCATAGGGAGAAATGAATGAAGGAGAGGAAATAGTGCTTTGTTTTTCCAGTGTTTATTTTTTTACAAGTAAAAGATATTTGTCTTGATATGATTAGGCATAGCCCGACTACATAGGGGTATGAGCACTGCTACATCTCTCGGGAGATGTAACTCGAAAGTGTTCCGAACAGGTAAATTTTTTTTATTTTATGTATTTTTTTAATCATCATAAACATTTTTTAAAAAAATAAAAAATTCATAATATCATTAAAAAATATTTTTTTAATCATTCGGTAAAAAAAAAAAAAGTCTCATTCGGGACATTTTTTGGGTCCTGAATTCGGAACTCAAAGCATTTCTCTAGGAGTATAGAAGAGTTTACACCTAGTTAAGAGGGAGGGATATAAACAAGAAAATCATGAAAATTTAGGATTACAATTTACAACACTCGCCCAAAGGGAAATGTTTTTAACAAAGAACACTAATCTATTCCAATGTTCGCTCCTTATCTTCAAAAGTCCAATCCTTTTGTCCCTTCCATAGGCACCAAAGAATATATATAGGAGTTATCTTTCACATGGCTGAGATTTATGGAATCCCGTCCAAATTCTTCCAACTGGTCAGGAGCTCAACCACTGTAGAAGGCATAACCCAAGCTAACTCCAATCTTCTAAAGATATCATCCCATAGTGATCTAGCAGCCTCACAATGCAGTAGAAGATGATCTAGAGTCTCTCCATTCTTTCCTCACATACAACACCAATCCACAACAATCACCCGACATTTTCGTAGATTATCCATAGTCAAGATCTTGCCCAGTGAACTGTCCAAGCGAAAAAGTTCGCCTTAAGAGGCTCCTTGTTTCTCCAAATACTTCTTCATGGAAAGCTATTCTGCTGTGGATTGATGAGGGTCTTATAAAAGGAGCGGACAGAAAAAGCACCTTTTCAAGCAGGTGTCCACCACAGGTCCACAGCTTATCAGTACCCTGATTACTCAGTCTCATGGCATACAAGGTTCTGAAAAAATCAGCAAAACTGTCAACTTCCCAATCATGAGCCACCCTCATAAAATTCACATTCCATTGGATTGAGTCACCGACTCACCGGACATCTCCATCAGATCCACAACTGATGCTTCCTGTTCACACGCAATCCTGAAAACTGTAGGAAATGTGTCCTTAAGAGCTCGATCTCCACACTAAAAGTAATGCCAGAATTTTATTTTAGATCGGTCACCCATCACAACCCTAGTGTGTCGAGCAAATACCCCCCACCCTCTTCGTATGTGCTTAGATATGTTTATTATGATGGGTTTGCTTTGTTTTGGTTATCTTATGCAAAGCTTAGATCTTTTTGGGCAATTGGTCCTAGTTTAAGACACCGTGGTGGTTTAAGGAACCGAAAGTTGGCAAGAAACAAAAAGAAAGTGTATTATTTGGTTCAAATTTGAGTATATTATATCAGTTTATTGTAAAAGCAGCATATGTTATGTTCAAGAGAGAATGAATTGACATAAATTATTTGGTTTTCCTCTACCTTATGAAACTTTCATCTTCCCACATCATTATTGTTCTTGCTACACAGTTCACTACAAGATGAAAAACAAAGACATTGTTAGCTTGCTCTACCGTAGCATTTGTTATGATGCAAAATGTTAACTTAAGGGCGATAAGGGTCAAGGATCTACATGAAAAGGTACAGCAACCAATGTTTCTGTGTTTATCTATAGATTGCTTTTTAAAATAACAAGACATATTTGGTTGATTTCTTATAAGTAATATTTGGTTGAATAGTAAGAAATATGGGTATAGTTGGTCCTAATTTATGAAGCCTGAAGTGACTATCTGCATGTGGGTGGGTGGGGGTTCCAATCTCGATCTGTTGATTTGGCTTAATTCGGTATGCATCATCGAAGAGCGTACTCTATAATCAATAAGCAAAAGGACCCTTAGAATTGAGTAGGTGTTAGAACATGCTGAAGATCCCGAAACAAGCCTGGTGCTTTTTGAGTTTTCCTTGAATTTATCAAAAAATAAGTTTGTTTCATATGTTTGTTCATCAATTTTTATGATGTTCATGTCTGAAAATGTCGTGTTCTTGGATATTTTTGAAAGTACCTTTTGTTTAGATGACTTGCTAAAGCAAATAAAAGTTCCCTGAAGGGTATAGTTGTTCTGAGATTGTTTAAGATAAATTGTTTGCTGATACGTACTAAAAAATATAAATTGTTTGCTGATTTAGTTCTTGTATCTAGCATGCACAAGAAAAATCTATGAGGACCACTGAGCAGTTTATTTCCTTTCCACATGCATTGCAGAAGAGCTTTTGAGGAGATTAAGAGAAAAGAGAGGGACATCAAGAGGAAGAGAGAGAGAGGGACATGTGGTGTAATGGCCTTTGAGAGGAACGCCTTTAGCCTTTCAGGACCATTACACGTAACTTCTGTTGACTGGTGAGACCTTCAAACCTCCCCCTCCCCTAACCTCTGCAAAAAAAGGAACACTGAAATAAAGAAAATATCCTGTTTAAATTTTACTTTTGTTTTAGGTCTAAGGGCTTTGCCTGATGCTAACATAACATAATTTGTTCATTTCATAGAGCAAGGGAATAGTTTTAATTTCTCATTGGTTTTGCTGGATGGTCTCTTTCAATACTTTCAAGATGATGAGGGAAAAAGATGCCATCTGTATATGCAGGGAGAGTACACATTGCCGAAGATCTCTTGCTGCCAGTTTGGTTAAGGGTGTCTACATTCTTGAGTGGGACCGCCAAGAGAAACTTCAAGGTCCCCACACCCTTGCTCCTCCTTGGTGGGAGTTTTTCCAATTTCGGTTGCTCCGTCATCTTGTGGATGATGCTGATTTTTCCATCTTTGGTGCCATATACGAATTCAAACCTCTGGCATCTTACGATAACTATTCAGGGGATGGTAGTCCACGATATGTGATTGCTTTCCGAGGCACCTTACCTAAGCCAGGCTCCCTCTCGCGGGATCTCGAGCTGGATCTCCACTTGATGAAAAATGGACTTCACCTAACATCTAGATTCGAGACTGCTATGAAAGCTGTCCAAAACATGGTTGCTGCTGCAGGTGCTTTGAATGTCTGGTTAGCTGGCCATTCACTAGGGTCAGCAATGGCAATGCTTGCTGGAAAGACAATGGCCAAGACCGGTATCTTTCTTGAATCTTTTCTTTTCAATCCGCCATTCTTTTCTGCCCCCATCGAGAGAATTAAGGATAAAAAAGTAAAGCATGGGCTTCGAATTGCAAGCAGCATGATCACAGCAGGACTCACTCTTGCTATGACTACTAAACATCAAAGGAATAGGGCAGCTGAAGATCCATTTGCTACCTTGTGCGCATGGACCCCTCATCTATTTGTTAACCCAGCAGATCCAGTTTGTTCAGAATATATCGGGTATTTCGAACACAGGAAAAAGATGGAAGAAATGGGAGCAGGAATCATTGAGAGGTTAGCAACCCAGAACTCGATCGGGAGTCTGTTAATGAATGCAATGGGGATGGAGGCAGAGCCACTACACCTCATTCCTTCTGCAAGTCTAACAATCAATTTAACTACTTCCCGGGGTTTCAGACAAGCTCATGGAATTCATCAGTGGTGGGGACCTGATCTGCGGTTGCGGTCTGAGCTCCACAAGTATAAATAGATGTTGCTATAATTATCAGGATTATTTGCTGAAAGAATTTCTAGCTGTGTTGGAGATGAATTGTTTTGGTCTTCCTCGTAATTGATTATGGAAGCACTTTTGATCGGTTTCTTATGCTGCAACATAGTGATCGCAGCCAGCCAGACGGTCAATTTGAAATTTTGAACCAAAGCTGTTTTTGTTTTATTATTATGGGCAGTTAGGTGCGTTTGAATGTTAAACTGAGTTGAGTTAAGTTGAGTTGAAATTATAAAATATTGTTAGAATATTATTGTTTATTATTATTATTATTATTATTTTAAAATTTTAAAAAGTTGAATTTCTTATTATATTTTGTATTGAGATTTAAAAAAATTGTAATGATGAATTGAGATGAGTTTAGTTTTCAAACGAAGCCGGGTTGAATCAAAGACATGTAATTCGAATTGCACCATTGTATGTACTCAATTAGAGCCATATTTAACAAAAATATAATGCCTTGTAACATAAGACATGATTCGTGATATGGATTGCAACTTTTAAGATAATTTCGTATATATATTTTTTTTAATTTAAAAGTTTAAATTTTAATAGTTTAGTATATATTGTCTATATAAATAATATTAATGCAAAAATGTTAAATATAATTTTAGAACGTACAAATCTCGTATATTTTTTTTAAAAGATGTGTTTTTCCTATTAAAAGATTTTTTTTATATAAATATTAAATTTATCTATTTTTTTAAAAAAAATTGCGTAGTCTTGCACATTATACTATAAATATCATTTCTATATTAATATACTTGATTTAGAACGTCTTTTGGCGCTGCTGTCTGCCCGAGTCAGTGGACTTATGTGGTCTGGAAAGCCTTTATTTTATACTTTTTTTTTATTATTACAAAAGTTGAAAGATAAAGAAAAATATGACGTCGTTTTCTCGACATAAATAAGCAAGCAGCCCAAAGGGGAGGGTAACTTTCGCGGTCAATGATTGGGGCTTTTACCCGAGCGGTGAGATTTAACTGTACGAAATGATTAGTAAAGTGATTTAAAAAAAGAAAAATATTTTATTACAAAAATAGTTTACGAAGAAAAAAAAAAATTACATATTTATAATAATGTTCGAATATTAACAGTTGCCTCAAGATAGTTTGACCAAAATTTAACTAGAGAATTCACTTTTATAAATTTAGCTAGCCTAGCTAGCCACTTTTCAACAAAACTAAATAACAGATTTTTCAAATCTATCACTATTCTATTAAAATATTAATTTTAATCATTTCATTTATTTTAATTCTAATTATAATTTGAATATTGATTTTAAAAAAGTATACATTAATTTTCATATTAAATTTTAAAAGAAAAAATTGGAATCAACTAAACACTCTTACCGTAAAACTAGAATTTGAAGCACTCCAACAAGATAATGTTATGTTATTGAAATGATAACTGATGGAGACTTGCCACCTCCTATGGTTGAGTTTGAGATTTGGGCACTTTGTGCTTTTGAGACGAAGATGAATTTTATGGAATTTTGAGCTCGCGCGAAACAAATAACACATGGGAGATGAAATTTTTTATGCCAAAATAATACTTGGCCAGCAATTTAGACTCAACAGATTTGACTAGTAAAAATGATCAAAATTAAAAGTACTGTAGTTTTATTGAGTCCTTACAATGAGTTTTTATACAATCTAGTTAAATTTTGGTCAAAATATAACTGTGTTGAGTCTACTACTAGTGCTCTTATAAGTTAGATTATAAAAATATTTTTATTATAAATTTAATATATTACATTAAAAACATCAACATGTAAACTTCCTTTCACAAGATTTGTGCTTAAATTTAACACTTCAATTTAAAAAGAATAAAACAAACATGAGATTAAAAAAAAAAAATCACTTTTTTTTAATTGACAGTTAACTGTCAATATTTTCGAAGGACACGTAGGACTAAATGTTGCTTTTGAAGTAGTTTTTAACTATTTGGCATGACTCCATTTAAATATTAAGAATATTTTAAATAAAGTACGAATAATAGTAAAATAATTGAGGTGAATGTAATAAGTGAGGTGACTCTTACCGCAAGATTTTTATTTTTTAACTTTGTTGGGCCAACGTGCAGATTAGACAGAGAGACAAAGGGACCTAATTTGCATTGGGATTCGAGTCTCCTTTGTTCGATTCTCTTATGTGGGTGTGGGTGTCCCATTAGCACGCTCGCTCCAAAACCACCACCGCAACCATCACAATCACAAGAAAAAGGCTACGCTTAACACTACCGCCAGGAATTTAAAAAAAGTATACTAAATATGGTGTTTAGGGCATCCAACTTTGCTTATCTCCCAATTAATCTCCTCCTAATTCATGCTAAAAAAAAGCAAACCCAAAAGCATATATCACCTTTCTACTTAATTCCTTACAACACTCTGAACACTACCCAAAACTCTATTCCTCAAAGCTTATGAAAATGGAAAAAAAAACAAAACAAAACAAAACAAAAACAAAAAAGCTGGAAAAAACAAGACCTACTGCTCTACCTGAAAGCTCAAATGCAGATGCTTTTAGCAGAAGATTAATGACTTCTTTTATACACTTTTTTCCTAACAATTCTGGGTAGTGCTACAAATTTGATACTAAAAACAACCAAAATCCCCAAAAGAAAAACTAGCTACAATTACACGAATTATGGAAGAAATAAGTGTTAGCAGTGGAAACCCAAGACAGATCCATCACTCACAGCGACGACGACCTTGCAGCCCGCTCTAGCGTCCACGTGATGCGTGAAGAAGTGCAGCACTCGAACCCGGCCAGCAAACTCCAGCCGTGACTCGATCTCCATGGTTGGCCCGATCCGGAACCCACCCCCACCGCCAGCGACTCCGCCTCCGGGGAGGAAGGAGGTTCCCATGAAGCCAACAGTACTCTGCGGAGCCGTCGTCAGCGGGAAGGACTGGACGGCGAAGGTGGCAGCCATGTACTGGGTGTGGCCGGCGTCGATCTTGCCTGCGGGTATGAACAAGAAACCGACCTGCCTTCCGGAGTAGAGTAGCCGGAGGGTGCTGTCGTAGTGGGAGAAGACGGCCCGGTTCGGGTTACGGACGGCGACGTACTGGGAGAAGGTGAAGTTGACGGTGCCGTTGGAGATGGAGAAGGAGGGAAGCTGAACGGCGTTGACAGAGATCTTGGGGTCGTGGGGCTTGAAGACGGTGAAGTAGACGATGAGGATGATGATGAGAACGAAGATTAAAAAAATGGTGGCCACAATGCATGAGGCCAGGTTGGTATGACCGGAGGGCGGCCTATGGGGCTTGCTCATGGCTCAAGATCGAGCACGAGGATATCTGCGAGTATCCGAGTGAGAGAGATAAGGACTGGGAAAAGCCTCTCTATGCAGGCTTTGGTAAATATATAGAGACATATTTTAGCTACAGTGAATTACGACAGATATCGTATTGTACTTCATCAGATATATAGAGATATACAGAGATATGTAATTCATCCTACTATAAAATTACTTTTATCATAAAGTATAACACATCATATAAAATTATGTCAATTTATAAAATTATTTACATATAATTTCTTTGTGACAGTCTTCAAATATAAAAGGCAGGAGTCAAGACTAGTAGTCTGTATTTTCTGTAAAATTTTGAACTTTTATTAAAATTGAGACTACGTTTTGGTTCATTGGCTTCTGATAATTTAGGGTTTATGTTATAAAACTAATCATAATTTGAAAGAATGAAACATAATCTATTATCTTAATTAGTACTTTTGTTAAGGTGTGTTTTGTTACCACCAAACTGTATAGAGAAAGAGTCATTCTTGACCCACGGTGATAATTTAGGCCTTGGTTGGTGTCATTTAAAGCCCATGAGGGTAGTCCAAGAACGGCGAATGGTGTTCGTACATACATTCATAACAACGAATAAAAAATAAATATAACAAATATAAATAGAGAGAGACATACAGATCTACATGGTTTAATATAGAGCCTACGTCCACGAGTCGTTTATGGTGCAAATCTACTATAATAACAGTATTTATAATCTCTTGTATCTTACTGTACAAATGGAGTCGATGACCCCGACCATCTAGAAAAAAGAATAAAACTAAAGCTTCCATCTAGAGGTTGAATAAACTCTCTCACCAAGTCGCCCAGAAGTGCATTCTCTCAATCGATCTGATTCTTTATTGGCCTCTAAATAGTGGAAGGTGAAGAACTCGATTTTATGTCACTTCTTTTGTGTGCCTACACCTATTTATTTCTATTTTCTACATTTTTTCCAATACTTTCCTCTTTTCCTTGACTTCCCATTGCTTTCCTGTCTCTTGTCCCATCCTTATCCCCTTGTCTTTATCTCTTACTTTCTTTACTATGAAACCCCTCCTCTGGGCTAGGCCTAGGATGCTATATGGGCCAAAGACATTTTACCCCCTTCCACTCCTGTTTTAAGTGACTTTGATGTTATCACCTCGATATATCTGTATTAGAGAACTGTGAACACATAAATTGATATGTGTTTAATATTGTTACTAATCTAAAAAATTGCATTTTTCATATAGTATTTTAGAATGACTTGTCATATTTCATACTAATTGATAAAGATATGTGGTATATGAGATCTCATATTACTTGAAAATAAGAAGTTATTTCTATTTATAATAATTCTAATGAAATTCCAATTATATCATTGACAGTTCATTTTAAAGAATATGCTCAGACATATTTAGACCTCCCTTAAGCGTTACACAATAACTAGTTAGAGGTAAAGTATATAATTATGCCGTGTTTATTAAATATTAAATGTAATATTTAATTCATTTGCAAATTTTGTTATTTTTTAGTTTTTTAAGTTTTATGATAAAAGAAAAAGGAGAGAGTTGGAGTGGCGAGGCGTGATGTTCAACTTTGATACTTCTTTTGTGTTTTTTTCAGTCATGTCTTAGATTGTGTTCCCTTCATCAGGAAGTAAATAGGAACATAAACTTGGTACTCATGATAAGCTTAGAATCTGGAATTCAATTCCCTTTTTTTGATCAAAAGTGAGAATAAACTCACTTTGAATGCTACAATACAATCCGCTCCTTCCTTTCTGCAATAATAATAAAATAAAATAAAAATATTGCATCGAGAAAAGTTAGATTGATATTTTATTTTATTTTTTTATATTTTTTTTCTTAACTGTTGAGAAATATATATATATATATATATATATATATATATATATATATATATATCAATAGCAAACATCGGTCCAGTTTCCTTTGGCACCAGCATCACTCAAAATAGAAATCTCTCTTTTTTTTTTTTTTATAAAAAAAAGAGAGAAAATCTTTCGGCTATGAATGAGCCTAGCTATGAGATAGTACTAAATACCTCACTATTCAAAGAAAAATGTAACTTTAATGTGAAATTCGGTGGAAAAATGACATGTGATGGGGTTGGTTTGTTCTATGGTAAGTTATAAAAATATGAAAAATTCTATTCTTAAGCCTCATACATTTAAAATATAAATGTATAAAGTGTTGTAAAAAATATTGTATATAAATTATTTTGCAGATTGCGTGCTATTATTTAGTACTATCATTTTTCACCTTCTGAAAGTTACTATAATTTCAAATTAATTTTATTTTTTATTTTTTAAATGTTAAAAAAATACACAAATATAATAGTGATAACATTTTTAACTATTATATTTAAAAAGTAATATTAGATATAATTATAGGTTATGTAAACGCCGCATACTTTTTTTTTAAAAAAGGTAAAATCTATCATTAAAAATTTAATTCTTTTCTTATAAATCTTATATTTATTTACTTTTCAAAATGAGTACACGGTGCTTGTGTACTTTAATGCAAATATCATTTTTCTTCCTTGCAATAATGCCTGCCAACTCATGCTGCTATACTGTGTAATCATACATAACATCATGCCGAGCATTCATATTGGTTTATGCATATACAAATTCATATTTATATAATATAAGCTTAAATTCCTTCACATTGGATTATGCATCTCTATAGTTTTGCATGCTATGAATAGTGCCTATACAAATTTAGAGATCCACTATTCACTCTTCAAATGTTATTTTACTAATTATTTCTCTCTCCTCCCACTCTCTCTCTCTCAATTCTTTCCTCTTCTCCTTCATTCAACAACACAACAAACATTCACCTGCATATTCATTTTATTATTATAATATATTATCTATTTTATTTTCATTTTATTATATTTTTAATATAATATATAAAAAAATTATATTTTTTATTATTGCATTTGTATTATTAATGTCAAATATATGTAGTGGATGCTAATTGTAAAATATATATAAAAAAATTGATTTTAGAAAAAAATTAATAATAATAATAAAATTATTATTTTGTCTCAATTACGCACAAGTCAATATGGAAGTTTTGCTTGAATGACAAAATGGATATGTAAAAGAAGTGATTTTACATATATGCATAGACTAATGCTAATGCTAAGCAAGGCACTTCACCGCCATAAAGATCCATATATGAGTTTATAAGAGGAAATGGTGACGATGGACTTGCAGAAGAAGGTGCAAGTAAAGTTACAGATTGAGGAGCTTGGGTTCGTTTACGGTGGGGGAGATATATAGATTATAGCCATTTGGATCGAAGTTATACGTTTGATATTCCTGTCTAGCCGAGTAGTTAACTACGGCCCGTTTGGAGTTGGTTATGATTCTTAAAAAATGTTTAAATAATTTTAAAAGTTTTTTAATAAAAAAATTAAGTTATTTGAGTGTCACATATTAAAGTACTTTTTAATCTCCAATAAACTAAAAAATACGTTTGAAAAAAATTATAATTTTAATGTTTTTCCTTAAACGTGTTTTTCTGTAAAACTTAGGATGAAGTTCAAATTTTAAAAAAGACTATTAATGGATGAAAATACTTATACAACTTTAGATAATTACAACTTTCAAACTTTTAAGAATATGGTCAAAATCTTTAAAAAATCAAATGATCTTCATTTCTACTTCATAATTTTTATTTTAATTTATTTCTAAACAAATATAACATTTTTTAAAGTGGTTTAAATATATGATTACCAAAACATTAAATAAATTTTTAATAGTAGAACTTATTACTTATGCTATTTTTGGTTCCCAAACCCAACTAAGCTTAGTTGAGTTCAGTCTACTTTTAAGCTGAGTCTAACATCCAAACACCCAACTTTCAAATTACTAAACTCATCCCAACTTAAAACTTTCTTACACGTAAGACCCACAACATTTTTTAACTTAAAACATCTTTATACGTGGGACCCACAACCTTTTTCAATTTCTCATAAAAAGTATTAAACTCATCTTAATATGCAAACATACTTTAAACTCATTTTAGATGGGCCCCACATAACTCCTACACTACACAACTCACTACTATTCATAAAGAATTCAACTCAACTGAGCTCAACTCAACATTTAAATGCAGCCTTAAAGTATAAGTGATAAGTCCTAAAATTATAAGTTATATTTTCTACCGTAATTTCAAACATGCACTTAGAAAAGACTGGGCCTCTAAATTATATACTACAACATGAAATAGATTAGGATCCACTGAGGCCCATCTGCAAGATTTCGAATTTCCAATAGTATCAGTGATATAATATACATACACTACACCTGGTTTTCTTTATAGGACTTTATACTACTTTTTATTTTTGATTTAGTCATTACTCATTTATCTTTGTACGTATCATAAGCAAGACATGCATGCTGATGTGTTCATGCATTTATAACTTAAACAACAATCATTTAAAAATGTATCACATCAATTAATATGAATTGAAAATAATAAATCTAAGATGAAAAAGAGCTATTTGCTGCTCACTCAAGAAATATGAAAAAAAGGACAATGATACACAACACGCTGCCTTCTCACTCATTCTCATTTGGAGTATACAAGATAATCCCGGCCGGCAATGGAACCTGAGCACAATACATACTCCTATTTGTAAATCTCAATTGCCTACAGTCATTAGAATCCATTTTCTTCGGATAACATTTCAGGATTCCAAACCGTCAAAAGAAACACTTCACAGACTTTGGTTGGCTAGCCAACCAACAGCCCCTTCTTGGAAGAAATCAAGATTGAAGATCGACATTTCTGTACACAGCTCCGAATTGTAAATCTCAATTGCCTAACAGTCATTATAATCCTGCAGAGCACATCTTATTCATAACTTTTTTTTTTGTGGTTTCGACATCCCAATACTACCCCAGGTAACAGTTGACAGAAGTAAAGAGAAACTGCTTCAAGCCTATACATAAAAAGATAAGCCATCCACATTTTGTATGACATTCAGTCCATCCAAAGATGGACCATTTAATACAAAGCAGAGTTTCATTTAGCGTGTTTATCAAGATGGGAATCCATGATCCGGAAGACAGCTTCAAGGAATGCACCCTCACTCATGCCAGGGAGCAAGGAATCCTTGGCTTCACAAACAATCTTCTCTATAACAGATTCCTTTGTCACAGTTTCCCTGCACATAATGCTTCCAATGGCAAAGGGAGTGAGACCTCTCTCCACTCCTTTCTTCAGAAGCATGGTGGATATACGGAGCGTGCGGGCACACTCAAGTGTAATGTCCCCCCATCCATAAAATTTCAGTAGTGCTATATCTTGTTCAGCATCTAGAGAATTTATGTACTCAATGGTGGCAGGAGAGTAAGGTTGGCGAGCTTGAGGCCAGTAAAGCCATTCAAAAGTACAATCTTCAAACTGCAAAGAGGGCAAATCGGCTTATAAGTAAAACCTAATTGATCTCAATTTTAGTGAAACAAGATAACACCTTGTTTACTCCAGTCAATTTGGTGGGTAATAACAATTGCTACATAACTACAAAGTGCATGAATTGTTCCACATGTTTTGAAATATGAGCAACAAACTGCGTCTCAAGTTCAAGAAAGCTCATAAAATCATTATACAAAACAAAGCTAAGCAATCAAAAAATGTTCAGCACAAAAACATGAAATTGTCCACACATGGTCTTAATTTTGCTTACCATGAAAGTATGAACGAAATGGGGTCTAAGCATACTTCAAAGTTAAAAAAGAGACCAGAAAATCAGTTATTTTATATGCCAGCCAGTTGTTATTCTTAGACTCAACTTAATTCCTACTTTTGCCAAAGCATGCAGGTAAAACGTATAATGCATTAAACAATTAAAAAGAGCCATGGCGAAAAGGAGAAGATACATACATTTTCAGGTAAGCAGTATCCATGATCAATTGGAATGAGTACATTCTTCCCCTCCTCCCCTTTGCGGAACAATATGTTGCCAGCATGCCTATCTGCATTTGCCATTCTAATATCAAGCACACTGATCTTATGTACCTCATCCACGGGGAAAGCCCCGGGACCAATGTCCTCGCAACTTCCATCATTCTTCATGAACAATTGCAATGAGCCAATCTTAACATTCTTTGACTTGCAATTATACCCTCCTGGATGATTAAATCCTTGGTGCAAGCAGCGAACCATGGTTGTCGGGGGTACACCGGCAAATCCCATTGCTTCGCCTGATAGCATGCGAGGTCCAGTCCTAGGATGATCCAATATGTAAGCAGCAACTTCCCTCAATGCTCCTTCTCCTACCTTTGTTCCCCTCTTCAACCCTTCACCATTTGATGACACGGGTAGGCCTCTGGGATTGTGAACGGCCATGGGCTCCTCATCAATGGGCTTGAAAACGGCAACATATTCCTGACCAGATGAATCTTGCATGAAATAAGCTCCTCCGGTGCCTTCAGAGGACCTGATGGGTTGATTTCCTTTCTCTAAACCAGCGAATGCAGAGTTAATCATATCCCGAATACTAGAGGGAAATTCTACCTTTGTATTAACAACGATCGGTTCCAACCAGAAATCTCCACCTAGTGGCTCCCTCGTAACTACTTGAAGCGCTCCGGGTTGCTGATCTCCTCCAAGTCTGTCATGGCTCTCTTCAGTTGCAGTTGCAGTTGCTGCCACAACCAAAAGTTCCAACTCCTTCTCAACAGGCTTGGTTCTAAATTTTGCAGATTTCTGAACAACCAAATGAATCACAGCATCGTTATCCTTGCATATATCAGCAACACGTATCTGGTCGTTGAGCTTCTCGCCGTTACAAAAAATCTCTTGGTCCTGAAGATCAACAAAACCTTTCCCCTCTTCCTTCCAAATGCGTTGCTTGAGATACCCTACATTACGATACCGATCTACTTGAAACACAATCTCTTTCCCACAAATGGTCCTAGCGGTGATGAGTAGGAGATCGGAGAGCCTTAGGACCAAATGTAGAACATCCCCACCAGTGACACCATAGTCCTTGATAAGATCATCGTTCCGGGCCAATTCCCTGCCTGCATAAACTAACTTTTGCTTCTTCACTACGAACCCTTTACATTTCTGAATTCTAAGCTTCACTGACGTTATCGAATCGGACTCCAATACACGCATAGGAATCACTGAGCCGGCAACAGTAAGGTATATTAGGATCGATTCTCTAGAGCAAGGTTCTGGTCTGCTTCGGAAATTTCCGGCAGAATTCATCAGCTCTTTGCGAATCGGAGTAATATCAGCAATAGACATTGTTCAGATATCTTGAAAACCCACAAGAAACGCAGGGTCTGTTTCTTGTTGCGTTACAAATCTGAAATTACGAGGATTCTCAAACCTCTAATAAACCCATCAATATTTACAAACCCAACAAGGCCCTTCGATCAAATTCGATCAAAGAAACCAACTTTCCATAAGATTTTCTAAAAAACGTGAAGATTATATAACAAGAGAACACGGGAATCGGAATCTAAATCCCCAGAAGGAATTAAAATCCCAGAGATTCAAGAACAAACCCTTGTTAGATTGCAATAAGATGGAAACCCTATAACCCAAAACTGAGCGGAAAACAAATTCTTGGAGCTCCTGGGGCTGGAGAAGCTGGCTTCAAAGATGAATATTCTCCAACCCCAAGAGAGAAACATAATCTTTGCAATTCAGGATCCCGGTCTGGGACATGACGAGTATTTATCAACCTATTGGGGACTAAAACCTCTCGAAAAAATGCTTAAGGATGAGCAATGCGATGGAGAGTGGATTCTCACCGGAGGAAAAGAATCGAAGGGAAATGGACGAAGACTGAGAGCTTTTAAATGGGGAGAGAAACTAATGGGTGGCGACTAATCGCAGATGAATTGAACCGGTGTTTTCAAAATTCCCCGAATTGGTGTGTCATCGGTTTCGATTGGTGCGAGGTTTTCGCCGAGGTTTTTCTGGTCCGAGAAAATTGTCGCCGTGGAGACAGGGAAAAAAAGAATAGAACGGAATTGTAGCCGTTGGCTTTAATAGAAGTTTTGACCCATCGACAACCGGGACAGGATTTCGAAATAATTGTTTTAAAAAACAATAAAATAATAAAAAGACAGGTACCTGAGTCACTAACGACGTTAATTGCTTTGTAACGGCCGTTTATTTATACAAAAGAAAAAATATTTAACAAATCTATTTTTTACGCATTTCATACATATTAGTAAAGAATATTATTGGTAACTTTTAGGATTATAATTTATAATAAATCTTACAACGAGTGATATATTGACTTATTGAATTTGTAAATAGTAAAATTCTTAGTAAAAACAATTAATGGCTCATTTGGACACTTAGAATATTTCAGAATATGTGTAAATAATAGTAAAATATTTTTTAGATAGTAGTGAAATAGTTTGAATTGAGATATTTTATTGGATTTTGGAAAAGAAGAGAAAAAAAATTGAATATAATTTTATAAAGTTTAAAATTTGTTTGAATATTATTTTTGTTTTGAAATTTGAAATAATTATATTATTTTTTGTATTTTGTTTGGAAGTTTAGGAAATATGTAATGATTAGATAATGATTAAATAAAAAAGTTACAGACTTTAAATTAAAAAATATTTTTTTACTTTAGTGATGTTTGTGTATGAAATATCTAAAAATACTTGAAAATACATTGTTACCAAACAAGGTCTAAGATATCCAAAGGATTTTTTAAGAGAAATTGCCATCATTCATTCATTAAAAAAACTTACACTTATAACATATACATTTTAGAATGTCCTCATATAAAATATGACATTATAAACTAAAATAATGTATTTGGAGCTCCACTAGTACACTATTTCCTTTTCTGACTGATTTGGTCTTCACTATTGCTGATACTCTCTAAAGACAAACGTCCAAGAGACAACATTCTCTGCCTAAACAGAGACTCAATTTCACAATTCATAGAAAGATATGACTCAACCTCTACAGACAAACCTTCAAGAAACAAACTCTTTTTTTTTTAATTAACAATAAGGAAACAAAAAAGGAAAGCAGTAAGATAGATGTGAACAAGATGGATTACAGTTTGAACCAATTCTGATAGACTTCGGATTGATATTTGATTTTACTTTAAATATTAAAAATGTTATCTATACTTACAATTTTACTTACATAATTATACGTATTGATATGCCACGTACGAAAAATGGTGGAAATTTTAAAATTTGAAATCCAAATATATAATAAAAAATGTTAATAAAATATGTATGTCGGTCAATATGTATAATATTGGACGTAAAATTATACGTATGTGTAACACTGCTCTTAAATATTTGTACTTTCATATTTGATTTTAATCAAATTTTATACATTAAAATTCTTTAAAGTATCACAACAATACGAATGACTACGTGACATGTGTCATTTAATTTTTTTTTTTTTTTTAAGTAGACTACCCATATTAGGCATTCCCATCTTATTTAAATTAAATTAATATAACTTAAAGAACATGAGAGATAAAATAAATGTTACAATATTTAATATTATAAGATAAATCTATTTAGAGAACTGTAAATATTATAATAAAGAGCAACTTCTGATAATTTAATCAAATTACAATGGAAATTTTGGGCCCAAATTAAGGGAAAATTTGGTAAATGAAGTCCAATATTTTGATCCCCTTTGCTTGTCCCCAGATTTTCGAGTGAGCACCTAAACAATTCATCTTAAAGACGCTGCTAACTCTATGCTACCCAAATGATAAGAGTAATTCTACGTATAACTGTGAAGTGTATATACACTGCATAATCGCTTTGAAAAAGAGTGAGATCCACTTTTAAAAAATTAATTTTTTTCATATAAGTTACATGTTCTATTTACTTTTTTCAAAGCGATTACGCGGTGGTTGCATAAATCACGATTGAAAATATATTTTCTCCCTAATAATATAGATTGGATAGTTGTAGTAAAAAACACTTCTAAACCCCTTAATATCTTAATTCACTCAGACAAATAGATAAGATTGTTTTAGGTCTCGTTTGAATTGAAAAACCATATCAATTCATCTCATCTCATCTCATCTCATCATTACAACTTTATCAAATTCTCACACAAAATATAATAAATAATTCAATTTTTTTAAATCTTAATTCAACTTTTTCAAATCTCAAAATAATAATAATATTAAAAAATAATATTCTAACAATATTTTATTTAACTTTTAATATTTATTTAAAACTATCTTATCTTATCTCACTGTCCAAACGAGGGTTAATGAAAAATTAAGTAGATTTTTCTACCAATCTTCCTCCGATCTTATCTATTAATTTTTTAACAGAAGGTATCTAATACAAATCCTTTCTGAAAACATGATCACCTAAACGAGGAAGCATCTCTTCAAATTCTTAAATCTTTTGTCGATGTTTGTATGCTTTTTGGAGACCCTCCGGATTCAAGGGCCCAAGTTCATCGCCGGTGCATCAGAAAAGGGTCCCAAATCCACGATGCAAATCTGCAAAACGCACTCATCACTCATCTCTCTTTTTGCTCGATTGTTCATGTCTACTGTACAAATCTTGTAAACAATTCAAGCAATTCAGAGAGAGTAATAATATAACCCATTTGCTTAATGATGTCTCCAAAGCTTGGTTTATCTTTAATTATCGGAAGAACTGATGATGCTGGAGATCAGTGGTTCAGTAGATGCACCGAACGTGGGTTCTAACTTCTGCAAACTGCAAAGGTATTGGGATTGGGTTTGAGAAAAGCATCAAGAAATTAAAAGATGTGTAGAGTACTGTTTAAAGCTTAGATAAATGCAGTTGCATTATTATGTCTAATGCAATGGAAGAGTTTTTTTGGGGGGCCGTAGGGTGGTAGGTGTGGACAGGAGCTTCTATTATGGGTTTCCTTCCCTGCAGTGGTTTGAATCATGGTGGAGATAATGCTGTTGATATTTTGTGAAATAAAAAATGGTGCAACCAAAGATATGGACTGCTAAATTATGGGTTACTCTAGCAACTATCATGACTCCTCATGTGGCTATGGTCCCTTATGCCCTGTAAGTAATGATAGATATAGTTTTAAGGTGTGAAAGTTTCGCGTACTTCATTTAAAAAAGAAAAATATTATAGTCACAAAATAATTACATAAAAATAATCTCACAAACTGATGTGGCTTCATGTGGTTTGTCAGATTGTAAAGTTACTTTTATTATAAAGCAGATCCAACAGATCACATAAAGTCACGTCAGTTTGTGTAATTATTTTTATGTAATTCCTTTGTGGCTGCAATACTCCTCTTTGAAAAAAGTATGGTCCATTATTAAAAAATAATTTTTTTCATATGAGTCCCAAACTTATCCATATTTTTCAAAGTGAGTATGCGAGACTTGCATACCTTAAAACTACAAATATCATTTCTCATATCCTATTATATATATAAATATATATATATTAATTCAACGATTAATATTAAAAATACAATAACGATCATATGCACCCTTTTATTGCGTTTAGCCTTTGAAAATTAGGAAGAAATTATCCTTTATATATATATCGTGTTTATGTTACAATTGTCATGAAAACAATCATGAAATCTCGTTCGTTTTTGCAGATGAGATGAGTTAAGATTAAAATTAAAAAGTTGAATAAAATATTGTTAAAATATATTTTTTAATATTATTCTTGTTTTAGGATTTGAAAAAAATGAGTTGTTTATTTTATTTTGTATTGAAATTTGAAAAAACTGTAATGATTAGATGAAATGAGTTAATAAATTTTCTAAAAACAAACGAAGAATGATGTGTGAATAAGAGTGTTGATTGCTGCAAAGAGGTTAGGTTACAGAGATAATTACAAAATGAAAGCTTGTAAACTAACGTGAATTTGTTAGCTTGTAGATTAATTTTTTATAATTTTCTTTGTTAACTAAATATTTCTTAGGTGAAAAACTTAAATATTTCTTAGAACATTCTGATTTTACGAAGGATTAATTCTTTTGTATTATTCAATCAATTTATAAAAAAGTTAGCATTAAGTCAACAAGATATATGTCATTCATTACATTTTTAAGGAAGAGAATCTTGATGATTAGAAGAAGATTAGCATATTTTGAGATTCTTATAACATTATGTGACAATAATGATACACGCACAATCTTTTTTATACTTTTTTTTTTATATAAATATTGTAAGGGAATTTTCCCCTACTAATCCCAAGAGGTGTGAATGAAAGGAAATAAGATAAGAAACCCGGCCCGGAGTAAAGAGCCCCTAACTCATCCAAGGGAAATCTCCTCTGTACACGACCTGCAAGAGGGATGGTACTGCTAGGGATGAGACTCATCGATCTAGGATCTCTTCGATTAGTGTTCAGTCCTCAAGTGCCTATCGGCACAGCAGGCGTGATAAACAAGGAACCCTTGATCTACTGATAGAAAAGGCATGAACGGACTAGAGCACTATTTTAAATATCGTACCGTATCGGCCGATACGGCCGGTATTTTCCGTATCGACCACTGGTCCGGTACAGGTATTTCCTTCATTTCGTACCGGACCAAAAACTAGCTGTATTAGCCGGTATTTCAACCTTTAATTTTTTTTTTCATTTTTTTAAACTACAAGCTGAATTTTTACTTTCAATTCAGACTAGACTATTTATAATATACATATATATATATATGATTTATTTATATATCGATTATTCCGAAACGGTATCGATACCAAAATATTTCGTTTCAGTACCTTGACCTGTACGGCGTCCGGTACGGTATTCAAAACATTGGACTAGAGGGCAGATAGACTGAGAGAAGGAGGTCGGATAACCACGCTGCATTAATGGCTCCACCACCCGGACAATACACCACATTAATGACGTCATTGCAAAGCCACGCCGCATTTAAAGACTCTGACACAAGGAACAATGCAGGGGACACAAACTTCATGGGAGCAGGCACTATCTGCTCCTCAGGCCTGTAGTATAAATAACAAATCCTATGTACGAGAGTGTCTCTCTGATCCCTAGACTCTCTGACTTATTTGTTATTCACCAAGAATATTTATTAACTTTGGCATCAGAGGTTACCCGACCTATAGACCGCCCTCTCAAAGCCGCAGTCTATTATACCTTGTACATGGCCCGTTTTCGAAGACTTGAGTTGTCAGAGCTTGTGCCTAAAAGTGTGCGAAATACAACGTTAGCAAATATGTTTTAAAATAAAGATATTTATATAAAATAATATTACTTTTGTAACATATTTTATAAAAATATCTATAATTTAAAATATAATTGTGTAAATAATTATATGTCTATTATTTTCCTTTAGTAACTCGTCTAAAATGCTTTTATTTTGCTCTTGGTTCTAGGGTTTAGAGAAGTTTGGAGAATTTTTTTTAAAAACAATTGTCCAGAAAAGTCCTGATCTCTGCGAAAAAAAAAAGAAGAAACCTCAACGCGTCTGAAAATCACAGAAAATTTTTATTTATTTTAAGAACGATTAATGATTTATATAAATTTTAAATATATAAATTTTGTACAGTTATTTTATAAAAAAATTACTCTGTCTATTTGTAAAGATTAATGATATATTTATAATTCTTTTTATAATTATTTATACAACTATATTTTAAAATGAAAATATTTATATAAAATGATATTATTTTTATAAAATATTTTATAAAAATATCCTTAACTTAAAACATAATTACATAAAAAATTATAAAAATAATTAGATGTCTATAATTACAAAAATATCCTTAACTTAAAACATAATGATATTACTCCAGTGTTTCCTCGAGTCCTGAGATTCTTCGGGTCAGTCGACGACGCTCCTCCAATGGCCGTTGGTGGGAAAGAAACGTTATAACTTATGTCAGTGAGACATGTTCAAACGTGTCATTGTTTGATTGGAGTGAAGACTAAACTTGCTCTATCTCATCGTAGTGTGTGCTTTTTTCGAATTAAAGCGATGGCCCGTTAAAGCTGCCCCTTCCCATTTTCCCTCGTCCTAAAAAACCAATTTTTATTATAAATCTCAAAATTATCTCATTTTATTATCTTAGTAAATATTATGGATGTAATCAGTCCGACGGTCTGGTCCGGATGAATAACGAATCTAAAATTTTGATTCTATCATTTTTGTCGGGCTGAACCGTTAGCAATCGATTCGATCGGTCCATGAGTATTATTTTTTTAAAATTTTTCTTTTTTTTTAACAGAAAATTAATATAAAGATTTAATTTAATTAATAAAATTAAAATTAAGTAATCTTTTTAACATTTTATATATAATTAATGAATATTAAATAATCTTATTATATATACGGTCAATAGTGATTCCTTAAATAAAAACTGCATAATTAACTTATACAACAATAACTACATAAAATAATATTATATATATAAAATATTTAAAAAATATATATATATATATTCGGTCGGTCTCGATTCAGTGCAATCTAAAAAAGTCACACTCTGAGACCGATTAATAAAACTATCGGTTCAGTCTGATCTAGATCAAACCATTCGATATAGTCAATTTTTCCAATCTGGACCAATAATCTTATGGACGTGGTAAATATTGGCCTCTTTTGGGTTGTGATTTTTTTGTTTTGTCACGGATGAGATGGAGAAAAAGAAAAATTACTTGGATGTTGAGTCTTGCAAGATGTTTTCTTAATTTGCTCGCATCTTCTTAGGCTCCGTTTGGATGAGGTCCATATTTTTATAAAGGGCTTGCACACTTGCACGAGACTTGTGTATTTGGGGTTTGTATGTATCATTTTTCATTTGAGAATATCTGTGAATAGTAGTGAGTTAAGATGTTTGAGTTAGTTTTATATAAGAGTGTATGTTTCATTGAGATGTATTTAGATGTATAAAGTAAGTTGAAATATTTTTAACTTTTTATAAAAAATTAAAAAAGTTATGAGTTCCATCAATGATTGGTTTGTTATTGTAGTGATTGGGGGGCAAAACCAGAGAGCAACCTAGCATTTTTCTTTATTAATAAATAACAAATTTTATGAGAAAATTCTCCCAGTGCATTTAAAAATTAACTTCCCACATTTTTTTGTTAATTTATTTAATTCAAAATTTTCAAAAATTAACAATTATCAATTATGAAGATAACATTCTCATTTAAAAATATTAGATGGAAATTTTTTACATATTATTTAACAAGTACTCAAAATAATTATAATGGTTGATTAAACTGTTAAAGAAATTAAAGTATTTTTTGTTTTTGGCCAAACCAAATTTATCATCTTAAATTATATTTCCGCAATGTCATTTTCTGAACTCCATTTATTTTAAGTAATTACTAGTTAGTAGATGATTGAAATGCCCTTATTTTAATTACATGTCATCTGATTTTCTAATTAAGCCATCTGTTATTTAAATCAATGATTAAATCATTCCCAATAATTATATTCATAAAAGCCAACATCAATCTTCAACATCTGCTACATTTGCCATTTAAAAAAAAAAAAGTATATTTATGTACTTAAAGATTCTAATTTACAAATTATTGTTTAAACTTATAAAAAAGGTAATACAACACCATGGTGAAAATTACAAGTTTCAATATCCACTCTTATGTGCCCATAGGTAGTGCAATATCACCCTTGGTTGCAGTCATAGCTTATGCCCACATTTATAAAACAATTGTTCTAAAAAAAGAGTATATTTATGTACTTAAAGCCGCCATCCCCCAATTTATGAATTATTGTTTTACACTTACAAAAAAGGTAATACAACACCATGGTGAAAATTACAAGTTTCAATATCCACTCTTATGTGCCCATAGGTAGTGCAATATCATCCTTAGTTGCAGTCATAGCTTATGCCGATGCACTTGATATGTCTGGAAGACGAGATGATCCAACCATTTCATCATTCACAATCTGACCTTGATAATAATTCAAATTGCTAAACCTTCGAAATATCTCATCAATGGGCGTAATGCAAATGAAGTTATGTAGGATACAACATTAAACAACATAAGTCGTTGCCTTGCTGGCCTATATGGGGGCATAGACCTCAAAATTTTAAAATATTTTTTTACTACACCAAAAGTATGTTTAATAACATTTTGAAAGGAAGAATGCTGATAATTGAAAAAAATCGTTATATCGAATGAACGATTGCTATTACGTTCAGACCTGTGATGCTTTTTCTTTGGATATGAGGCATAAATATTTCAATGCATGGAAATGCAGAATCAACTAAATAATAGTAACCTGAATTTTTTTTTTAACATGCATTACTATTAAGCAATCAAATATTAAGTAGGTGTATAAGCCAAAAATACAGTTGTAAATGTGTAAAATTTACTAACAATGGAAAGTAGGTTCACAACAGTATAGGATTACTCAGATTCTTTTCCTAAATATTAAGCAATGAAATGGCCCATCAAATCACAGCATCACAACAGGTTCCCGAAGAATGGAATTAAAGAAAAATGCTATGCAGTTGTTATATTATCCACATAGGTTCAAATATTTAGGAACACGTGTTGAAAAATTCAAAAGTTTACTGACAATGATAAACAGGTTCACAGCAATATAAAAAATAATAGAAATGTTGAGGACATGTTTCGTACACCAGGGCGCTCCAACAATCCGGATCGAGATCTTTCCACCTGCAAGCATAGAAGCAAATGTGGGTTTGGTGGTGGTCCGAGGAGCTTCTGATGATAACGTTAGTGCTTTGTCTTCTTGGAGAATTTTAGGAGACCTAATGGGAGGTTTGAATATCAAAATAATTTCAACTCATCTTATCTCATTCAATCATTACAATTCCAAATTTTCAACCAAAATACAATAAACAATTTAATTTTTTCAAATTTCAAAACGAAAATAATATTATAACAATATTTTATTCAATTTTTAACTTTCATCTCAACTCACTATCCATAGAGGAGAGAGAGAGGGAGAGAAGATTAGAGAGTTCAGAGAGAATTATTTGTACCTGGAGTTTGGTTTTAATATGAGGTATCGGGAGAACACACTATACCCTGTGTTAGGGGTTTGCATAACACCCACAGTTGTCAAAGTAGTGGCTTTTAATGTGGTGTGGCGTCTGAGGTGACGCCATTGATGTGGCGTGGCTCCTTAGGTGGCATCTCGACTGTAAGCGATCGGTGCGGTTACTTCACATCCCTATCGTCAGAGAATGGAGGGTTGTTCGTGTTCTCAGTTTACTTGCCGGCGTAGATCCTTTTATGCTAGGTGTCACAGGAGAGTGTCAAGGTCGACGTGTCCCGTCTCCCCCCCCCCCCCCCAACTTGTTTCCCGCGCGGTGTATCCACTTTCTTTTAATATAGCTTGTGGGCTGAGTTCCGTTGATGATTCATGGGCCATAGGAGGGGAGCGATCCTAGGCTGGGATGGGCTTCAGTGTCTTGCCCAGGCCAAACTTAGTGGGCCGGAAGGGGAATATCCCCTTCAATTACTAGGGGTGTAACCGGTCCTGTTCGGTTCGATTTTGGACAAATTTTGGAACCGAACCGGTATACACTGGTTTTGAGTTTTGAAGAATTGATACCACACCGGTTACACTCCTAAATCGGTACTTTTGATTTTACTGGTTTTGGTCCGGTTTGGTCCGATTTTTCAATTTTAATCATCTACCATAAAAAAATCTGTCACAAAAAAATTGCTTCCATGTAAAAAATCTGCTATAAAAATATTAAATCTGATATAACAAAAAATCTGCTGTAGAAAAATCTATTATAAAAATATAAAATCTCTATAATAAAAATATGCTATAAGTCTATATTACAAGTTGCCTTCTTAAAAGAAGGAGGGGATCAACCAAAATTAAGTTTTTTTTAATATATTTTATTTTATAAGGGCTCAATAGATACCAAATAAAGAGAATACCTTAAAACTGGTCTATCCAATTTTACCCAATTAATAGCTCGCCAATAGTTAATTGACACATAGGCTTCCCACCACAACTATCATGGAGTGCGTCACAGGCCCCACTCGTATTGTTCATCGAATTCGTTTCTCCCTTTACGGAAAGGCTCTTAGCTAGAAGTAAAGTCCCTTTCATCTGCCCCCACTCGCTGCCCCTCCCTTTCATATGCTTTCGTCCCTTTTCCACCGTGCTTAGAACAAAGTCAATTCCTCCACTACCATCTCAGCCCATTCGCATCCCTCTCGCACGGCTTTAGCCCCTTTGTCCCCTCTCGCACGGCTGCCCCTTTGCATCCCTCTCGCATGACTTTGTTCCCTTCACACTTTTCACCACTTTGGTCCTCGTCTTTTGTTTCTCCCGCTGCAACCTCACGTACGGATCACTTAACCCATTCAGATCCGTTGCCGGTAAATTTCGAGCCTCGATAACACACACCAAAAGATTCATTCTTTAATATATGTAAGATCAAAAGGAATTTTTTTTAGAATTATTACGGATAAAAGAGAGATTATTTGGGTAAATGTGGGACTTGAGGGTTCTTCATTAATGAAAAAAACATTAAAGCAGAGTTCAAGATAAACTGAGAATCTGAATAATCCCCTAAAAAGATAAAACTGCATGAGAAAATGGTAGCATTTTTGCACGTATAATGTTGTGAAAATTGCTGGCTTTGACCATCAAGATTTTTGTCGATTGGAATGCAAACACGAAGAGAATAGAATGAACGAAAATTTCGAAAACAAAGCACAAAACATTTGAGATGGAACTTAAATAGGATTCAAGGAGAGGAAAGAATGAATGAAAATCAGGAAATTGCAAAGCAAGACAAGAAAACAAAACCAAACCTGAAAACAAAAAAAAAAACCAATGAATCAGAGAGACGATTGGATTTATTTAATTCCATGGAAAAGAAATGACAAAAGTTGTTGGTTGGACTTGGAAAAGCTTGACAAATTTTCTCTACTTTCCACTTCTGAATACCTTAGAACCATGTGAAGGGGCAACTGTGTGAGATGTGTGAGAGGGATGCCAAGGGGCTGAAAGTGTGAGAGCCAGTGGCGGAAGAAATATATGTGGTCGATAGTGGTGCGAAATCTGTGTGGGTGACATGGTTGGAAACACCAAGGTAAGCAACAGACGGTCGGCGTCGGACTGAGATGGTGGCGGTGGAACTAATTTTGCTCTTGGGCAGCAATGCAAAGAGACGGAAGCAGAGCAAAGTGGAGGGGTAGCGAGATTTCTGGTCACGGAGGTTTTTTGCAAATGAAGTTATTCACTGTGAGTGAGACTATTGAGATTATAATGTGATTTCTGACGTGACAGTAGATGAAAGGAGGGTTGCTTTCCTTCTAATAACAGCCCGACCGCTTTGAAGCGGAACTGCTGAATAAATTGATATAAGGAATCTCAAGTTTAGCCTTGGTACGTAATTCTCACATTTTAGCCACTCCATTAAATCCATAAATTCATCCAAAAAAGAATAGAATATGCACAACAAGTAATCTCAAAAGTTACATTGCAGTTTCATCTGGAAAAGTAGAGAACTTAGCTTCTTCTTTGGCACATTAAGCAGACAATTTTAAAGTTGAAAAAAATTTGACAAAAGGTAAAACTATAATAAAAAGATTGAGTTTAAGTTTTAGGATGGAGAAGGGACTTTGAACAATAATGTCCAATCCTAAGTATGATTGCAGAGAAAACTAGAAACAATAAATAAACAAATAAAATATAATTATATGGACTTGTAAGATTATTTTATATAAAATATAAAATTAATTACATATAATATAAAATAATTTTATATATTATATATAGAAATTATATATAATATAATATATATACGAATCGGTTCGGTCCAGTTCAATCCAGTGCTAGAAAAAAGAAAATCAGAACTGGACCCGTTATAGCCGGTTTTAAAGATGAAACCGATACCGAACTAAACCAATTTGGAACCAGGCCGAATCAACCGGTTCGGGCCGGTTTACCAGTTTTTATTTTCACCCTTACTAGTTACCCCGTCAATTCTTACCGAACGTGTATGGTGGAAATTATTCTATTTTTGAGGACATTTCAGCAGCACGTCTCTGATAGACTGATGTGCACTTGAGTACACCCGTCTGCCTTCCTTCGTTTGGGTAATGGCTGAAGGTTCTCCTCTTGCGTCGCTTTGTGTTGCGCATGTCACTGGATCTGCACCCGACCATTCTCCCTTTCATGTGCGTGTGTCAGCCCGTTGCCTGGGGACTCCAATCCACACGGGCGCCTATTTAAGTCTAGTCCCTTCCTATTATTGGTTCGTTTGCTTTCAGTCTCTCTCGGAGCCTTTGAATCCTTGTCTTTTTGCTCTCCTGCTCCCTTGCTTTCTTCTGCTTTCCACCCCCTTCCAACCAGCTTCTTCTACTACCTTCCATGGCTCCCAAGAACACTTCCAGTGCTGCTCATCGGGGCTCACGCTCTGCTCGCCCGTCTGAGTTCTTTAGGACTCCTGGGGGCATGATCCTCCATAGGTTCATACTGAGTCCCAGCATTTCTAGGGGTTCAGTTGGAAGTCGTAGGCTTCTCCTGCGACTTTGAGGTCACTGAGGGCCTCTTTTGGAGTCTCTAACTTCGTCATTTTCAAGATTCCCGAGGCCCGTCTAGCAAAGTTTTGAATTCCGTTCCAGTGGCCATTCCAGTTGAGGTACTGGAACGGAATATTTCGACACCGATCCATTTCGGTGTACCATTTCAGGATTGTTGTTATATGGAAATATATATATATATATATATATATATATATAAATTATATTATAAAATAACATCAATACAAGTCTTAACATGCTTTACCAATAGGATCATATAGGGAATACACTTAGCATTACTTACTAGTGGGGTAGTAGTGTCAGTCATTCACAATCAAGTCTCAATCTAAGGGAGCTTATTTTTTACTAAGTTGAAGCCTAACTACAATAGATAGATAAATATGGTTTGCATTAAAAATCATCGTAATTTGATTAATATGATCTAGAAAATTACTATGCATTGTTGTTTTATGAAAATATATTAAGAGCACTAGATGATAAGTCTACAAATTTTCTCAAAAAAAAAAAAAAAGGAAGAGCATTAAATGACAAGTTTACAAATCTTCTAAAATAAAAAACAAAAAATAAAAGAAAGAGAACTAGATGACAAGTTTACAAATAAAATAAAAAAAAGAATGGTTGTCGAGAATAAGAAAAGTGAAGACCATTGCCTCAAGCTTTGAAGTTAAGTTTAGAAAAAGTAGAGCATTTGCTTGTCGCCTGATGCCCAAACGACATTTATAAATATTTCGGACCGAAATACTTGTTCTGGCTGAAATATCAGAATCCTTCCGGAACAGACCGGAACTGCTGAAATTTGATCCAAAATGGAATAGTCCATTACACTGTACCAGTTACTGTTCCGGTACAAAAAATTCTAGCAATTTCGGCTGGAATGGAACAAAATTAAAAAACTTTGATGCCAAGGAGTCATAGATTCTGAGGGTTACGAGCGAATGTGGCTTTATAACCCTCTATGTTTTCCATTAGACTGCGGCTTCCTTGTTGCCGGCCGGTTCGTGATGTGTTGGACTACCTCCGTCTGGCTCCTTCACAGCTCCACCCCAACGTGTGGAGGATTTTGGTGTGCTATTGCATTGTTTGGCACCGAGCACTGGAGGAGATTGACCCAGACCCCCCGGATCTCACTGCCCGGGAATTCCTCCTTTCCCATAGCCTGCGGAGGCAAGGGGAACTATTGCAGTTTTCGTTCGAATCAAGGGCAGACGATTGCTCGTTTGGAGCCTCAATTTTCCCGGGTTAAAGATTGGACCCATCGGTTTTTCTTTGTGTTCGGCAAGGGGTGAGAGTTCCTTGTTGGACAGACCACTTTGCAGGAGTTCCTGCAAGCGCTGTCTGGGGGGTCATGCTGAAGGACAGGGAGGTCCAGCCGAAACCAACTAAGGAGGAGGAGATTTGGTTAGAGATTTTCCAATCTTTGGTGAAGTTGTCTCGACGAAGGTGCCCTTGGAGGTTAGGGAGGTCTCGATAGTCCCGCCCGAGACTGAGGCCGAAGTGGTGGTAGTGGAGGTCATGGAGGTCTCAATAGTTCCACCCGAGGCTAAGGCCGAGGTGGTGGTGGCACCGAAGGTCAATGAGGTCTTGGCAGTCCAGCCTAAGACTGAGGCCAAAGTGGTGGTGACACCGGCGGACAGGGAGGTCGCTGAGGAGCCAGCAGAAGAAAAGGAAGTGGAGGTCGTCATGGTCTCCCCAGAGGTCATCATGGTCTCCTAAGAGGCCGAGGCCAAGCCAAGTCTTGAGGAAGGTGCCAAGGAGGAGGTTGCTGAGGAGCCCAAGGATTACAAAACGGGCAGTGTCGGGACCTCGTCTGGCCCCTTCCTAAGGGTCCAGGTGGCTCCCCTACCCATGAAGCCTTCTCTTTTTCCTTGCAGTTGGGGCATGCAAGGCCAGTGGGAGTGAGGCTCCACGGGTTGAGTCCATCCAGGAGGTGGTCGACAAGCTCAAGGCCTTCTTCTCTGGGCTAAGTTTTGGCAGACCCTTCCTCCTTTCTTCCTTCTATCTCTTTCTCTTGTTGTTGACTAGGCTTGTTCCTTTGATAGGGGTGGAGCAGTTGGTGACCCTTATTATGGACGACCAGGGAGCTCTGGAGGAGGAAAGTTGGGCACACCGCTATCTGGCGAACCTGGTTAGGCGGCACGCTAGGCACGTGAGCAAGGAGAAAGAGGAGTTGGAGGAGACCCTTGTCAAGATGGACTTCAGCCATCGACGAAGGCAGAAGTGGATCTCCTGGCTCCGCCAGCAGAGGGCCAAACTTCGGTCTGACCTTGCCAAGTCACAATAGGAGGCCGGACAGTATCGCCTCGAGGGTAAGCTCTATAAGGAGATGCGAGATAATTTGTAGGGCTTGTTGGATCGCCGGACGGAGGAGGTCGACGACCGAAAAAAGTTGGACTGAAAGCTTCAAAAGGAGAATTCAAGACTGATGAAGCAGTACGACTCCAACACTCGGTCATATGACTGGCTTCGAAATATTTTTTTGACCCGACTCCTTGAAAAGCAAGTCTATGCTCCTCGAGTCTTGGACCTAAAAGGTGAGGGACCTAGAAGTTGAGGTTGCCCTAGCCTGGGTCATGACACATACAGAGAAGTAGCGGGCAAAAGGGTTGGAAGCTAAGCTGGCCAATAAGGAGTGTCAAATGGCCACCTGCAACTTTGTTATCAAGGACGTAAGGTCAAACCTGGCCGACATCCAAGAGGTTGTCCCTCGCTTGGATAGCCAGCTATTGTTGGTCAAGCTTGTCAATAACCGAGCCTGGTCCTACGGCTATACGGAGAGCCTAGTGAGGATGCAAGACCATGTGCGGGTGAACCCGCAGGATGATCTGAGGTCTCTTGACTTGTTGTCTCTTCCCCCAAGACTTGGCGGGGATGACCCCACTAGTTGAGATTGTGTTTTTAGTCTCCTTGTATTTGTATTCTTTATTATTATTATTTTTCATACATGTACACTTTCGTTGTATAATATATATAGTGATTACGTTCTCTCTTTGCGAGCCTTTTATCATTTTCTCTTTGTTATTTTTTCTTTCATTTTTCGCTGACACGTGTAAAAGATCAAGATCTAGTGAGATGTTGACGTGAGAAGGAATTAACTGACTTATCCCAAGTTGTTGGAGGTTAATGTAGTGGCTCTCTTCGTTAATGTAGTGTCGGAGTTGTACAGCTTCATTGGCCTTGAGTTCTCCTCTTGAAGCTCCAAGACTGACTCCTTCAGCTCGTTGACCTCCTCTGTCTGACGATCCAGCAAGCCCTGTAGATTATCCCGCGCCTCCTTGTAGAGCTTAGCCTCGAGGCGACACTGCCCGGCCTCCTCCTGTGACTTGAGAACCACCCTGACTTCTATTGCCACCACCTTGGCCTCAGTCCTAGGTGGGACCGCCAAGACCTCCCTGAACTCCACTACCACCACCACAACCTTCGCCTTAGGCATGATTGCAGGAACGTTGCCCTCCTTCAAGATTACCTCTTCAGTTGCCGACTCCAGCACTGGGCTCGCACCCCCTCCCATCGGAAGGGTGTTTAAGGCCCTAACCTCAGTCGAGGGGGCCACCTCCAAGGGCACCTCCATCGAGGAGACTTCATGATCCAGAGAATAATCGAAGGGGGACTCAGGGTCGGAGACCCTGTCCTCACCAAGCTCGAAGGCATCCTCACCCTCTCCTGCTTATGCCTACTCCCTGACAGCTGAGAACCCCTCACTCTCTACAATGTACTCACCGACCTCTGGAGAGGGAATCATCCCTATGTCAATTTCAGGCATTAGAATAACTACCTGGGACTCCTTAGGAGTAGGTTCCAAAAGAGGCCAGTAGAACTGCAACTGGAGCTCCTCCTCTGCTTGAGTAAGGACCTCCGTCTTCCCCACGGTTCCCGGTGGGGTAGGAGACGACACAACCTTGGAGACCAAAGGGGGGAAGATGAACGGGGGAACTTTAGCCATTCTTGGCGTGACCTAGATCCCTTGGGATGTACCCATAGCGCCCGTGTTGCTCAGCAGGGTGGAGAGGCGTGCAATCTTGGGAGCAAAAGATGGCGGGATGGACGAAGCAGCCCCCGCAGCTGCCGGCGATGGTCCTGGTTGAGAGATGACGACAAGAGCACCAGAGGGGCCCCTCGACAGGCTAGAGGAATGTCGCCTGCCATGGGAAGACTGCCCGACAGGGGGTGGTGGAGCAAAATCAGAGCTATTGTCCCAAAACTCCTAAGCCTGAGGCTTATTACCTTTCCCTTCTAGTGGCGGGCTCGGGGGCCTCTTACAATCCTGATGGGTTGTGGGCCACATAGGGATGCGATGATTGTCGTAGCGAGTGCTTGCTGGGGGTCTAGGTATTGCCCTATGCTAACTTCATCCAACAGAGCGTTGGTGTAAACGTCCTGTTGGTGCAACTTCACCCAAGATTGGACAATCTCCAACCGAACCTCCTCTCCTTAGTTGGTTTTGGTTGGACCTCCCTGTCCTCCAACACGACCCGCTAGACAGCGCGTACAGGGAACTTCTGCTGAGTGGTCTGTCTGGTGGGATACTCCTACCCCTTGCCAGACACAGAGAAAAATCACTGGGTCTAATCTTTGACTTAGGAAAATCGTGGCTCCAAACGGGCAACGGTCTGCCCTTGACGTGAACTGGGTTCTCCGTACAGGGTGGGATCGCTCCCCTAAACCCAGCCTACAACCTCTATTAGAAGAAAGGGATACACCGCACCGAAAACAAGTCAGGTGGACAGATAGGGCACGTCGACCCTGACACTCTCCTGTGACACCTAACATTAAAAGATCTATGTCGGCAAGTAAACTGAGAACATAGAAAACCCTCCATTCTCTAACAATAAAGACGAGAAGTGACTGCATCGATTGCCTACCGTTGAGACTCCACCCAGGGAGCTACGCTGCATTAATGGCGCCACCTCAAACATCACGTCGCATTAAAAGCCATGACTTTGACAACTGTGGGCGTGATGCAGACCCCTGACACAGGGTATGAGATGTTCTTCCGATACCTCTTATAAAAGCCAAACTCCAGGTATGAACAACTCTCTCTCTCTCTCTCTCTCTCTCTCTCTCTCTCTCTCTCCCTCCTCTATGGCCTTCGTTGCCCTCTCTCCCTCTCGTAGTCGTTGTCCTCTACTACTCCTCGGTTCCTCCTCCTTTCTGAATTCGTGAGTTTTTTTTAGTGGTTTAGGTTTTTTTTTGTTGTTTCCAATTCGAATCATTCGATTTGTATTTTATTTATTATTGTTGATTGTATTGTGTTGTGGATTTGATGTGTATTGTTTTTTATTTTTATGATTTTTTTTGTGTTATTTTCTCTTTTGTTTGATTTTGTTTTTCCATTTTTGTGGACGAACTAGGAGTTCACTCCCGCACACCGGCACACAGACGGGCTCCGCCCCCAATATATGGTGGCGGATTCCAAGGGTAAAATATGCCGCCCATGTGGGGTCGGGGTGAGGGAAGGGGACAACCTCGCCCCATAGGTTGCAAGTAACACAAGCTACTATTAATAAATTTGTGTATTTTTTAAATATTTTTAAATATTTAAATGTTGAGCGGCCAACTAGCATCGTCGAAGAAAAAAGGTCTCTCTTTCCCGTCACACCTTATCCTTCTTCTCTAAAAATCTGTTGGGTGGTCTTGAGTCTCTCTCAATCCCGAAAGCTAACTCAAGGAGAGAGACTTTCTCTCACATGTATAAACTGACCATGAGCTCTTTCCACAATCGATGTGGGATAACTCCAAAAATCTCCTTCTTATAGATTAGGTCTTGGATTGGAGCAGCACCAACCAGTTTCTCTTATAGACTATTGGTAAACTTGGACTTTGATGCTAATGTTTGGTGGTTTTGGACCTTTCTCAACCCCAAAGCTAACTTACAAGAGTGAGACTTTCCTTCGCACTTCTAAACACCACCCCATCCCTTTCACAAATAAACAACCCCAACAAAACCTGTACGCTCCTCGCCAACAGCTATGCCTTCTCTTTCAGCCAACGGCAGCAGAGACTATTCTTAATCCCGTTCCGTCATCCTCTCCTCACCATCCAACCACCACTGTAAAGCACATGTAGCCTCCGTTATTGTTAAGCGAATCTCTCAGCCACTGTGAACCCGTGCTCCCATTGGCAATAGCCGCAATACGCGTGCTCCATTTTCTGCGAATCTCTCAGCTTTAACTCAGTCACAAGCTGAACCCCTGCACCATGGTAAGCGAATCTCTCACCTTTGGCCACTGTGAACCCTTGCCTGTGTTTTCTGGCTCTTCTGCCATCTGCATTACTCGTCGGCTATCCGAGGGAGATTCCCCCTATCTCCTGAAGGGACCGGGTTTGTCTATTGTAGAATCCATTATAAATCCAGATGCCCAAAGCAAGAATACCCACCACCTCGACTCCCTGCAAGCGGCGCACCTCCACGTTGAAGTTCGACCACAGAAGCCATGAAATCAACAAATCGATAATCATGGGTCCGAGAACTCGCTCCTTCCGGGTAAGCAAAAATCGACTCCCATTTGTGTTTTTCTTGACCTTAGTCCATTTTTGGGTTTATTTGAAACATTGTTTGTTTATCTGGAGTGAACTTTAATGTTGCCTATGCCTTAGTGGCGTTGTTTGGATGCTTGGTGGGATGTCTTTGTTTGGGCTGTTTTCAGTTCAGGAAGCCTTGTATTGTATCGTCGTGGCATTTTGTTTGTCTTGTTGAGACTGATTTTTGGTTTTGGCCTTCTACCCCTGTCGACTAGTTTTCTTGGTGGTCTGGGTGGTGAAATTCAATATGGTGTTGAATGCAACATGGTTATTACTTTGTTGGGAGACGCACGTACTTTCTAGGCTTTTCCATGCCAAATTCTGAGGATTTTTAACTCTGTGGATTGGGGTTTCCTTTGTGTATTTTTCCTCGATGCTTTATTTGTTAAGAAATTCATGTATATACTATGAAATTGATAGGTGCGTTTGTTGGTTTTTATAGTTGTGACGATGGCATCAATGAGTACCTAGACCAAAAATTCCAATTTTTTTAACAGAATGATATTAGTCATTCTAGTCCATGAGTGCTATGCATATCATCCTGATATGTCAATGCATGTGGTTGGCATGCTTGCTAGTGATCCTTGCTATGTTACACCCAAGTATGTTAAACGTGTGCATTTGACATGCTTTGGATTCCCTGTGATTCACAAGAAAAGAGGCATTTATTAAGATTCGTACCTGCATTGCTCCTAACCCCCCATCTTATGGTCCCTTCATACATGATGCATTTAAAACAAGGAAATGCTTATCAGATTATTTCTTTAAAACAAAACTTCTTGTTTTATTGAATCGTCATTGGATGTTTTTCCCTAGATAATGGGAAGGGAAATTTTTTTTCATCTCATGCATTGCAAAAGATCTGTTCATGAGTTGGCATATTCTGGAATAGACATGTAAAGCCCATGTCTGAAGAGTTTTTTTTAATGGAAGAGTTGGAAATTGATCAATCAGCATGAAAATTGAATAATTTGGGGCAAAGTCTTTTTTTTAGGATAAATTTGGGGCATATTCCTCGTAAGCATAAATCGAGTCCCATTTCTGAGATTCTTGACCAATTTCCATTTTTGATGAGATATTTGAAACCTATGTTGTGCATCTCGAGGCTTTTCTCATGACTGGTTTACGAAGCTAATTTTGGTTCTTAAGAGATGCTGAGATATATTTTTAACTAATACAACTTCACTTCAAGTGTCTGTTTCATACCCTATAAAGTAATGGGCATGTATTCCCTCAAGTATGTAAACAAAAGTTACTGCAAGTGTTGTTAAAATAGAATCGACCAATATGTGTATATATATATATATATATATATATATATAATGTACAGTTTGTGTTTATTGGGAGCATCTGTACAAATACATTGCAAGAATACCAAGAAAACAAAATTTCTTTAACTGCTTGCATAGTCACAATTTATGCAAGATGATGCCGTCTGTCGAGATAATCAATCCCTCCAACCTACAACCCCTAACCTACAACCAATGGAACTTCAAGGGAAAAAGAAAAATTAGTGTGACAGAAATTTGGGATTCTTGGCAGCATACCTCCTGTAGCTTTACCGACAGGATGCAGCTGTGTCGTGTGTATACATCTAGGAATCAGGCTTGTAGGTGAGAAAATGATCGATCGTATGCTGTATAACATCTGCACCTTCTATATGCAATCTGCTCCTCACACCTCTGCAAATTTTCACACCATAACCCCCATTACCACATGACAGCTATTGAATGTGTAAATAGGGGATGGAAATTCGAAAATATCAACCTGCAGGTGATTAAAAAACCCTAACCCCTGTCTTTTTCCATAAATTTTGTTAACTTTATTTGCCCGGCTGCAGTGCACCTTCCCTAGAGTCCAACTTCCTATCCCTCAGCCAACTTATGCACACAAGCAGTCCAAAACATGTAGCATAGAAATATATAGGCATAGATGGAGATGCTGGAATAAAGATCTTTAATGTCGTAAAAAATGCGGAATGTGTGGTTAGTAGTAAGTTGAAATGGTGGAGTGAGTTTTATGGGTCCTACCTAAGATGAGTTTAGATGTGTAAGATAGGTTGAGATATGTTTATGGGAAGTTGAAAAAGATATGGGTCCCACCAATGATTGGTTTGTTGTTGTAATGATTGAATAATTAATTTATTTAAATCTTTTAGTAATAAATAACAAAAATTTTACAAAAATTCCCCTAATGCATGTAAAAAATAATTTTCCACAAGTTTTGGTCCAAATTTCTTTATACTCGAAATTTATAAATATTTTTAAAATATTATCAATAAAAAGACAATATTGTTATGTTCACATTTTATTCCAATATTTGTGTACATAATATTTAATAAGTACTACAAAATAATTGCGCGGCAGCAAGTAGGAAAAAATTCAACTGCCTGACTCATTATAGTTATTTCACTTATGGCTTTTAGTAATAAATAAAAACTATTACGAGGCAAAATCTTTCGATGTAATTAAAAATTCCATTTATGCATTTTTAGTATCCAAATTTATTTAATTCAAATTTCTTAGAAATAGTAAGAGCAATAATATGAATAAATTCATAAAAATCAATATTCAATGTTGTACATTAATTTTAATGATGATGCAATATGATGTGTATTTGCAATTAATTTTTTTTTTCTAAAAACAACATTGATATATGTAAATATGTGTCCCCAATTTATGATCTATTGTTCCACGTTGACACACTGTCAGAAAATCCTATATCATGTTGAAAATTACAAGTTTCCTTGTTGGCCAGTACTATGCGCCTGCATAGGTAGTGCAATAGCATTTCTGGTTGTGGTCATCGTCTGTGTCGATGCAATTAACATTCAGGAACATGAGATTTTTCACTGGTGTCATCATTTACATTCATACCTGGATATAAATCAGGATTGCTATATGCCTGAAAGATCTCATCATGAGGTGTAACCATGCGAGTAGAGTTATGTATCGTACAATATGCAATAACAATATATTGTTGTCTTGTTGGCATGTATTGTGACATTGATTTCAAAATTCTAAAGTGCTTTTTTAACACACTAAAAGTGTGTTCAATAACATTCCGTAGGAATGAATGCCAATAATTAAATAAATCTTTATATCCTTGGAATGTACGATTGCCATGACGTTCAGATCTGTGGTACCTTACCCTTGGATATGAGGGCATAAATTTCACGGTGTAGAAAAATACGGAATGTACTAAATAATAATCTGAGAATTTTATACAATAATATTTCTGCATGTTTATAAAAATATTAATGTTGGATAAAATTCTTAGGTTTTATTATTTAGTAGATTCTGCATTTTCTTACATTGAGAGATTTATAACCCCGTATCCAAGAATGAGGTACTACAGATCTGAACGTCATGACAATCGTACATTCCAAGGATATAAATATTTATTTAATTATCGGCATTCATTCTTGCAGAATGTTATTGAACGTACTTTTAGTGTGTTAAAAAAACGTTTTAGAATTTTGAAGTCAATGTCCCAATACATGCCAACAAGGCAATGATATATTGTTATTGCATGTTGTACGATACATAACTTCATTCGCATGGTTATACCTCATGATAAATGTCTATGATGACGCCTATGAAGAATCTCATGTTCCTGACATGTCAACTGCATCGATACAGACGATGGTCGGGATGCTATTGCACTACCGTGGGCGCATAGTACTGGCCAATAAGGAAACGTGTAATTTTCAATATGGTGTAGGATTTTTCGACAATGTGTCAGCGTGAAACAATAGATAATAAATTGGAGACACGTTATTTACATATATCGATGTTGATTTTAATTGCAAATGCACCTGTTGTTGCATCGTCATTAAAATTAATGTACAACATCGAATATTGGCTTTTACGAATTTACTCATATTATTGCTCTTACTATTTCCATGAAACTTGAATTAAATAAATTTGGATACTAAAAATGCGGGAATGAATTTTTTAATTGCATCGGAGGATTTTGCCTCATAATAGTTATTATTTATTACTAAAAGCCATAAGTGAAACAACTATACGGAGTCAGGCAGTTGAATTTTTCGTTCTTGTTGCCGCACAATTATCTTTTTTTAGTACTTAATAAATAATATGTACATAATTATTGGAATAAAATGTGGGCATGACAACTGTTGTCTTTTTATTGATAATATTTTAAAAATATTTATAAATTTCTAGTATAAAACAATTTGGACCAACAGTGCCCCAACGCCATACAGATCAGAGAAGGGAATGAGAATGGAGTTGAGGAAGGTTCGGCAGGCCAAGGAGCGAAAGCCCAAGGAGACGGCGGGCGAAACGAGAGCCTCTAAAGAACTGCCTCGGACGCTAGCTTGCGAAAATAGTCGCCTGGACAAGATTAGAACCATCGTTGGGGGGTCTTTTGGTGGCGGCTCGACCTCCTCCGACATTAAAGCACATGCTAAGAGGGCGTGCGCGGTACAAGGAAGTGTATCTGGTCGACCACCGCCTGACCAAACAGAGAAGAAGCACGAAAGCACCAGTCATCTCCTTTGGTGACTATGCTTGTGGCCAACTTCACAAATAGGAAGATCCTCATCGAAAACGGCAGCTCCGTGGACATTCTCTCGGGCACCTCTGTGTTCTAGCCTCTCTTGATTCTAGAAGGAGGTTCTATGTTTAGGAAAAGTGGGCGTTCGAGTACGTTTGGGTAGTGAGAATACCTTAAGTGTTGTGAATAGTAGTGAGTAGAAATTAGAGTGGGTTTGTGGGTCCTATTGAGAGTGTTTTGAGTTGTTTGGACGTATGAAGTATGTTGAGTTGTTGACTTTTGAATAGGAAGGTGAACAATGTGTGGGTCCCATCAATGATATAATTTATTAATAATGATGATGAAATGATGATTTTATTTACATATTGTTTAAATAAATAGAATTATTATGAGAAATTGGTGTCATATTTTAAAAATAATTTTGCACAATTTTTTTTAAAAAATTGTGCATTAAAAAACATTTTGCACAATTTTTTTTAAAAACATATTATTTAAATCGAAATTAAGCTAAAAATTAATTTTTGGCTATATATATTTTTTAAACACGTAGATACGTTCTTTAGCATTTTTTCGGCACTCTGAGACTTGTAATTAAGCTCACTCATGCTCCCCCCATTATATATATATTTTTTATTGTTAGTGTGCTCTCATACAAGCAATAAAAGCCAATTTCCTTATTCTACATCAGTTCAATTTCTTAGTTAATATGTTCGCAAATAAAAAATATTAAAATGTAACGACATAAAACTATTAACTTTTTCCAAAACATCTGGCTTTCGCAAATTAGAATCATACAATAATACCATGGAATTTAATGCAAGAATCAATTCACTCCTATTCGCTCACATGCTGAGTGTGATTGAGTCTCTTGTTGCTGCCACGGCCTGTGCATACGCAAATGACATATCAGGAATACGCAACAGATGTTTCGGATGATCTTCAACTGTATGTCCCTGATAGCGATCCAGATTGGTAAACTTACGCAAATATTTATCATTCTATGTAGTGCTACGAATAATATTATGCATGACAACATTTAATGATAATATATCACTATCTGCAAAGCTTGTACCCATTCATGTCATTCAATATCTTAAACTGTTTCTTCAGAACACCAAATGTCTGCTCAATAATATTTCGTAAGAAAGAATGCCGATAATTGAAATATTCTTGGTATCCTTACAATGAATGAGCCATGACGTTCAGACCTGTGATATCGCACTTTCGGATACGACGATATAAATCTCCTAATACACGGAAAGACAGAATCTACTAAGTAATATTCACCTGAAAAATATAAACATTTCATTAACAATATTTTCTTCAAAGATTACGAAATATTACTCATCCATAAATTAATTAATATAAAATACTTACCCTCAGGAGGTCATGGGAAATCGGTGTCTATATGACTCAATGCATATATAAATACTCGAGTATCGTGGGCAGTGCCCTCCAACCCAGAGTATACGAACGTAAACATCATATTGAATTCACACGCTGCAAGGACATTGTGGCTAACTCGATAATGCCGAGTTATATACGCGTTAGATACGTGCGTGGGCACTACTGCGTCGATAAAAGTCCCGTCGATTACACCATAACATCTCTGCTCGCATATAAGGAAATTTTGAGTTATGCATATATAGTAAATGAGACCGAGCACACTGCGATTGTGTCAACCACATATGTATTTTTTTAAGGAAGATGAATAATTTGTTACCTCGAACCATTGATAATATCGTGGATTGCTGAGAATGTAAGGTGCCACCCCATCACTTTGTGTAGGTACAATCATTTCAGAAGTTAGGCGACATAGTGCCTTCATCACTTTGTACACATGTTGATTAACAGTTTCAAGTGAATGTTGAAACGATTGCTTGTGATCCGTTGAGCTAAGTCATGGGCGATGGTGTATGCAAACATTGCAACGGCTTCCTACACAGAAACCTCTTTTGTCGAATCGAGAATGTAATCTGCACGTAACGTATTGCATAATGCTTGGAACGCATGTACTTCCATCCGAAACATGTTCAGACAATTTCCCGGGTGTTCATTGAGAACTGCGATGATATAATCTCGTCCGCGTATCTCGATATTATGCTGCGGCATTCGTTCAACTACTGGCACAACGGGTTCCTATTCTGCGGCGGCCATATGCAGAGCTATGTTATTAGACCTTCAGGGATCATGCCTATACCAATCTTGTCATTCCTCCCATGTCGGATAGTGGTTGCTATCGGATGCTCCATTGTTGGCCTTTTTGCCTCCATTTGGGGGCTCATCATCTGACCCACTTTCGCAGTCCATTCTGCAGTTTCGAAAACAATTAGCCCAAGTACATTCCTCCATTTGCATGCGTAGCACATAACAGATGATGAGTATAACATGGAGCCAAACAACGGGTCAGATGATGAGTCTCAAATGGAGGCAAACAACGCCAACGAGGGAGCATCTGGTAGCAAACACTATCCGACGTGGGAGAAATGACAAGATTGACAGATACATGATCCCTTAAGGTCTAACAACATAGCCCTGCATATGGTCATTGCAGAACAGGAATCTGCTATGCCAGTAGTTGAGCGAATGCCACTGCATAATATCGGGATACGCGGACGAGATTATATCATCGCAGTTCTCAATGAAAACCTGGGAAATTGTCTGGAAGCATTATGCAATACGTTACGTGCAGATGCCATTCTCGATTCGACAAAAGAGGTTTCTGTGAAGGAAGCCGTTGCAATGTTTGCATACCCCGTCGCCCATGGCTCAGCTCAACGGATCACAGGCGATCGGTTTCAACATTCGCTTGAAACCATTAATAAAAATGTATACAAAGTGATGTAGGCACTATGTCGCCTTGTTTCTGAAGTGATTGTACCTACACGAGGTGATGATCGAGTGGGGCCTTATATTCTCTGCAATCCATGACATCATCCATGGTTCGAGGGAACAAATTCATCTTCCTTAAAAAAAAATACATGTGGTTGATACAATCACAATGTGCTCAGTCTCATTTACTATACATGCATAACTCAAAATTTCCTTATATACGAGCATAGATGTTATGGTGCAATCGACGAGACTTTTATCGACGCAGTGGTGCCTGCGTATATAACTCGGCATCATCGAGTTAGCCACAATGTCCTCGCAACGTGTGATTTTAATATGATGTTTACATTTGTATACTCTACGTGGGAGGGCACTGTCAACGATGCTCGAGTATTTATGGATGTGTTGAGTTGTATAGACACTGATTTTTCATGGCCTTCTGAGGGTAAGTATTTAATATTAATTAATTTCTGGACAAGCAGTATTGCGTAATCTTTAAAGAAAACATTATTAATGGAATGTTTATATTTGTCAGGTGGATATTATTTAGTAGATTCTGTTTTTTCATGTATTAGGAGATTTATGTTACCGTATCCGAGGGTGCGATATCACAGGTCTGAACGTTACATCTATCGTTTATTCCAATGATACCAAGACTATTTCAATTATCAGCATTCTTCCTGACGGAATGTTATTGAGTGAACATTCAGTGTTCTAAATAAACGATTTAAGTTATTGCGGTACATGAATGGGGTACAAGCTTTGCAGGCATCAATATATTATCATTGAATGTTGTGTCATGCATAATATTATTTGCAGCACTAAACCAAATGATAAATATTTGTGTAAATTTTTCAATCCGGATCTATCAAGGGCAGACAGTTGAAACTCCTCCAGAGTATCTGTTGCGTGCTCCTGATATGTCATATGCGTCTGCACAGGCCTTGGCATCAATAAGGGACTCAATCGCGCATGTGGGCGAATAGGAGTGAGAATTGATTCTTGCATTAAATTCCATGATAATGTATGACTCTAATTGGCGAAAGCCAAATGTTTTGGAAAAAAGTTATTAGCTTTATGTCGTTTTATTTTAATATTTTTTATTCGCGAACATATTAACTTAGAAATTGAACTGATATTAAAGTTTGGTGGAAATAGATGTAGAAGAAGGAAATTGGCTATTATTATTTGTATGAGCACACTAGTAAGAAAAAAAAATTTTAATGGGGGAGCATGAGGATCTAATGTAAAACATGAGGATCTCGTGTAAAAAAATGTGATTTTTTAACAAGTTTGAAATGAAATAATTTCAATAGCTCTCGAATAATTTGGGATAAAACAAATTTTTTATTTTATTTTCTAATTCTTATTATAATTTAGAATGGATTTAATTAAATAAGTCTCGGAGTGCCGAAAACATGCCAAAGATCGTATCTGCGTGTTTAAAAAAAATATAGCCAAAAATTGATTTTTAGCTTAATTTTGATTTAAAAAAAAGTGATTTTATAATAATGTATAAATAGATTTTGTACATAGTAAGGAAAATTGAAGAGAAATTATGCTAGTAATTATGAAATTTCTGTTCAAAAGTTTTCTGGCATAAATAGTTTAAAAAATATTTGAAAAAAAAAGTATGATAATAATTTATTTTTACGAAAATATTTAGATATATGAAAATTTCTTCTTATTTATATTATAATGTAGATAATAATTCTAAAAATAAATTCCACAATTTCTTTTATTTCCGAACAAATGATACCATAAATAGCTAATGCATTTTTTTAATATATGAAAACGAATATCTATAGTTTGTGAATTATCATAAAATATTACTAGATTTCAATTTTTTTTAATATCAATAAGCATTGCATATTTTTCTCAAAAATTATACCTAGTAATTTTTCAATTGGTTGATGTTAAATACACAATTCACAAACATGCTTACATGTCTTTAACAAATTTGTGTAATTTTTTTGCTCCCAAAATTCAAAATACAATAGAAATTATAATATGTTTCTTAATTTAGCGTTGCAAACAAAATTACACATTCCATCGGCCTACATACGAAACATAAATCATGGTGAACCACAATACAAAAAGACACAAATTAGACTTGTCAATATCACATTCATTGGCCAATTTGATGTGCCCACATCGGTAACGCAATCGCATCCATCATTGCCCCCATTGCTTAGACTGATTCACTGGACATGTCCACCACATGAGATGATTCACACGCATCAGCATCCGCAACCATATTTTGCATTAAGGACCGATGACTCAATACACTCTGAATAAACTTATCATCAGGCGTCATTGTTTTAATCATGTTGTGTAGTGTACAACATGCTGTAACGATCATGCCTTGCCTGGCGGGGAGATATCGAGGCATGGCATAAAAAATTAGAAACTGCATTTTCAACAAAGATAATGTGTGTTCAAATAACATTTCGTAGAGAGGCATGACGATAGTTGAAATAATCTTTATATCCTTAAAAGCGATGTGCACTATAACGATTTGATCTTCGATATCTTTCTCATGGATAAGGCGGCATAAACATTTCTATGCAGGAAAAATCTGCATCGACAAGATAATAAAAACCTAACCACATCTTTAAATTAATCTGAATCAGTGATTTTGCGAAATAAATACACTTACAAAATTTTAAAAGATAATGTTTTCTATTTATTCTTGTAAATAAAACTTACCGTCTTATAGCCATGGGAATTGATTCTGACTTCGACTCAATGCATCCATGAAAATGCGTGCATTGTGGGCTGTTCTCTCCCACCCAGTATACACATACAAACTTCATATCGAAGTCACAGGCGCACAAGACGTTTTGTGCAATCCGGCCATATCGATTTCTAAATATGTTACGTAAATTAGTGGGTGCCACAACTGAAATCATTGTGCCATCCATCGCTCCAAGACATTTATACAAAATCATTATCATAGAACGCATCTCAATCATAACAATTATATAAATTTTAATTAAACAAAAAAAATGGAATACAAACGTTTAAAAGTCGGGAAGTCATTATCTTAAATCATGGATAATTTTGGGGATTTCCTACAATCCAAGGATGCACCTCAGTTGTGTGTGTTGGCCTAATCACAGTTCTCCCTAACTCATGTAGCGCCCGCATAACCGTCTTTACGTGGTGGTTAATAGTCTCACTTGAATGTTGGATGCAATCTGCAATGTCATGTTGACCTTGTGCATGACCAACAAGAAGGCAGAACATGGCCAATAATTCCTCTACTGAGGTCCTCACTGGAGGCTCCATAATCATAGTTTCTCGTAACACATCGCATACATAACGGAATGCGGTAACTTCCATACGAAACATTTCACGGCAAATTTGAGAGTTCCTATTCAAAACTGCCTGAATATATTGATCCCCCGAATACCTATGTTGTGTTGGGGCATTAGGATTTGACCTCCATAATTTTGCATTGTCATCCACATCATATAAACTATGTTCGTCTCATCTATTGTATCTTCATCTATCTACTAGCCAAGAGGCATCCTCGTCTAGAAAGTCATTGGATAATTTTATGCTCATATGAAACAGTTATTTCCAGACGAGGATGCCCCTTGACTAGAAGATGGAGACGAAGATGTAATGGATGAGACAAACATAGTTTATATGATGTGGATGACAATGCAAAATGGTGGAGGTCGAACCTCAATGCCCCAACACAATATAGGTATTCGGGGGATCAAGATATTCAGGTAGGTTTGAATGGGAACTCTTAGATCTACCGTGAAATTTTTCGCATGGAAGTTATAGCATTCCGTTATGTATGCGATGTGTTACGATAAACTATAATTATGGAGCCTACAGTGAGGACCTCGGTGGAGGAATCATTGGCCATGTTTTGCCTTCTTGTTGGTCATGTACAAGGTCTACGTGACGTTGCGGATTGCTTCCAACATTCAAGTGAGACTATTAACCGCCATGTAAAGACGGTTATGTGGGCACTGCATGAGTTAGGGAGGACTGTGATTAGGCCAACACACATAATTGGGGTGCATCCTTGGATTGTGGAAAATCTCAAAAATTATCCATGGTTTTAAGGTAATGACTTCCCGACTTTTAAACGTTTGTATTCCTTTTTTTTGTTTAATTAAAATATATATAATTGTTATGATGAAATGCGTTCTATGGTAATGATTTTGTATAAATGTCTTGGGGCGATGGATGGCACAATGATTTCAGTTGTGACACTCGCTAATTTACGTAACATATTTAGAAATCGATATGACCGGATTGCACAAAACGTCTTGTGCGCCTGTGACTTCGATATGAAGTTTGTATATGTGTATACTGGGTGGGAGAGAACAGCCCACGATGCACGCATTTTCATGGATGTATTGAGTCGAAGTCAGAATCAATTCCTATGGCTATAAGAAGATAAATTTTATTTACAAGAATAAATAGAAAATATTGTCTTTTAAAATTTTGTAGGTGTATTTATTTCGCAAAATCTCTGATTCGGATTGATTTAAAAATGTGGTTAGATTATTATTATCTTGTCGATGCGGCTTTTTCTTACGTAGAAATGTTTATGCCGCCTTATCCACGAAAAAGATATCACCGATCAGATCGTTATAGTGCGTATTGCGTTTGGGGATATAAAGATTATTTTAACTATCGTCATGCATCTCTACAAAACATTATTGAACGCACATTCTCTTTGTTGAAAAGATGGTTTCCAATTTTCTATGCCTTGCCTCGATGTCGCCTCGCCAGACAAGGCATGATCGTTACTGCATGTTGTACACTACACAACATGATTAAAATGGTGACGCCTGATGATGAGTTCATTCAGGGTGTACTGAATCATTGGTCCTCAATGCAAAATATAGTTGCGGATGCTGATGCGGGTGAATCATCTCATGTGGTGGATATGTCTAGTGAATCGGCCCAATCAATGAGGGATGCAATTGCATTACCGATGTGGGCACATCAAATTGGCCAATGAATGTGATATTGACAAGTCTCATTTGTGTCTCTTGTATTGTAGTTTACTATGAATTTATGTTTATGTAGGCCGATGGAATATGTATTTTTGTTTAGAACACTAAATTATGAAATATGTTATAATTTCTATTTTTATTTTGAATTTTGGAAGCAAAAAGATTTTGCAAATTTGTTAAAAACATGTAAGCATGTTTGTGAATTGTGTATTTAACATCAACCAATTGAAAAATTACTACGAATAGTTTTATGGGAAAACATGCCATGTTTATTGATATTAAAAAAAATTGAAATCTAGTAATATTTTATGACAATTCACAAACTATAGATATTTGTTTTCATATGTAAAAAAAAAAGCATTAGAAGAAATTTTCATATATCTGAATATTTTCGTAAAAGGAAATTATTATCATACATTATTTTTTAAATATGTTTGAAACGTTTTATGCTGGAAAACTTTGAACTGAAATTTCATAATTTCTAGCGTAATTTCCCTTCAATTTCCCTTCAATTTCCCTTTACTATGTACAAAATCTATTAATACATTATTATAAAATCAACAAATTTTTGGACATTATTTTGTAATTTATGGTATTTTTTCTTTATTTTTGGAATGATTTATACATTAAAATATAAAATCAACAAATTTCCTATTTAAATAGTGTAATGTACGTTACCGTGAGAGATTATTTTTTCTTTATTTTTTCAGATTTTTCCCCATTACTAAAGTAATTTTGGTAATTTCTATCTAGAAATTTGAAATAAATATAATCATTAAAATATATATTCATAATTACAAAAATATCTCATCCATTGAATGGGGCCCACCATATCTCCCTTCCCAAAAAAGTTAAAACATCTCATCTCACTTTTATATCCAAACATAACCTAAAGGAGTTTATGGAGCTAAGCGTGGTCCATTATAGTATGCTAGAATACTATTAATAGCTTCCCTTACGGCCGAGGGATGTGGGGCCGGTTTACAACCTTGCACACATAGTTAAGTGTGTGGGTTAGTATGATAAGTAAGATAAGTCAAATTAGCTAAGATAAGTCATGCATGTTGAAGCATACGTATGAACAATCATGATTTAAGTTCTCAGGATGAAATATTTTATGAAAAATCTTATATTAAGTATGTTTACGTTATAATGAGTTTCTTACTGAGTCATCGACTCATTTTAGTTTGTTTTATATTTTTAAACCACCCCAGATCAAAATATTTATGAAGGTAAAGCTGCAGGAAGATACTTAGTCCATAGAGGTGTGACAGTGACGTAGATCATGTACAGAGATTTTAAGTTATGATTTCTTTATGACACAGACTTAGAGAGATTTTAATAAATGATTTCGCGTACTCTCATTTACGATTTTAGTATTTTAATTCAAAACGACTCTATTTATTATAAAGAACCTTTGTACTTGACGCTTCTTGTAAAAAAAACAAATATATTTTTAAGTCAGGTTCAGTAGTAGCACTCTAGTTCCCTTGATTTTCTTAAAAAATGACGTATTTCTTAACCGTGGAAAGTGAGGTGTTACAAATGGAGCATTCAATTAAATTCCAGACTTCTTAGAATAAATTGTTTTTATGACATGAATTTGTTCAGTTTATTTCATTTAAATTTTAATATTATTTGGAAACATATTTTTATTAAATAATTATTTTTATGAAATAAATGTTAATTTTATTTTATTAAGTATGAGATCTCTTATCGGGTTATTTTCATGAAAACACGTGACATCCCTAACCTATGAGAAGGGGGTGTTACAATATATATTATATTATTTCCATAATAGATGTATAAGTTAATTATGTAATTTTTTATAATCTATCACATTGACCATATAAAATTTAAAATAATATATGTTATCAATTAACTAATATATCATACGATATATCGTTTGATAATATATGTTATTATATGTAGATACATACTCTACTAAAGTACTAAGTTAGTAACTGTTAGCTAACGGTCTGGTCCGGTCCTTAGGGGTAATGGTTCCGGAAAAAGGATGGATCGAAATTTTCGGTCCGTGATCTCAAACCGGATTGATTACACTCCTAAGTTGTATCGCCGTCTTACTCTTTTGTTATAATCTGAAATAAGATTTTCTGCAAATTTGTAAACGTAGATATAAAATCAAATTACATAAACCTTGTGTCATGTATGATTGATTCTATTTTTTCATTTTCATTTTCTCTAGTTGTTCCTAAAAGTGGATGCCATACTGGGAGACAATGTGGAATGGTCTGAACACAAAAACGTGCTAATCCCATGAACTTGGAGGATATAGTAGTTCCGAAGGTAAAATGATCCAACGCAAAAAGCTTCAAGTATGGCAAAGTGCTCAACATATGGATAAACATTTGGTTCTGAAATCATACTTGGTTTACATATCCTCTTCTATTACTGACCAGAATAGGCCAGAAAACTAAATAGGACTTGACCTGGATTGTAAGATTGATTTCGTGTATACATTGGCAAATAATGATAAGGAATATATGTTTTTCTCTATAGAGATTCTTTGTCATCTTCGCAGTCTGATCTCACCAGGAAACTAGGAAATGCAGTTGTGATGTCCCTGCAATGAAATAAATTATGCAGATATTAAGTTCTAAAATGGTTGTAAACGAACGTCCATGAAAATGGCGATTGAAACAAAGATGTCAAGGCCATATCCTTCTATTGCAGCTTGTCAAGGCTTTATCTAAGATGATGCAAAGACATCTAGAAAGGCAAAGCTGAAGGCCAAGAGTATCATTATCACTTTGGATATCTTTTCCAAAGATTTTTAAGGGTAGAAAATTGGGCATCTAATTCCAATATTTGGTTTTTGTTCGCTAGACCTCTCTGCACAAGGTTGTGAGTAGGACTCAAAGCCTGCTAGACTAACAAATTGATCATACAGAGAAATATACAAACAGGATGAAAGGTATTTACTTTAAATATGGAATGGTCATATTGTTCAGTATGGATGGATTGCGAGACACAAACTCCTTCCACTCTTCCATGTCAATTTTTCCGTCTCTTTTCACATCTGCTTCTTCAAATGTCTATACAGATACCAAAAGAAAGATATTGTTAGTGACAACATAATTACATGGAGGCCTTACATGATGTTGCCACATTTAACTGCAACGCATACCTTCTCAATAATGGATTCAATGATATCATCAGAAAGGAACATATCTGAATCCTTCAGAAACTCCAAAAGCATTTTCTTGACCTTTTCATGAACGTGTATGGCACTCATTTTGTTAGACAACAGGACAATTTGAAGATACCCCACATGAATTAATCATGCTTGCATGAAGTCAATCACACAGATTAGTTTACAAACCATGTTAGTTTACAAGCTTTTTCAGATTGTCATGTTATCTAACAAGAATTAAGGTCAAAATATCACTCTTTACCTCGCGTTCAATAAAGCCAGATTTCCATATATCGTATATTTGAAATGCAACTGAGACATCAGATCATATAAAAGCTTTAGTACAGTCTCAAGGCATACGCACAATTATAATGGCACAAGCAAATACAAAATTATAAAATATGTAGTGATAATAAAATAAAATAAAATCATATACAAGCAACTTTTTCTTCTTGTGATGCTTCTGGGTGGAATACGCTCAGAGATCGAACAAACTCTTCAAATTCTATCACCCCATCATGTTTGGAGTCAAACAAGTAGAATATCTGTTTGGATGGGCATGCACAAACATGGATGTCCCAAAAATGACAAAAGAGAGATTAGGATGACTTTAAAAAAAATCTGAACTTTAAGAACAAAAGGCAGAAATGGCTGTGATTTATAGCCAGGAAGCTGACCCTGTCTGCAAAGAGACTTTGTTTCTTGCTATTCCTAAACAATCCAAGCTGAAACTCTTCCTGCAAACTCAGAAGTGAGTTCAGAATATATACTAACATATGAAAAAGACTTTTCCAAGTATTCTAGTAATAAAAGGTCGACTCAAATAGTCAAGTTTAATACAATTAAGTTGAAAAAAAAACAAAGTTATCTGAACAGGTCTGCCAGTTTCATATCAACTCGTGTTGCATCTGCATATTATGAAGTAATCTAGCCTACATGATCATGATTATACGTGTATATATATATATATATTGGTTCTGGGAGTGATGGGTGAAAAACTTACTTTGCTTATAACCCCATCACTAACTATAGAACTGCCAAGTTTCATGAACAGCTTGTACAAAGTTTCAATCTCGGTCACGTTAACTGCAATAATATAAGGCGTACAGATGCATTTAACAAGAAAAAACCAGGAAGGGGATTCCTACCTGAGAATAAGTAAAGGAAAAGGAAGTGAGACTTACACGGAGTTTGAGAGGCGAGAACAGCTGGCTCTTCACATTTAAGTCGCTGCTTCATGCAAATGCAGCCCATTGTAAACCCTCAAGGTTAATTAAATGGCTTTCTTTTGTGGAAAACCTGGAAAGAATGCTGCTGTGATTTCGATGTTTCAATCACCGACTCCCAACAAAGGCTTAACGTGCGACTGTTAAATATTTTCTGTGTTTTATCCGTGGCTGCAAGTCTCCGCTACTCTTTATTTTATTGCCGATTCAGCACAGTGATTTGATGATGATGCCTCTCAGGACAGATGCTATCCTACTGTAAAGAAATCATCTATAATATCTGCTTTTTTTACAAGAGCAAAAATTCCATTTTTTTTTTATGTTTCATCAATATCATTTTATCATTATGATATGGAACATCAAAAGGTTTTTCACTAAGTGACAGGCAAAAAAGGCGACGAGTGCACCCAAGTGGCTTGCTACCCCGCTGATCATGTTCCCACCAATTTCGAACCCAATGCTAAGCAGGTTCTCCACGATGCTTAATTCTCGATTTGGCGGTGATTCTTATGGTCTGGAACACTTTGTGGACAATCAGAAGAGGAATACAAGATTTTGTTGCGTCATTTGTAATCCATGGGATTCTCGAATTGTTGAATTGTTGGAGCTCTTAACATGTACTTGAAGGTTACACACACACACACACAGTTGTTGGCGTGCATTCAAAGATCTAGATCAAATTTTCGCAACTTAATCCAACGGTGAAGCCTACGTATTAAATGCCTTCCAAAACGTGTGATGGTACAAGATAAATACAAGACTAAAAGAAGGGAGAGAGGCAGAGAGCTGAAAAGAAGGCAAATTACAGGGACTTCTTTCTCCAACTTCATCTTTTTCCTCTCTATTGACTAATTCACAATGTAACAGAATAAAATGGAGCTGGGAGTTTGTTTTCTTGAAATAATGCAAATTTCATTGATTAAAAACTCTGTAACAGAGATTGAATGCACTCAGGAGTTTCCTCCATGTCAACAATAAAATCTGTAATGCCTAATGCATTCTTGCCTAGAGTGTGAGCAACTATATTGGCTCCTCTATGGATGTGTCTGATTGACCAGTGTTCAAAATTTTGCAGCTGGAGTCTGATGTCTGATACTAGCATTCCAAAACAATTCAAATCTTCCACAGTACTTTGGACAGCCTTCACAACTTTGCTTGCATCTCCCTCTAATATTATTCTTCTCAAGCCCAGTTACTACCAAAAATTGCTGCTTGAAGAGCTGCATAAGTTTCTGCTACTAGGGGGTCTGGGACTAAGTCTTGCTTCTTCCTTATTGTGGCCAAAACCTTGCCCTCCCAATCTCGAACAACAATCCGAATACCTACCTTGCAGTGTACCCTATCCCCAGCAGCTTCCCATTCTTCCACTCGATTGGTAGTAGGTGCTGGCTGATTGGTTTCCCCATGTTTAGATTCTCTAAGCTCTTGCAGCGGCTGATATGCACTCTGCAACAAAAAGTTTGGGTGAATGAGAGTATCTTAAATACAAACTCATTTATTCTCCTCCACAGTTTCCATAGTATGACTGCAAGTTCTTCCATCTCCTCCTTGTTTAGCTTTAGAAACATTTCAACCATGAGTTCCTTAAGGCACTTGTGAGAGACCCTGCTCTTTTGGATTTTCTTTGAGCACTGCCCCCAGCATCACTAGCAGCAGTGCATTCCCATAATATATGTTCAGTGGTTTCATTTTCCTGTAAACAGAGAGGGCAATGGGGGTTGTCCACAATTTTCTTTTTGAATAAGTTCATTTTTGTCGGCAAGACATTAAGACAGGCTCTCCACAAAAATATTTTGGCTGCAGGTGGGAGTGCCAATTTCCAGATCTTGGACCAGGTGCCCCTGTCTGAAGTGCTTTGTGAACATTGGCCTTGTGATCTTCTTTGTACTTCAACTTGAAGATGATATGCACTTCTTACAGTAAAAAATCCATTGGCAGTGCACCTCCACATAATTTAGTCTGGCCTATGACTTATAGGAATTTGGCATATGATATCTGCTTCTTCTTTTGAAAACACTTCTTTAACTAAGTTTAGGTTCCAAGCCACCGTATCAGTATCTATAAGTTCAGCAACCTTAGCTTCTACATCCAGGATTTCTTTGTTGGTTGGGGCAACCATTTGCCTAACAAGATTTTCACTGATTTGCCATTGCCAATCCTCCATAGCAAACCTTCCTCAAGCAAAGGTCGAGCTGATAAAATACTCCTCCATACAAAGGAGGGGCTGCTGCCCAACTTTGCTTGAAAAAACTCAGTTTTAGGAAAGTAATTTAATTTAAGATTTTGGCTGCAAGTGAATCTGGGAACTGTAATATGCTCCAGCATTGCTTTGCTAGCATTGCTAAGTTGAAGTTCTCAAAATCTCTGAATCCCAGTCCACCTATAGCTTTTGCTTTCCCCATTTGGTCCCATTTAATCCAATGCATTCTTCTTTCCTGGCCTATTTGTCCCCACCAGTACCCTCTCATCAGTTTATTGATTTCCTGCAGCAGGCCTTTAGGGAGTTTAAATACTCCCATGCTATATGTGGGGATGGCCCGAACTACTGATTTGATGAGGATTTCTTTCCCTGCTTGTGAGAGAAACTTCATTTTCCAGTTAGTTAATTTACTCCTCACTCTATCTAGGATATCTTTAAAAACCTTGTCTCTGAATCTTTCTACCAAAGCTGGTAATCCTAGATATTTCTCATACGAACCTGTGGATCTAATTCCTGCAATGCTTGCGATAAGGTCTTTGGTTGCTGTCCTTGTATTGTTGCTGAAAAATATGGATGTCTTGTCTTTGTTCAACCTCTGTCACGAAGCTTGTTCATAGAGTTCCAATACTTTGAGCAACCTACTCCATTCCAAAGATGAAGCCTGACAGAACAGCAAGCTATCATCTGCAAAGAACAAGTGGTGGATGTGGAGCTGTCCTCGGAGCTGGGAGTTTTTGTTGAACTCATATTCACAATGTAACAGAATAAAATGGAGCTGGGAGTTTTTATTAAACTCATATTCATGATACAAAGGGATTTTATCGAAGTACACAGAAAGTATACATGACTTCACTCAACAATCAAAGGGAAAAGTGCTATAAAATCTTGCATCTTTTACCTTGAAATCTTGCAACCTCCAGCCTATGCAACATATATTATGTTGCCACTTCAGCTGCAACCACGATTGCTCCAAGTTCTCCAAAGAACATGTCCCTTGATGCATTGAGCGTCTAACAGGAAACAACTTATAGACTGTCGGACATCATTTCAGCAACCATTTCTCCTCTTCAAAATCCAAGTGAAGCAGAAAGCTGGGAAATGCCAGGGTTATGCCCCTGGAAAATGTAAACCTTATATGAAACTATGTACTTATAACAAAATATCTCGAAAAGAAATATATATCTCAGCAGCAAAGCAATCTAAAATGATTGGCTCATGTTGTTGGTGAAAATCCTTTCTGTAAACTGCTTATTCTATTACAAAACCATCTATTGGTTTTCTTTGAAGGAGAAAAAGGAAAGGATGTTAACATATGAAACAAAAAAAAAGGACTTTAACATTTAACATTGTCAACAAACTTCTTCATAGAATTTCTTGTATCAACATATGGTTAGTGACACATTACATGTATATAAAATTTACTGAGATAGACTAATGGAAGTCGAGTGTACAATAATATGAACAGAACGGAAGGGCGCACTTTAAAAATGGAAGAGTCATGTTCTTTATCAGGGATGGATTCTTAGCTACAAATTCCTTCCACTCCTCTTGATCAATCTGACTCCATCATTGTCTAAACAGATTGCACCATAATCAGAAAGTTCGATAGAAGAATAAGTGAGAACATGGGGAAAACACAGAAATTTATGAAGTTTAGCACACCTTATTGACATTCGCTTCCATAATATCATCAGATTCGGTCGGAAGAGCCAATACCATCTCCTTCAACTTCCATGGCAATAATCGAGAGAATAAAAAATGCAGTTGTTGGATTTTTAAAAAAACTCACATGAATATTGTGAGTTCAAGGCTAATAAAAACTGGGCCAATGACCTTGCAGCCTGATGACATCTACCCCCTATTTCATGAGGAATGTTTGGGGATTGCACATTTTACCACCCAAAATTACCTCGTTATTCTTAAATGTAACACCAAAATACAACTCATAGAATTCAATCATTTTTAATAGAAACACATATAATGTTAATAAAATACCCCTAATATAAATATTAAAAAAAAAAGGTCCCTTCAAATATTTTTCCTAGGATTTTAGAAGCGAAGTGTAGCAACTTTTAACTCAATTTCGTCAACATTTTCAGAAAGCATTTTCCTATATTTGCCTTTTATCATTGTAATAAGTGTTTTTTGAGATTTCTTTTTATGTAGTAGTAAGAATTATTTGGTAAATGTTTGTGAAATGCTTAAGTGAGGATACATTGAAAAAATAAATAAAATACTTCAAAAAAAGTTGGGGGGGGGGGGGGGGGGATGGTGTTCCTCCAATATAGCTTACAGGAAAGCGTTGTCCTTAAAAAGAATCTGTCTCTCACATGCTGAAAGGACATGACAATTTAATAGATTACATTGGAGGAGTTTTCCTCCAATCCAATTTGGAGGGAGACTTTGTCCAACTGGGGATATCCTCCCTGGATGGGCTCTACTCATTTCAAGTGTTAAAGTGAGAATTGACCAATAATATCGTGGAAGATGTTAGCAACTATTGTTGTCATCAACAGCAATTTGCGATCTTATCAAATAAACAATGAGGTAAAGAGGAAAGTTTTCAGTGCTCATACAATGTATCTGGTCTGCCTCAGATCATACAATCTAAATGCAACTGCAAGAAAATATTTTCCCATCTTAGCATTCATAAGAGTAACGGACAAAGCAGGGGAATTTTTTTTTGTGTAAAAATGATGCATCATATAACGCAGGGGATATTTACATCTCTACATTTAAGACCAATATGCTTCCAGGTTCCTAGAACATACATCAAGAATAGAACAGAACAATAAGGTTTCATGAAAATTTGGGGTACATGCAATTTTGACTGCTTCAGATGCATTTGGGTGGAAGATGTTTAAAGACTGAACAAATTCTTCAAACTCAATAACCCCATTACACTTAACATCAAACAGATCAAATACCTGCAATAAGTTGTGGTGCCAGATTGCATAATATCAGCTGCCCTGAGATTTGGAAACTGGGCAATCATAAAGTTAATTTGAGTGATGATGAGCAGCATCAAGCCACAGCAGATGATTACGAAGTTATTTGACAGTTCTTTTAGTTCATGATAAGACTTTTAGATCCATTAGACACTACTAAATTCAATTCAAATTTCAGGATATTGACAAGTTGGATTTCTTTGACACACAGATACAGCTACTTTGATGGTACATTGCTTGTGATCACATGAAGTACCCAAACTATAGGGCTTTTTTATTTGTTACTGCAGCTGCCCTCCAAAAGGTCAAAATAGTTCAGATGACCTCAACGTAAAATGTGAAGATGCAATTTAAAAGATTAAAACTAGAACAAGAAAATGCAAGCTTCCTGAACATAGAATGTCAAGTAAATTAGCACACAAATACACAAGTTACCTTAAATTCAAATCAGAGAGCTAAGAACTATGCTAAATTTCAACTATATTAATTCCAGAGTTCAACGTGTACCAAGCTGCCAACACTAGCTCATGGAAACGCACAAATAAACAGCTTTAAAGCAAATTCTTTGATGAATATACCTTGTAAATAAGACCACCTTTAAGTATGGTACTACTGCTTAGTTTCTTGAATAGATCATATAGGGCCTCAATTTCATTGACTGCAACTGTAAAAAACGTAAAATAGGATTACTATTTAGGGGTTTAGCAGCTGTAAATTTAAATGTTGTTGTAATTGCGAACTTTAGTGTTGTTAAGGTGAAAGAGTTCAATGGCAGCTAAACTCTGGATTCTTTTTCTGAGGTCACCTGTAGGTGCTCTCACATATCATTTTGGGAACACCTGCAAAAGCTTCGTCCATGCGCATTTGTTTTTCAATTTTTAATGTGACTGGTGCCATTTGTTGATTTAGTAAAAAATATGCAACTAATGTTGTTTGTATGAAAGGGGCACTCATAGTGGGCACCTCTTCCCCTTTTCTTAAGGGTTATGAAGTTAAGTCACTTCATGAGCCTTGATGGTTGGCCCTTAATGTCCAGCTGGGGGTTACACTTAGAGGGGCTATTTACATAGCCCCTACCACCTTGTGGATGAGACACTTGCATCACAAACAAGATCTCTCTCTCAAATAGTTCTCTCTAGTCCCGGTATCTAGGCTATGGAATATGTAGGTGTTGCTCTGGTATATTAACACATAGCACACTCCACTATCGATACAAGATGATTTCGGATGAACAACAACTACGACGGAGAATCTGTGGAACAACCGCACTAGATCTACGATTTGCCAACGAGGTAATATCGCTTCCACTGTATACTTTGATCTAGTATTTCTAACCTTGTTCAATTTGTTGATTTAGTAAAAAATATGCAACTTTTGTTGCATTAGAAGGAAAAATTCCAGGAATATGTCAAACTCAACTATATATAAATGGACTTAGTATCATAATGGGAGGTTCAACATCTTCTCACAACTTCGATAGCAAGCATCTAAAAAGATCAGAAAAAGATTTCATCTTTCCTCTCTTGGAAGGCCCAAGACCACTGGTTATTGATGTTAAAGAAATCACTGGTACTACTATTAATAAATGAAGCTACCCATCATAAATTTGTTAATAAAAAATAGCAGGAAATTAACAAACTGACCTCATAAGGTAAAAAACCCAATCTCCCAGTTGCCTGAAGTGTAAATTCCTAAAAACTGACCAACTCTATGCTTCAAAACTATGAAGCACGACGGTACAAAATAAGTCAACTGCTTAAAGAGCCTGTTTTGCACACAAAATACAAAACTCTTTCTGAGCGTGATGCTTCAAAGAGATGCTGCAAAGATGGGTGTAGGACCCAAGCCAAGACAAATAAAAAGCAAGTACCCGACAAAATCCATATAATCTGTTCACGAATAAGAAATCATTTTAAATCAAGAAACTAAAATCATGTTGGAAGATGAGAAAATAAAATCTGAATTAGTCTCAAAGGGTATTGCTAAAGTTGATGACGAAGAACATGATCAAGAGCTCTTTTCATAAACCGACCTCACCTGCATGGTCTTTTCTTGACGGGTCAAAATCTGTTCACTTTCATGGTTTCTCCCGTCTGCATGACTTGTCCTGCACTTATTGATTTGTCTGTATGTGCCAACTGCTAAGCTTATATTTAAGTCAATGATGTGGCCCTTTTGGCTTTTATCTCCAATAACGATTTAAGAAGGAGAGATATATAAAACGAATCTGAATATTTAATAATGTACAGACAATATTCAATACGATGTACATAACCACATCTTTTACTATCTAAGTAACTTTTACTATCAACTCAAAGATAATTAAATTATATTTAAAAATTGAGTTACTTTCCCGTATGTTGCAAATCTAGGACTAGTTGTATATTAAAGTCAGGGAGTCATTGCTCCGTTACTTTGTGCGGGTGTGCTTGTGCTCCAAAAACACAATCTAATATACGGATACGAAATTGCAATTAAAATCTCTATTGAATGAGCTCTTCCATGTAGTGTTTCGAGTTTCAAGAACATCTTCGGTGAGGGATGAGGTTGTTGATAACTAAGGAGTTCAGCGAAATTTATAACTAGTAGAAAGGGAAGTAACAGCTGAGCTGGTTAGATCTTAGAACCTCTAATCTGATATCATGTTAAATCCTATTTGTTTCAAAAGTTCAACGCGAAGGAAAGACATAATTTAGACGTAGAAGTAATATCCCTCTCATAAAAATAAAAACTAGAGCAGCTTTATTGAACGAATTACAAGAGCCGAATACTCCAGTATCCATAAACTTTCCTCATGACCCATCCAGTATCTGAAAACAGCAGAAAAATAAAGAAAAATTTGATGTACATTTGACACATAAAGAGGCAGCAAGCCAGCAAAGCATCAAACAGGAACGAGCAAGATGGTCAGAGGACAAGATATCTCAACTGCAGATATTGGGTATGCAAACCCCTCCATCTGGATTCTGCTGTTCTTTCCAAATTCGTCCAGTAACCCGGAGCTTGAGCTCCTTCCTGTCTCCACCAGAGAAAAAAAGTGCAATGTTTCGCTGAATTATTAGACCATCATGGCTATCTCGGACTTTCCTATGGTTATCACGAATGCTCCGCGGAGTGCCTTCCCACATCAGCTTCCTGCCATTTGCCCCAACCTCCAGGCTGTAGCTGAAGTTTTGCGCTTCAATTTCATCACCCATGAAACGAAGGAATCCCATGTAAACTGGGGCTATGCCAATCAGGAATGCTTCAAAGTGCAGGCAGAAGTAGTGACCAAAACAGTTGAAAACCTGAGAAAAAAATGACAAAGAAAAGAAAGGTTCAGAACTTAGGAATGTGAAAACTTTGTACCAAATGCCAATAGCACCAAAAAGTTACCATTCCCAAGGTTAAAACTTGTTCCATGGATTGGAGTTCTTCAAGGTTATGCATTTTTGTATTGATTGAAAGAGAAGTTTTATATAACATACAGGCAAAACCTTTTTTTTTTTTTTCTAATAAGTAAACGGTAGTTTTAATAGGAATAGGCAAAGCCCAAGTACACAAAGAAGTATACAAGAGATAAAACTTATCTAGTTTGCTATAAAAGAAACAAGAAAATCATGTACATTTAGGCCATTAAAATCTATAGCAATAGCCAAAAGAAATAAGGTGTGGAAAAATAAAGCTCTAAGTTTCTCTATTGTCCGCTCCTTGTCTTCAAATGTCCGCTCGTTACGCTCTCGCCATAAACTCCACATGATGCAGATAGGAATCATCTTCTACACAGCTTTGATTTGTGGCGCACCACCCGGCATTACCCAACTAGCCAATAACTCTACCACTGTAGCAGGCATCACCCAGTTTAACCCTATCTGACTGAACACTTCGCTCCATAAGTCTCTAGCTATCTCACAATATAACAAAAGATGATCCACTGTCTCTCCAGCTTTCTTGCACATACAACACCATTTTGGAATAATTACCTGGCGCTTCCGTAAATTATCAGTAGTCAGAATCTTACCCAGGGCCACTGTCCAAGTGAAAAAAGTGATTTGGGAGGCGCCTTATTCCTCCACAATCTTTTCCAAGGGAAATGAGAGTTTGGGAGCAAAGCAAGCGACTTATAGAATGAACGAACTGAGAAGGTACCCTTACCTGCAGGTGTCCACAATAGCTTATCTTCGCGCAAACCATACAACTTCAAAGAATACACTCGGCTAAAAAAAGCCTCAAAACTATTTATTTCTCATTCTTGAGATGCTCTACTAAAAGTGACATTCCAATGGACTTGGTCCCTTGAACGAGTCATGAGATCCGCCCCGAAGCTTCTTGATCACATGCCACTCGGAAAACGGATGGGAAAGTGTCTGCTAGAGCCTCCTCCCCACACCAAATGTCCCTCCAAAATTTTAAATGGGTACCTTCCCCCACTATAAATTTAGTATGACAAATAAACACCCCCCACCCACGTCTTATGTGCTTCCAAACCCCCACCCCATAGGACCCATTCCCCCTCTCTAGTACACCAACCCCCCCATAACCTACCATATTTGCAATCAACCACTAATTTCCATAGGACTTTCGGTTCCAAATTGTATCTCCAAAGCCATTTCCCAAGTAGTGCCCCATTAAAGGTTCTCAAATTCTTTATCCCCAACTCACCTGAAGGGATTGGTCTGCACACCTTATCCCAACTGATTAGGTGAAACTTGAATTCATTTCCCATCCCACTACATAAGAAGTTACGATAAAGTTTTTCGATCCGCACTGCCACGCTAGCTAGAATTGGAAATAAAGACAAAAAATAGGTAAGTAAGTTAGAGAAAGTACTCTTGAAAAGAGTCACCCGACCACCTTTCGACAAATACAGTCTCTTCCACCCTGCCGATCTTCGTTCTATTTTTCTCAATAACTGTATCCCAAATAAATAAAGCTCATGAAGCAGCCCCCAGTGGTAGTCCCAAATAAGTCATAGGGAGAGAAGCGACCTTACACCCAAGTGTGCTAGCCAATTGCCGAGTAGTACTGACAGTCCCAACGGGCACTAACTCTGATTTATTGAAATTCACTCTCAAGCCTGACGCTGCTTCAAAACAGAGGAGAAGCACCTTCAAAGCCCTAAGATGGTCTTGCTCTGCATGACAGAAAATTAGTGTGTCATCCACAAATAGTAGGTGGGAAACCGAGATAAGGCCCCTTTGCGGATCACCGACTGAAAGACCAACCATCAGACCGTGGCTAACTACAGCCGACAACATCCTACTTAGGGCCACCATGACGATAACGAAAAGTAAGGGGGACAAGGGGTCTCCCTGTCTTAGGCCTCGAGAGTTGTTGAAAAAACCCTCTGGATTGCCATTGATCAGAACTGAGAATCTTGCCGTTGAGATGCACCATCTGATCCACATACACCAATTCTCCCCAAAGCCACATCTCTTTAGTAAATACAAGAGAAAACCCAGTTCACATAATCATATGTTTTTTCTATATCCAGCTTACATATAATCCCTGGAGTGCCAGACTTAAGTCTACTATCCAGACATTCATTGGCTATTAGAACAAAATCCAGGATTTGACGACCCCTTGGTAGCCATTGTTTAAAACCACCAGCGCATTATTCCTTTTAGATTTTCCTTTCTTAACCTCAACAACAAGAAGGAACAGCAAGCATCCTTGTCCTCTAATTATTTGCTTAGTTCTTTTAGAAACTCTCATCTTTCTTCTAGTGGCTTCAATAGTTTAAGAAATATAATATGCTTGATTGTATTTTTTGTCACATATTCCATATTTCATCCTATTACCTCTGACTACATTATCCTTTGTGTTACACCAAATTATAAACCAGCATGTGGTCCGTGGGCCTGCAAATGTTCTATGATGCAGAAGAAAAATCTACCAAATTGAAATATAGAAAAATAAACCTCCAAATGGAAACTTAAAAAAGAATCTCGACTAGTACTTACTGTAAGCATCCAGGTCGCATTCTCTACCTCGCGGGGATTGGACTTGACATAGCGGTGATTGAATGTGCAGCCCACATGGGTGTCTACCTTATGATCGTCCCTCAGATGGGCTACAAGAAAAGGGATGTCTCCAACTACAGGACACTCAGATCCTGCATATGGGCAATTGTATGGTCTGAAGCTACATTGAGCCTCATGCTCGAGCTTGCTGTAGTAGGGGAAAATCTCTGTGCATCCCAAGAAGCCATACTTGCAGGGGAGTTCAAGTGACTCTGCCACCTTCTCCAATGCTAGACACCTAATATCTCCAAGCTCTTGTCTACAAGTGGGGCACCGGTTATGTACCCTAGTTTTACAGGTAGAACACAGAGTATGTCCATTCTGGCACTGCAAAAGTATAAAGGCAGAAATCAACTACTTCCAACCAAGCAAGAAACTATGCTAACATTCAAAATACATTACATCCTAAGACTTGTACTGCTATTTTGTTCAGAAATAAAAAAGTTACATCATAGAAGGAAACTTAAAAAACATGCAATTAAAATAGGCCAACTTTTTTTGCAATACCATTATCAGTGCTTAAGGCAGCCAGTGAAAGACATGTTTAGCAAATCTAGACAGATCATATATAGCATCTACTCTCAACAGTCCTCTAAGAAATTATAAAACGTGCTTATATAATTGAAGCAGGTTTGAAAAAGATTTCCAAATTTGTTTAAAGCGTTAAGGTTATACAAGGTAATCATTGTGTCAACTGTGCAGAGTATATCAGCCATATCATGAACATAACTTCCCAGTGAAAAACCCCTTGATCCCCTTTCAAATAGAAACTAATGTCAGGGATATGCTTAATATCTAGTAAATATACATCTGAATTCAGCAAAAAGAAAATGTCACATTGGAATGAAGTAGGAAAAAAATAGATAAAGATATATACACAAATAATGGGAATGAGATATGTTCTGCCTCACAAAGCCCAACTACTATCTCGAACAAAATTTAAACTAAAAATGATCCTACAATAATTAGTTCTCATCAATTGCATTCCCCAAATGCGATGTAGAGCTGGCCGCAGCAACAAAATAAAGAAGATCTAAGAAATTCAACCCAGCCCTCTATTCTCAGAGACACCGCATACATTCAAAGAAAACCACAACCTCAGCCAATCTCAAAATCCATCAAGCATGAAAAAGAATATCAGAAAGCCAAGAGCCATTACTCAAAATCCATTCTGTAATCATACCATTAGCTTCAAATACAGAAACTTATACACCAGGTTCGCCAACTCCCCCAAAACAAAAAATAGCTCCAACCCAAAACTTAAATACGAGTTTTGCATAAGAAAAGCAAAAAAAAAAAAAAAAACTGATCAAATACGTGCCGTGCCACAAACACCCTCTCTATAGACAGACTTGCATCAGAATTTTACATTTCCAATCACCAAAACCCATCAGATGAAATTCAACTTCAAAATCATCTTCAACACCAAAATCACCCAAATGGAACCAAATCACAAAGCAACCCCTTGATATAATTGGAGAAAGAGACACACCTGGTGAATCGGAGGGTACATAGAGTTGGTACAGACGGGGCATTCGAGAAGTTCATGGACGCTAGTGCTCCGAGAGGGTGCCGGCGGGACGACATTGTTGCGGGACTTCAGCAAGGACTCGAACTGATGGTCGTGTTGGATCTCTTCCTCATCGATCCCATCCAAAGACGACACGCATTCAAAGCTATCCCTTTCCATTAAAAATTGCGATATTATATGCTACAAATAAACCATGCCAAAGAAACTGCAAAAAACTGGGGGAAAAAAATCATTCACTTTCTTCTGATGTGAATTTCTTACACGGTTCTTTTCGTTGTTTCATTCGGTTTTGCTTCTCTGTTTCTAAATAACTAAACATGGAGTAGCAGACAGCAGAAAAAGATCAGGATCCTAAGTTCCCAACGCTTTTAAAGCGATATGCTTTTCTTGGAGAGTATTTCTCGAAGAAGACGGAATGGGTCACTGTCCAACTTGTCATAAATATTATTACTTTCTAAAAGACGGTTGGTGCTTGGAAATAAAGGACCAAACTGCATTCATTCTTCTATTTTTCTCATAAAACAGTAATAATTAATTACATTTTCTTGTTTTTCCCCTATTAAACACACATATTTTAGTCTTGATGTAGATTGAGATATAAATGTGAATATTCCTCCACATCGTTTATTCTTAATTATCAGAATTAGACACCAGTCACAAAGGAATTTGTATATTGGTAGAGCCCTAACCGTGAGTAGTTGGTTTGTAATATGGTTCCTTGTATATATCAGTCACAGCTGTAACTTCGCTTTCATTAATGAATGCAGTTTATTTTCCATAAAAAAATTTAATTATCTCAGGACATAAGCTTAATAAAGAGAAGACTACCATTCATTTCAATGCCAATACCAGAAGGTATGCAAAGGACTTTATCATTAGCATTGCTGGAGTTAGATCTTCATCATGTTTTTAAAAGTATCTTGGTTTACCTACTCCAATTGGTAGATCAAGACACAAAGCCTTCAAGAGCATCTTCGACAAAATTAGGAGCAGGATCAGTAATTGGAAGTCAAAGTTTCTATTTCAAGCAGGGAAGGAAATCCTCCTCAAGGCTGTCATACAAGCTCTATCTACTTACGGCATTGGGGTTTTTAAACTCCCAAAATCTTTACTTAAGAAGATCAATAAAGTGATGCACTAGTTCTGGTGGGGATAACAACAAAATGAAAGGAAAGTGCATTGGGTCTCATGGAGTCAAATGGGGAAAGCTAAGGCTGCAAGTGGACTGGGATTTCGTGACTTGGAAAGTTTCAATTTGGCTTTATTGGCTAAGAAAGGATGGAGGGTCTTACAACATCCTGAATCACTTGCTTCACAGATCTTGATCAAAGTATTTTCCAAATTCATCATTTTTTCAAGCAAAGCTTGGGGCTAGACCCTATTTTATATGGAGAAGCATCATAGCAGCAAGGAAATTAGTGGGCGAATGCTCATTATGGAGGATTGGGAATGATTAAGACACTAGTATCTAGAAGGATATATGGCTGCCTCAACCATCAACATTTAAGGTTCAAAGTCCAGTATAGATTCTGAGTGCAAATGCAGTTGTGGTAGAGCTCATTAACCATGAAGATAAGCAATGGAAGGTGGATCTTGTGGAATCAATTTTTGAAAGAAGAGAAGTAGAAATCATTAAAAGGATCCCAATCAGTTCTATTGGATCTCCTGACAAGCTATTCTGGAAATGCACAAATAATGACCTACTTTCAATTAAAAGTGCTAACCATCTGCAAAAGGAACTCAATGGATTGTTGAAGGGGCAATCATCAAAAGCTGCCTCTAAGGAAGTTGGGTGGACCTGCTGCTGGGAGTTTCAAGTTCCCAATGCCACAAAGGTCTTTGTGTGGAGAGCCTGCCTAGAGTCCTTGCCCACTAATCTGAACTTGTACAAGAAACAAATTATTGAGTCTCCATTCTGCCCCATCTATCTGAGAGAAGAGGAGTCTATGGTTCATGCACTGTGGAGCTATATCTCAGTTATGGACGTGTGGAGTCAGTGCCCAGCTGCTTTTCATAAGAGCACTCTCAGTGTAGACAGTTTCAGAGGAATCTTTGAAGGCCTTAGTGCAGTAACTAAGCAGTAGACCATGGAGGTATTTGCCATGACAACAATGAAGATATGGTTAACAAGAAATGAGTTGGTATTCAAGGGTTCATTTTTACATCCTTCGTTGGTAGCACAACATGCTAAGCAATTACTGTAAGATTTTAAAGAGTTGCAGTCTAGTAACAATTCAAAGACTCGAGTGACAAATGTTGTGATAGATAAATGGGAACCTCCTCTAGCAAACTTCTATAAAATCTATTAGGATGGTGCTATAAATCAATCTAGTGGCAGTATTGGAATTGGAATTGTTGTTCGAGATCTTGATGGTAATGTCATGGCTACCCAGAGGATGAAGAGAGCATGCTTCAATGACCCCTGCCTGGCAGAGTCCATTGGAGCTTTCCAAGCTGCAATATTTGCCTCTGAGCTTGGTCTGCGAAATGTCATATTAGAAGGGGATTCTCTTCAAGTAATTAGGGGTATTTCTCAACAAATAGAAAGATGGGATAGTGCTGGGATGTTGCTTTCTGAAGTCAGATTACAATTATCTAAGTTTGCTAGTTGGAATGTTAGACATGTTAAAAGGATTGCTAATGGGGTTGCACACTTGTTAGCTAAAAAATCTCTTGATTTAGAAGAGGATTTGGTTGATATGGAAGATTATCCATCTTATATTCTTCCCTTCATTTCTTGAACTTTATCAATAAAGTCAATATTTCTTATAAAAAAAAAGAAAATCTAATAGTTTTGTGGAAAAATGATGATTAAGATTTTTTAATTGTTTACTTGAATTTGAATATATCAAATAAGAGGGATACACACATAAAGTTGGTCTTATAATATTTATTAAACATTTAATATTATTCCAAGAAATTCAAACATAGCCTTAAATATTATAAAGTTCTCTTTGTGCATATATTTCTCTTTCAGTTAATATTTTTAAGTTATTGTCAAATCTTTTTTGAATCTCTACTGTAATTTTATTTTAGAAAAACAAAAACATCTTGAAAGGTATGGGTGGAGTGCTTGAAATGAAAGAGACGACTTCTTCTGAAAATGCATTCTGCCGTTCAAAAAATTAAAAGTTACTTATGCATATTTATATAACAAAGTTTGTCACTCTTACACGAGATGGATTCCAACACAATAGATTTATCTTGAAGGCATTTAATTCATTACTTTATTCTCATTTTATGTACCCTATTAATGGTTTTCTATGTAGCCAAACAAATTTCTAAATGTAGGAATCTTTATAACTTTTGGACCAATATCATCTCTTGAACTTTCAGAATCTACAGTTGGGAAGACCAATAAATTGGTTAATTCCCAAACTTTATTTTATTTTATAATGAAAATTTATAATCTCTTCTCAAATAATATTTTGGGATTTCCACCGATAATGAGGGAACTGGTGGAGCTCAAAGAAAAGATTAATAATGTCTTGCTAATGATAGATAAGGGTCTGGTCTTAGAATTGGAGGTGGGTCACTCTTCTGTGGTGGGTGTAAGTGGGGGAGCCCATGATCTATCTAAGGTTGTTGGGCATGTGTTATTGCTGGGCCATCCCTCTGAGACCTTTGGGCCCTCACGGTTGGGCACAATTGTTAGAAGTGAGGCCGAGCTTAACCATAAAGGAAATGAGAAAGTTGGGCTTGTTATGTTGAAGTTGGCCCAACCCATTTCACCTTGGCGGGTTAACACTGTCTATGAGTCTTTGTTGGGCCACAGGTTCTAACCTTCGAATACCCACCAGAAAATGCCTTTTGCTCCTCCGTTAGTGGTGGAACGTTCCCAGAACATGTCAGCGGTGGCTTCTGAGCTTCCGCATAGTGTTTTGATATCTGGTGAGAATGATAGTTGCATTAGGAATAAGGTCTCGAGGGGTTCATCTTTGATAAATCCTCTAGGGGAGTTCTCGGTTCCTGTTTAGGTGATAGACCCTTCAGAGATTACTTCACCTGTTGTTTTGGGGCCTACATATTGTGCCCAATCATTTGTGTTTGCTCCTGTAAGGACAAATGGCGTTGGGACAACACTGTCGTTACATCCTAGACTTGACAAAGAAGGAACTTTGCATTCCGATACTTTGTTAAGTCATTCCTTTTTGTCAAAAGGCGACCCTGAGTAGGGAAAGTGTTGGAAAGTGATAACATAGACGTGGGGGTGGATGTGCCAATTTTCATGTCTTTTGAAAAAGAAGGAAATGATTTTATGTAGGCTATGTTTCTTTCTTCTTGTCTGCAATATGAGGAAGAATAAATGGGGTTAGGGGAGAAAAGAGGTTGGAGGAAATGTAGATGATGATTAGGAATGGGAATTATACAGAACCTTGGGGCATCAATGGAGGGAGGGTCTCAACTCTGCACCTTTATATTCCTTGTATTTGCATTCTAATATAAGGTTGACATCTTCAAAATGGGTGCTTGATAAAGTAAAAGAAATTCAAAATTGTGTGGATATTTCATTTAAGGGCTTTGAAGAACAATTTTGGGCACTCTTCTCATTGCTATTGAGTCCAGCCGCTCTCCATCTACAAAATTAGCTTCAAAACGTGACATGGAGTTAAAGAGACTTACTTGTTCCATTAATTTTGATATGTAAGAATGCAATGTTAGCCGAGGTAGATCCAAGGGTAGGGTGACAAGTTTGTTTTCGTGAAACTCAATATCTAATCATGGAATGTTCGGGGGTTGAATAATCTTAACAAACGTTTTCGTATCAATAATTTGTTAAAGTTTTGGAAGGTTGATATAGTATATTTGCAAGGAACTAAATTGAGATAGGTTGATAAAAGTATTATCAAAAGTTTGTGGGGCTGTTCATATGTGGGATGTGCTTTTCTCGCTTCTAATGAGGCATCGGTTGGTGTTTTGGTGATGCAAGATAGAAGGGTAGTGGAGAATTTGGAGGAGTGTACGTGATAGTTTTCGGTAGCTTGCCATTTTAGAAATGTGGTAGATGGCTTTGAATGGGCTGTTGCTGGAATTTATGGCCCAAATATTGATAGTTGTAGAAGATTGTTGTGATAAGAGGTTGTTTTTTTATTAGTTGGTGGGATGTTCTTTGGTGTGTTGGAGGTAAGCTCAATGTTACTCGTTTCCCTAGTAACAAATCAAGGGATTCTAGTTTTTCTTTGGCTATGAGGGAGTTCTCAAAGTTTATTTTTAAGTTTGATTTTGTAGACCTAACTCTTGCAGGGATGCTTTTACTTGGTCCAACAATAGGACTTGGTTCCATTTGGACAGCTCCTAGTATCTTCTTCATGGGAGACTCACTTTTTCGAGGTGTACCAAAAGAGACTTTCTCAAATCTGCTTTGATCAATTTTCTATTCTCTTGTAATGTGGCGGTATTCAAAGGAGTCGAGAATATTTCAATTTCAAAAGCATGTGGCTTAAGGCCAATGATTTCAAAGACATGGTGAAACAATGTTGGTCATCCTACCAATTGACTCAGTTGAAGGGTACCTGAAGTTTTATATTGGCTAGAAAATTAAAGGATATGAAAGAAAACTTGAAGACGTGGAATGGGCAAGTTGTTGGGAATGTGGATAGACGTAAGGAGTCCCTTCTTGAGGAGTTACAAGGTTTGGAGAGAAGGTCGAAAGGTAGAACTCCTTCAGAAGCAGAGATTTTGAGGAATGGTTCTGAACTTGAGAGGGTGATTTTGATGAAGGAGATCTTGTAGAGGCAAAAACCAAGGGCACTCTGATTAAAAAAAGGGGATAAATGTACAAAGTTTTTCACAGGGTGGCCAATTCACATCGAAGGAACAATGCTATTGAGTTGATTGAGGTCGGTGGTACTGTTTTTCCTGATTAGTCTAACATCTAGGAGCACATTTGTCTCTGCTATGAGAAACTCCCAGTGGGGCAGTATGCTTGGAGGTCAATGACTCATTGAGCGCTCAATGGCTTGAGTGTTGGACATTGTAAAAGGGATGGTCAAGGATAAAGCTCTTGGTTCGGATGGTTTTATCATTACTTTCTTTCAGGAATGTTAGGACATAGTACGAGAGGATATCATGAGGTGTTTCATGAATTGCACTCTTTTGGTAAGTTTGAAGAGAGTCTAAATGCAACTTTCATTGCACTTATTCCTACGAGAGCGTGAGCTTTTGATGTGAAGGATTTTCGTCCCATTAGTATTGTCAATGGGGTTTATAAAATCATCTCAATGTCTTGGCCAACTGTTTAAGCACTGTTATGGAGAAGATTGTTTCAAAATCTCATGATGCATTTGTTAAAGGGAGACAAATTCCAGATTCTGTTTTAGTAGGTAATGAATGTTTGGATAATAGAATAAAATCGAGCAAGCAGGGTACTCTATGTAAGCTTGACATGGAAAGGGTTTATGATAATGTTAATTGGGACTTTTTGTTTTTTCTTCTTGGGATATGTGGCTTTGGGAGGAGGTGGTGTAATTTGGTCAAACATTGTGTTTCGATTGCATGATTCTTAGTGTTAGTGATTGGTTCCCCTGTAAGTTTTTCAATAGTTCTCGTGAATTGAGAAAATGAGATTCATTGTCTCCCCTCCTTTTTTCATTGTTATGGATGCTCTTAGCCACATGTTGGGGGTTGTGATTGACTGTGGTTTGTTGATAGGGTTCTTGGTGGGAGGGTTTTATAATGGATTAATGTTTCTCATCTTCTGTTTGTAGATGATATGTTACTTTTTTGTAATGTGAGTTTAGGTTATGTGCAAACTTTGAGAGCGCTTTTACTTTTTTTTGAGATTGTGTCTGACTTAAAGGTAAATCATGGTAAATTCAAGATGATTTTGGTGGGTCTGGTGAGAAATATGAGAAGTTTGGCAAACATTTTGGGTTGTCAGGTTTTCTCTCTGTTGATAAGATACCTTAGACTCCCTTTGGGGCAGCATCTAAGGCTAGAGCGGTTTGGGATGGGGTGATTGAGAAGGTAGAGAGAAGCCTGGTAGGATGAAAGAGGTTGTATTTATCAAAAGGGGAAAAATTACCCTTATCAAAAGAACTCTTCTAATCTTCCTACCTACTTTCTATCTTTATTTCTCATTCCAATTGGTATGGCTAATCGTATGGAAAAGATTTTTTGAGACTTCTTGTGGAGAGGTATCGGGGAGGAAGTCAAGTTTCATTTGGTTAGTTAGGGGAAGATTTGTACCCCTTTGTCATGTGGAGGAGTAGGGTTCAGAAGTTATGGACCTTTAGTAAAACCTTTATTGGGAAGTGGTTATGGAGGTATAATCAAGATAGTGAGTCCTTGTAAAGGCTTTGATTGATTCTAAATATGAGAGTACTTGGGGGAAGCTGGTGGTCTAATAGGGTTAGAGGTACTTGTGGTGTGAGGGCATGGAAAAATATTATGAATGGTAGGGATGATTTTGCCAAACATGTTAATTTTGTCGTTGGTGATGGTTCCATAATAAGTTTTTGGCATGATCATTGGTGTGGCGGTAGGGCTGTTAGTGTTGTTTTTCTAGGCCTTTTCGCATCACTCAAAATCTGAAAGTTTTAGTGGTTGAGGGCTTAGACTGCTCTAGTGGTTCACCTCAATAGAATGTACATTTTACTAGAGCAATAAATGATTGGGAAATGGATGTAGTTTCGAATTTGTTTGGCTTGTTGTATGCTACACATCTTAGCTATGTTGAGATGGGTAAGAGGGTTTAGATTCATACTTGTAATAAGAAATTTTCAATTTGTTCTATGTACAAGATGTTGTCTAGTCCGAATGTGGGATATTCTTTTCCTTGGAATTGTATTTGGAAGATTAAGGTGCCTTCAAAGGTCGCATTCTTCTGTTTGACTGCTTCTTTTGGGAAAAATCATGACTTTGGACAATCTCAAGAAGAGTGGATTATTTGTCATAGATTGGTCATAGATTGGTGTTACTTGTGTAAAAAATATGGCAAATCGGTGGATCATTTGTTAATTTATTGTGAGATGGCAAGAGAATTATGGTATGTGGTGTTTAACAGGATTGGAGTGGCATGGGTGATGTCTAGGAGGGTGGTGAATCTTTTTGTTTGTTGGATATATTTAAGAGGTAACTCTCAAATTGCCGCTATTAAAATATGATCCATTTATGTCTTGTGTGGTGTATCTGGGTCGGAATGAATGGTTATTGTTTTGAAAATAAGGAATGATTGGTTGACGAACTTATATGTTTCTTTTTTAATACTTTGTTTTTTGGATTTAAGCCATTGTCTTTAATGGAACTAGTGTTCAGGATTTTCTTGTTTCTCTCCCTAGTTCCTTGCTTGTAATTAGCTTTTAACATTTGTATGCTTCTTGTATACTTGAAATTTGCCTTTTTACTCGTCTTAATAAAATTTTCTTATTCATAAAAATTGAGGTCATTCATTGTTTCTTACTATATGTTGTATGTTTTCATCAATGAAAAATTTGTAAAAATCAACAAATTATGACATAATGTTACTTACCATAGATCATGACACGCTTATCATGTGAGTGATGATAGATTATGCACCGTGCTCAAGGAAACAAAAATAGAAAAATAGAAAATCCTATAAACATTAAGATAAAAATAATGAAAATCCAAAAATTTTAAAAATGGGAAAACACAAAGATCCAAAAAATAAATATATATTAGTTTTTAACGATAAAAGGGAAATATTAAGGAAAAGAAAAAAACAAGAATTTACCATGAGAATACCTTGGAGCTGGTCGGGCTTATAAGAGCTTAAAAACAGCCCGTCAATCCTGTGATGCCACGTATGAGGCACACCCATTCAACTATGTGACCGAGATGCATATGATGAAGAGCCTTTGATACCCTCTCACACCCCCCCCCCCTTTCTGTGTGACCTAACCCCCAAAATAAAAGAAATCGGAGCCCCTCTCAGCCCACCCCCTTTTTGTGACGGCCGCCCCATCTCGCGACGGTGGTGGTTAAGTGATTGCCCCTCTCAGCCCTGCGAGCTTTCATCTTATTTTGAGCATGATTTTGTTGAGTGGAGCAATTGTGAGCATGATTTTGTTGAAGAATAGAGGCTAACCAATCTGTTAGTGTCGTCTACTGAGCTTTTGGCTGAAGAAACCACAAAATCTGGAAATATGGGACGGAATGCCTAGGTAATTCATTTTTACTTAAGTAATTAAGTTATATAAGCTGTATAATGATGCTGTTAACAAATAAATCCATTGTGTCAAAGTAGTTTTTTTTTTATCAGTAAGGATGTTAGTGATTGCTGCTTTTTGATAAAAGTTATTACTACACAATAAATTGATATGTAGGAGAGAGTAAATTGATCTCTAAGTCAGGCTGTCATGGGCTCTATTGCAGAGAGTTTCCATGAATAAAATGGATGTTTCCCCAGCTATTAAATGGAAGACTCACAAAAAAAGATTTTACCTGTGAATAGTTTTGGTCTAAGTAAGTAACACGTACAGGCTTTGAACTTTTTTGGCCTATGGGTACCATGAAATCTTTGTGTGAATTGTTTTGGGCTATGGGTACCAGTTGCTAGGGTTTGGAACAACTATGGAATCTTTGTGAGAGAGATGCTGGTTCTTTGAAGTTCAATTTGTATTTGTATTTTTTCTTTTTGGTCTTTTTTCCTCTATTGATTAAATAGGACTATCTCTTGTGTATGTATGTATATACTTCAATTGTACTCACTTGATTAACTTTTAAAAACAACATTCCGTCAATGCAGAGTATCTCAAAGCCTAGTACCCTTGTGATATAGGAGGCTACCTTACATTTATGTGTACGCATAAAAAAGACCATTCTAAATTTTGACCAAGCAGTCTCCAATTAAGCTATGTACATGTATAAATTCGTAGATAATACTATCTGAAAAATCTGTTAGTGCTTCCTTTTTTCCACATTATGACAAAAAATAACATCTTATGGTTCTCATTTCAGTTCAAGTTCTTGGACTGTAAGAGGGGAAGACAGAGTGCCAATGGAGAGACCATTTTACTATTGAGGAATTCGAGCAAAACTACGGATTTCTGGAAAAGCCAATAGTTTTGGTAGAAGATTTTACAATTGTCCAAACTATAAAAACAAAACACAATATCAATTTTCTTAATGTATTGATCTTCAAAGTGACCAAAACAACTGCTGTAAGATGAAATTGGAGTTAGCTGAATGAAGGAACGAGAGGGTACTTCATGAACGTGTAGGTATCGAACAATCCAAATTACAAGCAATGGAAAAGAAATACAATGGAATATTGAAAGTGTTGATCATATCATGGCTATTTTTTTCATATTTTGTTATGTATTTTTTATGTTGCCAAAGAACAACAATGTGTGACGGCCAATGCTACAACTAATGTATTGAATATGTGATTAATGTATTGGTAACTTTTGGATATGTATTGACTGTTTAGAATGTATCGGTAACTTTTGGACATGTATTGACTGTTTAGAATGTATTGGTAAGCTTATGAATTTAGTTTATGAATGGTTGTTTAGAGTTTTTGTGCAGCTTAGAACATGTATGCATGAGTAGTATTCTTGTTGCTGATCTACAATTCTTGAGAGATCAAGTGACAATAACTCAGGTAGTATTCGTGTGAATGTGAGAAGTTACTCTCTCTGTTTGAAATTCTATATTTTTTTGTACGTTGTGCAACCGTTGGCATAAAAGATGTTTTTATGTTCAAGACAATGAATGTATATAGTGCGGGAGTGAGAGCCTATAACGCTTTAATTTCTTTGCTTTATTGATCATGAAGTTGAGAAATGTAACGATCCTATAAAAATCATAGGCATGCTTAAGCATGTTTAAGATGCAATTAAGCCGCTCACATAACCATGAATCACTAGGAATCCAAGCTATCTATATACACTTCCCAGAATCACATAATGCTAATGCTAAAAACTCAACACATTCTTCACAAGTACATAAAAAATCTCATATTCAGTTACATCCAAGTTCTCTAGATTCATACAAAAATAAATCTTCACTGCATTCTTCAGAATTACATAATCCACGCTCATAGTTTCAGTACAGTCAATGTTATTTACTAAAACAACAACATAATAGCTACAAAATCTTCAATCTACTCTTCAAAGCTCACAATCCATTGCGTTGCTCCTTGTCACAATAAAAATAAACATGGGTTAAATTAACACGGATGAAACTAGAGGATAAATTATTTGTCCATGACATGAGAAAAGATAAATAAATCACATACATAGTATAAGATAATTTGCACTAAGAATCTAAATGATGTGATATGTTCTCAGTTGTTGGCCCAAGATTCCTACATAAACAACAACAAAACACAAACTTTTTTAACTTCTTCAATTAAAAACCAATAAACCACAAATAATTGCAAAGCTAATATACCTCACTGAAGAACAATTATTTTTAGAATGCCCTTTATTCTTGCAAATACTATAGCGTCTTTTATTTGATGTTTACGTTTCCTTTGGGTTTTTCGCTCTCAAAACTTTGGGTCAACCTTTTGTCGGCACCTGTGGAGGATCCTGGACGGTTTGTGAAAAGTTTGATAAAACTTGACTTCTAAGCATTTGATCATCATTGCAAGTATCTCATCTATCTAAAAAATGTGTTTCCTGAGTATTGACATGACCTTCCATTGCAAGTAATTCTTGGTGAACCTTTTCCAGTGCACGAATGAGGTGATTGTGTTTTGCTTCTGACTGCGACCCAAGTTCGACAATATCATAAAGCTGTATCATCGTCTTGCTTTTTCTCAGCATATGATCATCTAGTGATTGCTGAAATTGCCCTTCAGGACATGATACGTCACGAATGGGTCGACTCTTAGCAGTAATAGTCCATCTTTCCAGAACATAATGCTGTGGTAATCTATTTAACTTGGCTTTCTTGCCAAAAACACACAAGATATGCCTACAGAGAATCAACATAAATTCCCACATATGGCATGTACATGTGGCATGTCCTTCATCACCCTCCAACGTCACGTGGTAAAGATGTGCTTGTTTACCATAAGCTACGACTCCATATGTCTTGGTCTCACCCCTTTGGACAACTTTTTTGCTAGGTACAGTAGACTATTGAACAACTCATCTTGGAAGATCATGAAAGATTTTCTTGTATAAATTGTTGTTGCCTCCTCTTCAATTTTAAGAGGTGTCTTCAATATTGCACGGGTAGATTTCATCCGCACATCCTTCTCTTTCTCTTTAAAGTGACGTGCATTTAGAGCTTTTTCATACTGATGAACAATGTCACTAATCATAGTGCTTGAACAAACATAGTCTTTAAAGAATTTGTTCATGTTTTCACTCATTTGAGTTGTTGACATGCCAGCACAGAATGTTGAATGCAAGTAGGTCGGAACCCACTTATCTCGTCGGATGTAGAGATTTTGTAGCCAAATATTTTCTCCTAACTTATACTTCACTAATATTGAAGCCCATTCCTGTTCGAACTCATTAGTGGTAATTGTCTCATGGATGCAATGACGAAAATCTTTCTGAAAGTCCGAAAACTTGTTATATACATGAGCCAAGTGTTCGGGAAACTTTTGTAAAATTTGCCACAAGCACAACCTATGAGTTGTATTTGGGAATACCTCTGCAATGGTCTTCGCCATTGCTTTGTCATCGTCGGTAATTATGGTTGAAGGGGCACGCTCAAGCATTGCCTCTTGCCATATTCTCAGTAACCATGTATATGATTCGGCTGTTTCATTAACTAACAAATCACAACCAAACATAATGGTATGATGATGATTGTTAACTCTTGAAAATGACACAAATGACATTTTATAAATGTTGGTCAGGTACGTGGCATCAAATGTGACAACATCTCCAAAATATTGTTATGCTGCTCTTGAACGAGCATCAGCCCAAAAACAACTTCACATACATCCATCCTTATCAATTTGCATGGAGAACACAAACCTAGATTCTTTGAGTTGTCGATCAAGAAAATAGGAATATAATCGTTGAGCATCCCCCTCTTCAAATACTTTTCTCCTTTTGTTTCCTAAGTAATTTTCAACATCCTTCCCAATACAACCAAAATTGAAGTCACCATCTGATTCTTTACTCAACACCAACATAATCTTCATTGTCGATACACCGGACTTATTCAAAGTCATTATAAGTTTTTTTTTAACCTTAGTACCTCTCATGTATCCACGGAGGAACTAGTACTTCTCAGTGTAAGTAGAACATGGTTATACCCAACCATAAACTTGTTCACTATCCACTTTTCACCATCTTATTTTATACCCATCAAGACTTTACATCCAATCTTAGTCTCGGCAAGTTTAGGCATAGGTCGTTCTTTTGCTTTGCAAGTTACCCACCGAAATCCTTCCATTGTACAAATATAGTCTACTTCACATAATTTTTTATCATCTTTCGACAATCAAGTATGATTCGTATGAATTGTAAAACCTTTTCGTCTACCATCTCTCTTGTAAAATACTTGGGCGTTTTCCACATCGTCAAATAACATACCAATGACTGGCTCCAGCGGACCACTAACCGGATTGACTTCTCCATCCACATTCACTCAATCTTCAACATTCATGCCATTTTCAACATCCATACCATCTTTAACATCCATACCATCTTCAACTTGTTGATTATCATCTTCAACATTCACCCCATCCTCACGTTCTTCACTATCAAACCAATAAATTTGTTCATTCCATACAAAACCACAACATTAAAAAGTCATTATTTATATAAGAGACATTATCCAGCAATGTGAGATTTTAACACTAACACACTAACTATTCTAACACACACTAATGATAGATATTCTATTTCAAGTTACTTTACATGCAAATCTGGAACTACGCAAAGTAATGAGAAAAACTCTACTCAATCTGAATGAATAATTCTTTCATATTGATATTCCCTCTACTCAATGCAAAGGCAAATATAAAATTGAAGTCTAGCATTAATTTCCTTGTGTGATGTTTTTCATATGAAATATCATGATCAATGTGGTAGACTCATTCATAGTATACCAAAAAAAAAAAAAAAAAGACTCACTCATACAATAGCATTGACCAATCGTTATATTAGACAAAACTATTTTAATGAATGCTTACTGTTATATGATTTTCAAGCGGTCCTAAGGTATTCTCTACCTAAAAAATTGGTTTTTCTTTGAATGTGGGCCTGTCTAGCTTCTTAGCTTGGGGATTTTATGATACTATTTTCCAGGAGTCTCTCTCTCTCGGTCTTGTGTGTATCAGTACGTTAAAACAGGGCATTTCAATAGACTTTAAGAACTAGGAAAAAACAAGATTTTCTGAAAACCGAATAAATGAAGATTAACAATAAAACAACTTACATTACTTTCTTCCCAAGTTTCATTCAGCCAATTTGCCATGAGAAATCGCACGATTTTATGAATGAGAACAACTTCTGAAAATGAGATGTGTGGGCGTCGGAACTGTCGGTGTCAAAATGAGAGGTGGGCGTCGGAATGAGAGATTGGTGTCGGCAAGAGATAGACTGAGGTGGTGAGCGTAGGCAAGAGACGGAGACGGACTAAGTATCTTTGAAAGGGAGAAACAATTTTGAAAGGGGGTTGTGTGAGCTTGTGATTCTCTGTGGGTGTATATTGTATTTGTTATGTGTGATGTCTGATATGGCATACTGGAGGGCTATTTCTATACTAAAAGCAGCCGGATCGGCTAGAAGCGCCTCTCAAAAATTACCATTTGGAGAATAATATTTACAAATTTAAGTGTGGAGCAAATCTTTTGAAAAAAATATAGGATACACTGAAAAAAAATGGGATCCACTAAAGAGATGCTGGCTTAAGACTTGCACGTCTAAAATTTATACTAACATTACTCAAGATGCATTATCCTAGACTTAGCCAATGTTTAGGAACACAAACAATCTCATCTCATATCAAAACTTCTCATAATTTCATTCTTAAATATTATTCAAACATAAACATTTTGTATTTTTAAATTTTTTAACATTTTCATCTAATTATTATAACTTCCCTAAATTTTAAAGGTAGGGGAGTCCTGCCTAGCAGCTTCGCACAATGGTAATGGGGCAAAGAACTCTTAACTAGCATTCTTTTTTTTTACACATGCATGAGATGCCCATGTAATAATATTAGCAGCGTTTACTTCAAGTTTAAGAATTCATCAGTAGGGGTGAGCATTGACTTCGAAGTTCAAATCTCCACTTCAACTTTGACTTGTATAGGCTCCTATCCGATTTCGACTTCAACTTGTTGGAATGGAGTCGAAGCGGAGTCGAATTTGAGTTTTCAGCTTTCATTTTTTTTTAGTTTCATATTTAGCCCATTTTAAAAGAATTTTTTATGGGTTTTCAAATTTCAATTTTTTCAACTTATTTTTAGATTTAATATCTAACTTATTTTTATACTAGATTTATACAGTCTATCTCTAATTACATGTATACTATAGTATTGCATATTATTTTTAGTGTTTAATTACATGTTATTATACTATAGTATTACATGCTATTATATTATAATAATGTCTAACTTATTTATAACTTATTTTTACACTAAACTTGTTTTTAGTGTTTAATTACATATTATTATACTTTAGTAAATTATTATTATGTGTTATTAATTTATTATGCTAGACTTATTTGTTATTTCTATACTATTGTCTAATTTATTTCTATACGAGACTCATACTAGAGTGTGTAATTACATGTTATTATACAATAGTATTATTACATGTAATTATACTAATGTATAACTTATTTCTAACTTAATTATATACTAGACTTTCTAGTGTCTATTTACATGTTTATACTTTATAAATTAGTATTATGTGTTATTAACTTATTATACTAGACTTATTAAAATTAGGGGTGGGCAGCGGGTGCCTGCCACCCCCTGCACCTCCCTGTTCGCCCCGCCCCTACTTGAGTGGGGAGGGGGATCGCTCCATAAATTCCTCGCCCTGCAACCGTATGCCTAAGGCCAACCAAACCCCCCCCCCCCGGGCCGATTCCTCAGTTTCTCGAACTCTCTCGATCTCGAATTGTCTCTATCTCTCTCATCCCAGACCCAGACTCCCAAGCAGCCAAACTCTCTCGAACTCTCTCATCTTGAACTCTCTCGATCTCGTTTGCCATGAAAGTAATAGACGCCGTCAGAGAGGACTCAATTGGGTTTGTTGTAATAGACGACGTTGAGACTGAGAGGAATCGATTTCGTTTGCTATGAAAGTAACAGACGCCGAGGTAGATGAATCTCTCTTGGGTTTGTTCATTGTTGTAAAAGACTCCGAGATGGATCTCTCATGGGTTTGGGTTTGTTGTAATCGATTGGGGGAGCCAAGGAGGGGGCAGACGGATGAGGATCCACCCCCGCACCCCGTGCAATGGACGAGGTACCCCGCCCGCGCATGGACGAAAGAGGATTACAGGGAAAAAATTCCCACCCCCGTCCATGCGGGGGCGGGGGACGGGGAAGGGGTGGCCCTGCCCCGTAAGGAGCGGGTAGCACCTCTAATTAAAATACTAGTGTTTAACTTATTTCTATACTTGATTAAGTATGGTAGTAATACTATGCTATTTATATATACTAAATTATCATTATTAGTCTATTTATATTATAATATAAGTATATTATTTTATAATAATTAACTCATAATAATATATTATTGAATTTAACTATAGAATTTCTACCTATACAACTATATAACTATATTAGTATATATGATAAATATATAAATAAATACATATTTTTATAACATATGTACAATATCAAAATTGGATTTGGAGGGCAAAGTTGAAATTCGAGTGGAAACATAAAGTCGGAGTAGGATCGAATTCGAGTTGATCAAACTACACATTCGACGCCGACTCCGACTCCGACTCCGACTCTATTTGAAAAATAAAAAAAATCCAAATTCGAATCCAATTGGATCATAAATAGGTATCCGATGAGCAAAAATTCCAACCACTCCAAACCCTAAAATAAATAGAATAAATACACACATACACCCGCTAAGGGTAGGTTTGAGGAGTGATATGAGAATTTTATGTTTTGTTTTAGTATTTAAAATATTATGTTTTAGTATTATTATTGTTTTAGAATTTGAAAATGTTGAATTGAGATTTAAAAAAATTAAATTGTTTATTAAATTTTATATAAAAATTTAAAAAATATGTAATGATGAGATAAGATGATTCCACCCCCAAACCTGCCCTAAGAAAACGCCGGATTCGGATAAAACTGGAACAAAAACCCTCTTCCAATCTTCAATTCCAACAGTCTGCAGAGACAATGTTGTATGGTAGCTACTCATTCCAGCTATCATAAACCCTGATTTCGTTCTCTCCTTCTCCGTTTCTATCCCAAATGAAAATGAGCACAAAGTATCGCTTTCTTGGTATGACCCTTCAAAAACCGTTAATTTGATAAACCCATAGTAATCCAATTCAGCTTAAGCAATGGCCTCCATCGACATTCTCTCTAACCATAGGGTTCACCTCCCTAAACCCTGCATCCAACTCAGAAGATCACACCCAGTCTCTTGCCCCATTCTGATTCACCCAAAAATTTCGAATTTCACTCGAAAAAATCCAATTCATTCGAGATTTCTTCTTGGTTCGTTCAAAGTCTTTTGCAAGAAAAAATCGGAGTCCTCGTCACAGGTCGGTGAGGCTAGCGCAACCACCGAAGATGATTTTGTGACCCGGGTTTTGAAGGATAACCCAAGCCAGGTTGAGCCCAAGTACCGAATTGGCAAAAAGTTCTACACTTTAAAAGAAAAGGAGGATTTGAGCAGGAATTCCAAATTGAATTTTATTGAATTATTGTCGAAAAGGTTGGATTTGAAGCTGAAGTCTAAGAAAGAGAGCGAGGAAGGTCGAAATGAGACTGGAGTAGGGGATAAGGCTGTGTATTTGAAAGATATTCTGAGGGAGCATAGAGGCAAGCTCTATGTGCCCGAGCAAATGTTTGGGACTGCATTGTCAGAGGAGGAGATGTTCGATAGGGATTTGGAGTTGTTGCCAAGAATGAGCTTCGAGAATTTTCAGAAAGCGATGAGGAGTGATAAAGTTAAGTCGATGACTTCAAAGGAGGATACCGGTATGCCATATGGTAACCGTTACTGGAATTTCATTGTGGAGTTGAAAGAAATAGCGGGTGACAAGAGCTTGCATAGAACTAAATGGTGAAGATTACCCACCAATTAACTTGCTCTTTATAGTTAATAGTTTGTGCTTGTTGATACTATTTCGTGACTCTGCAGGGTTATGAGGCTGGATGAGAATGAAAGTGCAGCTCTTTTGGAGGAGTACACCGGTCCGCTATATGAAACTGAGAGGCACACTTCGGTAATATATTTTTTACTTTGTCGTCATTGACTTGCGATTCTTTTTTTATAGGCAATCAAGAAGTTCTATTTATAAAAAAAGAAAAGGAGGCATAGCCCAAGGCACTGACTTGCTAGTAATACCTATGGACCAAATAGCTAGTGGTTTTAAAAAATGGCCTGTGAGTAATCAATGTTTCAATTTGTGTACTTCATAAAAGAGAAAATTAGGCAAAAACCCTTAAGGGTTGGCTCAAGTGCTAAAGGCCTTGGTCTTGGTGGCATGATCCTTGCATAGGTTTGAATCTTCTTAGGTGCAAACAATTCCTAAGGGCCATCAGACTGGGTGATTTTCCCCTTAAATTACCCGGGATGCACTTGCTGGAAACTCCTTGTCGAGGGCCTGTGCACTACATGGATTAGTCAGGATGCTGTTCGCACCTAGTGCCAATCAGAAAAAAAAAGAAGGCAAATAAGCTTGAAATCTCAAACTGAAGTTCAATGCAAATGTATAAGAATACAAGGAAGGATGAACAAATGTTCTATTTCAAAATCTCAATCTATTCACAAGCTTGAATATCATATGTTCAATTTTTGGCCATGAACTTTTAGAAATTTTGCACACTTTAATGCTTTGGTTCTCAGCTATTGTACTTAATGGAAACAATGTCCATGACTTTCTTTCCTTAATTTAGAATGTATCTAGGTGTTTTCTTCTGTATACTTCCTATGTACACTGGCTATGCCTAGTTCTTTCGTATGAATATAATTTACTTCTTACTTATAAAAAAAAAAAGAAATTTTGTTGATTGTTTGAGTTTCATTTCATATGAAGAATGAGAGTTTGTTTATATTTCCTCAGATGTATTAGATCATTCTACTCTTTCAATATGTTTGGCACAACATTTGCACCATACAATAAGTTAAAAAGTTGGGAGATCCTTCTGCTGCCTTGACGTTTTTCTTGAATCTATTGCTGCAGTATTTGATGGGAAAAGTACCAGAGTACCCTCATCCAGTGGCGTCTTCTGTGTCTAGCAGAATGATGGTAGAGCTTGGAATGTTGACAGTGGCGATAGCTGTTGTAGCAGCTGTTATTGGGGGGTTTCTGGCTTCTGCTTTGTTTGCTGTTACCAGTTTCATCTTTGCAGCAACCGTATTTGTTGTATGGCCTATTGTCAGACCATTTCTGAAGATTTTTCTTGGTCTCTTATTGGGAATTTTTGAGAGAGTTTGGGATAATGTTATTGATCTTTTCAGTGATGGAGGGGTTTTCTCCAAGATCTCTGAATTTTACACTTTTGGTGGTGTATCTGCTAGCCTCGAGGTGTTAAAACCAATCATGATGGTCCTTTTGACTATGGTCCTTCTTGTCCGTTTCACACTTTCAAGAAGACCTAAGAACTTCAGGAAGTGGGTAAATGTTGCTTATTTTTGTAGTTTCTTTTTTCATCTTTCATCTGTTAGTTACAGGACTATTTTAGCTTGTGGATTAAATCAGAAAGGATCTTAATTAATACCGTTTCTTCTATATGCAGGATCTGTGGCAAGGGATTGATTTTTCACGATCTAAAGCGGAAGCTCGAGTTGATGTTAGTTACTTCGTTTTTTTAGGATCACTCCTTTGCACATCTTTCCAATTTTATTAAATGTCCGGATGATGTTCTTAATTTCCATGTTTGGAATGATGGTCTTTCAGGGTTCAACTGGAGTTAAGTTTAGTGATGTGGCAGGGATAGATGAGGCAGTAGAGGAACTCCAAGAGGTTTTGTATTTACCTATCTCATAGAATAGAACACAATAACTGAACATTCTGGCTTTCCATTCCTTTGCTCTTTGCTTTATCTGTTTACTTTGAGCTGATAAGAAATTTTGGGCTCTTTCAGAAAGTTTTTAAAAAGAGAAAATAAAAGTAAAAGCATTATTTTTTCCCTTTGTGTGATGTAATGAAGTTCAAATCATGAGGTTGACAACCTTTGCCATTTGAACTTGTGATATTGCACCTATACTTTTATTATCTATAGATTAAAAAAAAAAAACAATTACACCCAAGGGTGGTAATTTTTAACCACTGTTACTCAATTTTTCTGTTTCTTTCAGTTGCATTATTTCAAAATGCATAAAAGCCTGAAGAAAGTTTTTGTTCCAAATTGTAAAATTATACTTCTATGTTTATAGGTGTGAAGGCTAACTTCATTTCTTAAATTTTTTTTAATAAGTAAAAGTAAAGTTTTATTGATATAAAAGGCTTCGCCTAAGTACACCTTCTTTTCTTCACGTTCTCATGAAAACATTTCCTTTGCCTGCCTTTTTTCTGTATTTAATTTTCATGAAATATTAGTTTGTTCAGTTAGGATTTGTGCTAATTACCTAGTTCTTTATGTATGGAGAATCTTTCTTTGTCTTGTTTTACCTGTAATCTGAAATCATAGATAATGAAAAATGAAAATTTTAATAACATCATTATCATTCTGATGACTAGTTGGTGAGGTACTTGAAGAACCCAGAACTGTTTGATAAGATGGGGATAAAACCTCCACATGGAGTTCTTTTGGAGGGCCCCCCTGGATGTGGCAAGGTTAGTTATCATCCTCTGGTTTTGCAAACTGTATGGGTGAAATTTGGCAAATAGATTCTGAAGCTTACACGTACTTTTACAGACCCTTGTTGCTAAGGCCATAGCTGGTGAAGCTGGTGTTCCGTTTTACCAAATGGCTGGATCTGAATTTGTAGAAGTTTTAGTTGGTGTTGGTTCTGCTCGTATTAGGGATCTATTTATGCGAGCCAAGGTGAGTTATAGTCCTGATTGTGAATTTTATTTTAGTTTTTTGAAAATTTTGATTTGTTTTTTGGTGACTTGTGGCTCCTCATTGTGATTGTGTCCTTTTGGTTCATGTCATATGTTCCAAACTTGGTCCTTTAATATGCTTATTTGGGGTTTAGAGAGCTGCTGATTTTTAATCAATCCTTACCTGGCAAATGGTTGTGAATTTATGTGAAGGAGAGGTATATCTATGAAGGAGGGTGGTGGATGCAAAGTAGAGGGTTTCCTGGTTAGGGTGGCTTTTCAATGTAGTAAAGAGGTCCTTATGGGGTCAGTTAAGGAAGATATTTGCGGTCGGAGAAATTTTCCAAATTTATTAGGTTTGAGGTAAGGGACGACACACGAATTTGGCATGAACTTTGTTGTGGTGATGCGTTGTTAAGAGACGCATTTCCTGAACTTTACGAAGTGCATGCGATACAGATTTAACAGTGACAGAAATTCAAAGCTCTATCAATCGTATCTTTTTTCCCTTCATCATGGTGGTAAGTCAAGAAAGCATGAATAATCACTTTGGTTTGGTGTTAGTGTAAAGAGATGAGGACTGATGAATTTTGCTGGTTTGGAATTAAGTTCGCCATGCCAAGGATGGTTATTGTATTGCTGAAAGGCGATTTGGTAGATTGTAAGCATAAGTTCAAGTAACAAACTAAATATGCTCCCCTAGGGGTTGGCTCAAGTGGTAAAGGCCTTGGACTTGGGGTATGCTCCCCCCAGGTCTAAGGTTCAAATCCCCTTGGGTGCAAACAATCTCTAGGGGCCAACGGACTGAGGGATTTTTCGCTTGAATTACCTCAAGTACACTTGTGGGAAACTCCTTGCCGTGGGCCTGTGCACCCCTGGGATTAGTTGGGACGCAGTTTACGGACACTTGGTGCCAATAAAAAAAACCAACTAAATATGTTGATTAATCTGGAAAGCACAAGTACTGAGTTTTTTGAATTTTTTTAAACGTTGTTTACCAAGTGCATGCAATTTTGCTTTATTGTGTGCAAATCTGTGGATATGTTTACAGTAGATAGGGCCGGTGGCCTCTTTTAATTATTGTTGTTTTTTTTGTGATTATTATTATTATTTTTGTTATTGAGTTTTGCTACATATAGTCACTTTTACGTTCTCCTTGCGCACTCTACTGATGTGATTGGTCAAAACAGTTATTTTATATTAAAAAAAAGTGATGCAGCCAATCACATTAGTGGAGTGCGCAATGAGTACACAAAAGTGACTTCATGTAGAGTTTTTGTTATTATTTTGCTAGTTTTACTTGAGAAGGCTTTGTCAAAACAATTTAATTTTGTGTTTGGTTGAAGAAAAATTGAGAAAAAAGAAGAAGATAACAAGACAAATTGAGAAGGTTAGCAGATATAGAGATGCAAAGTTTTCAGTTTTTCAGTTTAGTTTTTTATGAGTGTGTGCTGCACACATGCGTGCCTATGAAGGCAGGTGGATAGAATTATCAAAGAGAAGTGGCAGTGTTATCTTTTCCTAAGAACACCAGAATCATCCTGTATATTGGTGGCATATTATAACTTATTTTTCTAGGTAAGCGGTATAGTTTTCTAGTTATCATTGCAGAATTGAGTTTTCTAGTTATCATTGCAGAGTTGCTTAGCACGTGTGCTTACTTTGGAAGTATTTTTTTTTGTGATAACAAATATTTTCCCCGTGCAGGTAAATAAACCATCGGTTATATTCATTGATGAAATTGATGCATTGGCAACTAGGTATGGACACGTGTGCTTGTGGACGGAATTTTAGTTGGAGTGTGTGTGTGAGTGGGTATATATTGATACTTCATGAATGCTCATTTCTACCTCTATAGTCCAATGGGGATTGTTTGAACTCTAAACCTCTTAAGCCAGGTTTTGGTGCTCCACCATATAACTGGAAATAAAAATTGATGTTGTTTGAACTTAAAGTAGAAATTTGTGATAGAACTTGTGAAAAGGGTTGCATGTTAGTGGTTGACACAGAGCCATTGTCTTGTGTTGCATGTATCATAGATGAATTGGTCACAACTACATAGATTTAGGTTACATGTTGTATTTTGTTTCTCGGTTAATAACACTAGTGTTGGGGTGAAATGCTATATCTAGGTTTTTAAACAAGACCACACAGACACTAGGGCTAGTTTGGGTAGTGGAGAATACTCCACTGCTATTCATTATTTTATTATTACTTTTCACCTACTTTTCACTCTATTCACTACTATTCAATATTCTATCATTACTTTTTCACCACTATTCACAGAATATCTGAGATCACCTCACTATCCAAACGCAACCTTAAGATTGAAGTTCATGTGATAGCTACTCATTAGAAAAAAGATTGAGGGTCATGTGATAACTGGGTACCATCCATTTTCATTTAATGTGATATGAAGGTGATGCTGTCCTTACAATTTGAGCAGGGTAGATAAGGTGGGGTTCTTAGAATGTTGCATGATCTATGCTGGACAAATTTTATGAAAGATTATGAATGGCTGCCATATTAACTATATACTGAATGGTGCAAGGTTCTACCTATCAAGAGATGTGTTCATGAGAGAGAGAGAGAGAGAGAGAGAGAGAGGAAAAAGACATGTTCATGAATGAAACAAATAATCATGTGTTTGTTTTTCTATGATCAGGCGTCAAGGAATTTTCAAGGAATCTACAGACTACCTCTATAATGCGGCCACTCAAGAGAGGGAAACTACATTGAACCAACTCTTGATAGAGCTTGATGGGTTTGATACTGGTAAAGGTGTTATATTTTTAGCTGCTACAAATCGTAGGGATTTGTTAGATCCTGCACTTCTTCGACCTGGCCGTTTTGATCGCAAGGTTTGTCTTCATTACTGAATTTGAAAACATTATTAGCTGATCTATCTTGCTTTAAAAGAGAATGAAAAGAAACTGCAGGCATCAAGATTTTGTTCTTGGTGGGGGGGAGGGGTGGGGGGTAGGATAAACTGTCATTTCTACAAGTATGTGTCTGTGTCAGACACTGTAATGCAATGTACTTGACCGGCTGTTGGCAGGATCGGGATCTATCATGAACGACAGTTATTTATAAAGCAATTTACTGAGTCATTGGTGAATATGGATGTGATTATTTGACTGATTCAGTTTTCTGCTTGATTTTTCTTAAGCTCTGTGATAGCTCTATCAAATAGGTGGGGGGGGAGGGGTGGGGGGTAGGATAAACTGTCATTTCTACAAGTATGTGTCTGTGTCAGACACTGTAATGCAATGTACTTGACCGGCTGTTGGCAGGATCAGGATCTATCATGAACGACAGTTATTTATAAAGCAATTTACTGAGTCATTGGTGAATATGGATGTGATTATTTGACTGATTCAGTTTTCTGCTTGAGTTTTCTTAAGCTCTGTGATAGCTCTATCAAATAGTCATTAACTGTTTATTATCATTTGGGTTTTCTCTCTTTTAGATAAGAATTCGCCCTCCTAATTCTAAAGGGAGATTGGATATTCTGAAAATTCATGCAAGCAAAGTGAAAATGTCAGAGACTGTTGATTTATCCATCTGTGCACAGAACCTGCCTGGTATGCGTTTCTCTCTGGTGTTTTAGCTGTGTCTGCATTTCCAACATCTCAAACCATGTATATAATTACTAGGATGGACGGGAGCAAGGTTGGCTCAGCTGGTCCAAGAGGCTGCTCTCGTGGCAGTCAGGAAAGGGCATCAGTCAATTCTTCAGTCAGACGTGGATGATGCAGTTGACAGACTTACGGTAGGACCCAAACGTGTTGGAATAGAGTTAGGTCATCGGGGACAATGTCGTAGGGCTACTACTGAAGTGGGAGTCGCAATGACATCTCATCTGCTGAGACGATATGATAATGCAAAAGTTGAATTCTGTGATCGCATTTCAATTGTCCCTCGTGGTCAGGTCCTCTTCTATTCCCCTTACATCATCCTCTGTTTTATACAAAAAAATCCTCATGTTTGTATGCTGCCGATGTTGTGGTCATTGCACCCATCTCTAACTAATTCAAAAATAGATTTCGTCCGTACTAAGTGGAGGACTACAGCTAGACAATATGTTACTAGGGTGGTTTGGATTGAGAGAGCTTCTCAACTTATCTCATCTCATCTCATCTAATCATTACAACTTTTCCAAACTGCCACACAAAATATAATGAACAATTCAACTTTTTCAAATTCCAAAACAAAAATAATATTAAAAAATAATATTCTAACAATATTTTTTTTTAACTTTCAACTTTCATCTCATCTCAACTTACTATCCAAACCTCCCCAAATGCAAATATTGGGAATGCCCATATGGCCCCTTTGTACAGTATTGCAGCACTGGTTATCCACAAAAATGAAAAATATAGGATTACTTTTTACTTTATATTTGGTACCTTGTATACTTTATGTGTAGTTGGGTTATGCCTATTGTTCTTGTAATAAAATTTTATTCTTATCCAAAAAAAAAAAAGTTTATATTTGGTACCCATCTTCTTTTGGAGAAGTTCACTATTTGATGTTTTGGTGCATTGCTTTCGTTACTTAATTTTTCATAGATGGATTTGAATCAGATATCTTTATTTCACCTGTTATTCATGGTTTACTTGTGTGAATTGATGTGTGCAGACATTATCTCAACTTGTATTTCATCGGCTTGACGACGAATCGTACATATTTGAACGCCAGCCTCAACTGCTGCATCGCCTTCAGGTGCACTTCAGATTTTGCCTGTTTTGTGCTGATAGTTCTTATTGGAGGGCTTCATCTTTTTAACCAAGCTGATCTCAATGTCTAGGTTTTACTTGGAGGGAGGGCTGCTGAAGAGGTCATCTATGGACGGGACACGTCGAGGGCATCAGTCAGCTACCTTGCAGATGCATCTTGGCTTGCTCGTAAAATTTTAACTATGTTGGTCCCTCAATCATATTTTTATTCTTTAAGTTTCTGCTTGCTCTGATATTTTCTAATACCTCCTTTCTTCCTCTTCAACAGATGGAACTTGGAGAATCCAATGGTCATACATGGGGAACCACCACCTTGGAAAAAGAGTGTCAAATTCGTAGGACCCAGGCTGGACTTTGAAGGATCACTTTATGATGACTATGGTCTGATTGAACCCCCAGTCAACTTCAATTTAGATGATCAAATTGCACAGAGAACTGAAGAGCTGATAAGGAACATGTATGAAAGGACGGTTTCTTTGCTTAGGAGGCACCATGCAGCTTTGCTCAAAGCTGTGAAGGTAATTTGGTGTCAAACATACACTAAGCCACTATAATTTGAAAATAAAATTTAATCATTGGTTAAATATGCATATTGTATTCGCACAAAAATATACTGATTTACCTTTCATGACCGTATAGTAGTTCTGCAACTTAACTGACTTGTGTTCTCACCATGGATTTGGCATTCAGGTTCTTCTCGAGCAGAAAGAAATCAGTGGGGAAGAACTTGATTTCATCTTGAACAAATACCCTCCACAAACGCCTATAAGTAATCTTTTGGAGGAGGAAAATCCTGGAAGCCTTCCATTCGTCAAGCAAGAACGAAAGCTCGAGTTAGAGTATGCCGCCCGGCTAACCACATCACCGGGAGAAACCTAGTCGACGAGATACAAGGTGTAGTTTCATGCTTGGTATAGACTGAGATACAGATGCAGTTCTATATATAATATCAGCTAGATGGCCTTCCTACTTCCTCAGTCAGAGCATGCAACAAAGGCTACATTGGCATCCTTCCCCAGCAGACCCCCAAGAAAGAGATGCAATTTTGGCACATATAGTAGTAATATGGATGTTTAGATTGAATGTCATCAGTATGTTAAGAGCTGTTAAAACTATTTCTTGGAATGTAATTCAGAATTACCCAACTTCTTCTCTCCTAATATATAACTAGAAATTCAATTTATTTAGCAGCTTAGTTATCACATTTACAATCTTTGATATTGTTGTTGGCCTTTGGCAGAAACAATTGCAACTGTTCTTTCATAGTTGTTACCATTGGATGAGCGAGACTACCAATTTAATTGTTTAGCTTTTGTACATGTGCTCTAAACGACTGTCGTTTGCAGCTCCTGTGTATTGGGATTGGGGTCAACCGTCATATGTTTAAGAGATGTGAAATTACGAAACCATCCACGAACTTAACAGTAAGTACTAAAACGTACACGGTCGGTCAGTCAGGACGCAGGGAGAATCCAACCACCACCGTCTTCCTCGTCCTCTGCAAAATCTATTTTAGGGTTTCAGAGAACCACCGAAATCCCGAATATACCCCCTCCCTCCCAAATACGAAGACGAAAACTGAAACCTCGTACTCTCTTCTCAAACGGTGGCGCACGTTGTAAATCTATTTCCGGGTTTCATGTCCTTCGTAATCTTCGCTTTCATGTCTTATCAATGGAGATTGCCTCAACTCTTATTACCGTCGTCTCATCCCAACCGTTCCTTGTAGCCTCAACGGTCACCGCGCTCTCTCTGTTATTCGCCCGCTTCGCCGTCCGATCAGTCAGGTTCCCCAATTTAAAAACTCCCCAATCGGACGGTAGGGACTCCGCCGCGTCTCCGAAGAAGGTTTGCAATTGCGTTTGCTCTTGTAACTCTGGTCTTGTGGCTCCGGATTCGGCAACGACGGGTGCTCCGTACGTTAACGGTGGGACAGCGCAGATGGTCGAGAAGGCGTCTTCAGTAGCGGTGGCGGATCGGCTTTCGGGCGCGTCGATGATGGAGCAGCTGGTGCCGGAGATTACCACGCACGCGCTGAGCTACTTAGACTATCCGAGTCTCTGCCGCCTCTCGATGACCAATTCGCTCATGCGAAAGGCCGCCAACGATGACAATGCGTGGAAAGCGCTTTATCACAAGGTAATGATACTTTTATTGTAATGATCAACTTGCTGATGATATTTACTCGCATATTGAGAATCTCCCGGGAATTTGGAGCAATCACTCATTTTGTTGATGATTTTTGGTTGTTGAGGAGCACTGGGGATTATTAGAAGCAATTTTTCGTGCTCAACTGATTTGGGAACAGCTCAAATCATTTTTGAACCCTATAGCAAATCGAATACTCAAAGAACTTCTTTGTTGTGTTTTTTTGAATTGGGATGTGGATTGGAGTTGAACTCTGAAGTGGAATATGCTTTTGGATCGTTCCATCTTGATTTTGAGATCGATGTCACTATTAGTGTGTTTTTGTCATTATATTTCCAAATTATACACCTATGCAACACCATGTTTTCTGCTTAATAGGGACTTCCTTAGTAGTTGCCAGGTTTTGATTTCGTTGGATGTCATGATTGCAATATAAGGCTTAAATCTGCGTTTGCCCATTATATGCTGTTCACGTGTCATGTGCTGCTTATCCAGAATCACTTTCTGGATTCTGGACCTATCAATGAACTTTTTGTTTCTCAATTTCTTTTCAGGACTTTACATTGGAACAGGATAGCGTGACACCTGCAAATGGGTGGAAGGCTTACTATGCTGCTACCAGAGCCATTGTTCGTAATAATGCCGAATTCTTTAACATTATCAAGGAAAGGTCTGTTGCAGCAATGAGTCACTTTTGGCTAAATGCAGATTATGTAAAGTGCGTTCACGCCTCAGGAGAACTCTTTTCAGGGTATAATATTTTAGGCTACCTTACTGAAATATATGCTTGGGATGCTTTATTTTTGCTTACAGAAAATATAGTTTCCTATATCGTACCTCTTGTTAAGTTCATCAATGATGGATAGATTTTGTTTTATTTTGTTAAAGCTGTTTGGCCTGTTCATGCTACTATCTTATATGCTGCTCATATGTTCTGAGTTTTTGTTGTATGCTCGCATAATTATTGTTGGTATCAAAGATATTGACCAGATATGTCCATTATATATATCTTTGATAGTTGTTTCCGTGAAAATGAATTGTCTACATACTAAGTTGGATATGTACTGGAGATTTTTGAATTATTCTGCCGCAGGAGGAATTGGCATGAAGTGTCCTACAACATTGTGCCACTGTTTCAGTCGAGCTAATTTGTGGCACCGTATTTAAGCATGATGTTGCAGTGTGCACAATACATATTTGTTTTTTCCTTTTTCCAGATGCAGTTCTCTTGATTGGTATACTACAGCAACAATATATCCATTTGGATTGAGAGATGAGATGAAATAAGTTGAGATTGTTTGTGAATAATAGTGAGATTTGTGAGTTGAAATTTGTGAATAGTAGTAAATAGTAGTGAGCCGAGGATCTCAACTCATCTTTCAATTCAAACCGGCTCTTGTGCCATAGCCTTTGCTAGTGTGGGCTGGCTCAGTTGGTGAACCCAAAATTCCATTCACACGTGCCAAAACCTGTTGAAGGTTTGTGCACTGTGAATGCCAAAGTTGCTCTCAACAGTGAAAGGGGTTAGTACACGTTGAAGGGTTTCATTCATGCAAAATCTGGTGGCTGCTTCCCGGCATCTTGAGACTTTATCTGATCTCTACTGTTTGGTTTTAGTGTTTGTTTGATTGGAAGTGTAGTGGAGCTAAGTCATCATTGTTTCCTCCTTCAGGTATAATGCTGTAATACAGAGTTGGCAGCTTGCATTTAATTGGGAACACGGTGTCAACTTTCAACTTCGGGATGTACGCGCACGGGTTCTGACAGACATGGCTTGGGTTACCATGAAAACTATCGTTGACATTGATGCTGGGCCATTCAACGTGACTAATGTGTTTGAGCTCCATAACGGGCGATGGTACATGGTGCATCATCACAGCTCGATGGAGGTGGATGCTCCAATTGTGCATGCATAACAGAAGAAAAGAAGTGATGATATTAAATACAGGTCACCAAAAGAAAACAAAAATGGCGGTATTTGTTGGCTGGAGCAACTTGCTTGAAATTTCACGATCATGATTTCTTTAGATCATCCTTTTTAGTTGCCAGCCTCAATTTTGGTGGTTTTGTGATTAAAAAAAAAAGGGTCGTCCCTGTTTTCTTTCTCGCCCCCATTTCATTTTTTGCTTCGTTTTTTTTCTTTTCAATAGGAATGAGTATCGGAGCTTTACGGGATTAAATTACGCAGAGTTCTAAAGAACTTATTGCTCAAAGTGGAAATGAATTTTATACATTCTAATTTCATATTGCTTAGCGAAGGATTTGGATCTCAAATGTTGTTGTTGTTGTCGTCATCGTCTCCAGCAACCAAGCCTATATCCATATCACTGTCCTTTTCAGTTTCCACATTGCATGTTCGAACTCCATCAACCCTAGCCATGAACGAGGAGTGCGTTAATGTCTGTGGATGACCCGTTCTGTCTTCACAGCCGAATCCCCCTGACAGTGACGTCGTTTGATGTCGGATGAAATGGTTACGTGTAAGCTTTAAAGGTATTTAAATAATTACATGGCATGTAGGTTCCATGGTCTAGTGGTCAGGACATTGGACTCTGAATCCAGTAACCCGAGTTCAAATCTCGGTGGAACCTTTTGTTTTAAATTTTTTCTATCTTTATTCAGCTTGGCCTTTTTGTTATAATAAAAAGAAAAAAATATATTCATCATCTATTTTCTCATCATTCTCTCATATCATGATGTTGTATTAAATGATAGGTTCACAAGTGAAATATAATAAATAGTTTTCAATCATCTACTGCCACATCATGAGATGATGAAAAAATAGATGATGAGTAGTCATTACTTTTTTAATGTTTAAAATAAGATTCGGAGCAATAAATTAATTTGAGCCTTTCTTACAGTCTTATTATAGCTTCGTAGTATTTATTTAAAAATTAAGAATTCAAATAAAAAACATAGTATTTTTAATGAAGTGATATATCATATGAATTGATTATAAAAAAAATTATAAAGAAAGTTGTACAAAATTATTAAAATTAGAGCGTAAAAATCTCATACAAAATCCCTTTTAAAAAAGTAAAATTCACTTATTAATTTTATTTTTATGGTGTCTACTTTTTGTTGGAAAAAATGAAATGAAACTTATTCGTCTAAAATTTATATTTACCAATTACTCTTTCAAATATGATATGCCCCTTTAAGAAAACAATTAATCTTTATTGAAAATACTTTACCACAAAAATAATTATAAAATTATTTTTATTATAAAATAATTATATAAAATTACGTTAATTTATAAAATTTACTTTTAAAAATTTATCGAACAAAACCGACATGCTTTCTCTCGGAGGATACTCTTTACATGTGCCCCATCACATACGATAGGCCCTTTACACTGTATCTTTCCTTCTCCCCTTGGACATCGATAAACATTAAACACAGACAAAGTTCCCGGTATTGAAGCTAGAATCCACAGTTCCATCAGTCAGAGGAAGCTCTCTCTCTCGCGCTGTCAGAGACCTTGAAAAAATGGAACCCGAAATCCAGGAGCGAATCGAAAATACAGTTCGGAGGATTCTCAAGGGGTCCGACATGGAGGAGATGACGGAACACAAGATCCGCAAGCAGGCATCGGCTGAGCTCGACCTCGACCTCTCCGAGCCGCCTTACAAGGCATTTGTCAAGCAGATCGTCCAGTCCTTCCTCGAGCAACAAGTAGAAGAAGAAGAGGAAGAAGTAGAAGAAGAACGAGGAGAGCGCCGTAAGGAGTACGATGATGATGGCGATCTTATCATTTGTAGGGTGAGATTGTGAAAATCCTAATGCTCTGTTTGTCTGCTGAGAGAGTACGAAAAGAGAAAATTAAGCGAAACAAGTTTTATTTTTATTTTTAAAAAATATTATCATCATTTCAATAATTTGTCTGTGGGTTTTGATTCAGTTGTCAGAGAAGAGAAGGGTAACGATCCAAGATTTCCGGGGAAAAACTTTGGTGTCCATTAGGGAGTACTACAAAAAAGATGGCAAAGAGCTTCCTACTTCTAAAGGTTCTTTTTATATGGTTAAATTTTCTGTTTCCGTTGCATTATTTTTTCACGTTCTAAACCATCGCTGAGAATTTGGACTCATTGTTTAATTGGAAGACTTAGGCGGTTTTCTATATTTTTGGGCTTGCTTATAATTTCGTGAAATATTGGTATTTTTTTCCGATGCCTTGTATGCAAAACAAGTTATTAAACAACAAGTTTATATAAGAAAAAATGTTGTTGAGTCATTGGACAAGACTTAGGTGATTATGGTGGACAATGGGGAGGTGGGAATAACTGGGGTTTTGACTTTTGAGCTTCCTTATAGTTGTATTTGCTAATGGAGATGTTTTCAAATCCTTAAGACTGGCTTAGTTTTTACAAGCCATCTCATCTCATCTCATCTAATTATTACAACTTTTCCAAACTCCCAAACAAAATACAAAAAACAATTCAACTTTTTCAAATCCCAAAACTTAAATAATATTAAAAAAATTATAATCTAACAATGTTTTATGCAACTTTTAACTCTCATCTCATCTCATCTCTTCTCATTTGTGTAACCAAACAAGGCCTCAAACTTTTGTGTCTTCTAATCGTATTAACGTTTTAGTTGTAGTGTAATTGTGATTTTGAAGTGATTGAGGGTGGGTGCTGGAGGGAAGGGAGGGCGTGTAAGTGTTGGTGCTCATTTTGGCTACCTTGGTTACAAGTTAGGATTTCTACTGTGAATGAGTGTATTGGTGTTGGTGGTCGTGGTCGTGGTTATGAAGGTAGAAATGATAGAAGTTGTCCTCTAAATGGTCATTGCACAGCTGTTCTCTGATGTTGATACTTTTTTGGAAGAACAATTGAAGCAAATCGTAGAGTTTTATATGAAATGGTGGCTAGGGCAAAGAAGATGGAGGGACCTTGCTTTCATGTTGCTAGTGGTTAAAGCACTTGCTATATCTTGATGATGGAAATTGAGGATCAACAGAAAGGTCAACAAAGACTTCATACCTTTTGTTGTGACCTAGATTTTTGAACCAACTCTGGCTAAAAAGTTGTATTGTTGAACTATATATCTGGTTATAAGTTGTGAAATTTGTAACCCCTTGGGGTTGTCTCAAGTGGTAAGAGCCTTGGTTTTGGTGGTATGCTTCTTGAACCTTTGGATGCAAACAATTTCTAAGGGCCATCAAACTGGAGGAATTTCCCCTTGAACTACCTGAGATGCACTTGTGGGAAGCTCCTTGGTGTGGTGGGCCCATACACCCCCGGGATTAGTCGGGATTTTGTTCTGGACACTCGGTGCCAATAAAAAAATAAATTATGAAATTTGTAAATAGCAAACAGGGTCACTGGAGTTTGGACGACTACAAATGTTAATCTGGTTTTAGGTGTTCGTTGGACTCATGTCACATTTATGTACTATATAAATTTCAATGAATAACATGAGTCATGCATGTGTCTGGTCCTTTGCAATCTTTTTATTTGTTTCCCATATTTTGCCTTGGTTTGTTTCCTTTTTTGTTTTTGTTTTTGTTTTTTTTTGTGTTTTTTAGTACCGTCTTTGATTATTTACCTCTTTCTTATGCGATACGTTAAGTTGCAGGCAATGATTGGTTGTGCTCTTCCTCTAATCTTTGGAAATTCAAGTTTTTTTTTTTTGTTGGTTAATATTCTAAGATTGTACAAAATATCTGCTTCTCTTGTCCTTTCAGGAATAAGCTTGACAGAGGAGCAATGGTCAGCCTTCAAGAAGAATGTACCTGACATCGAGAAAGCCATTAGGAAGATGGAGTCTAGGATCATGTGAAAATGTCATCAGTATGTTCTTTTGAACCAACTTTGCCATTGAGGCATAATCTGGGTTTCAAGGTGGCAGAGCATTTTATTCAGAACGGGAACTGCTGTAGTGCCTGTGCACGTTTTGGACATGTAGACAATCTGAAGTATGAAGTATATGTTAAAGCTTTAAATGAATCAGCAATCTCTGTTGTCTCCTCTTGTTCCTTCTCTTTTACCCCTTATTTTGTGTGTTGGCAACCAAAGATTGAAACATATGTTATGTTGATATTAGCAGTGGATTTCAATCCCTATGGCAAGATTCCATTCCAATGGTGAAACTCTTGCTCATTGTCAGGCAGTACTGTTCAAGAGTAACATTGATACCGATTTAATTATAGAATTTTCATTGCTATTATCTCCCAATGATTGGAAGATATCATCAATACATACAAAGAAAAAAACCAAAGCATCAACAATATACAGTTATATCATCGACTTTGCCACCTAAAAATCTTCTTTCAGAGGCTAAAGAAGCTTGCATAAATGGTGTATAGGCTGTTCTGTTCATGGATTTGTCATAAGCAGGCTAAAAACCTGCCGTGGATTGCATCCCACCTCAGCCGCCATTTTTACAACATCCCTAATTTCCTTGTCAAACATGTTATCAAACAGCCCGTCCGTGCCGACTGCTAGGATGTCTCCTGATTCTACCTCGATCGTAAATATCTGCATTATAAAGAATAAGGCCCCATTAATCCTACATTAATTCCTCTACTGATTATCGGGAACACCAGATCAAAGACCTAGAGAGAGAGAGAGAGAGAGAGAGAGAGAGAGAGAGAGAGGAATCACAGATAGTTGGAGCTGAAGTGCCTATTTTATTCCTAAACCATTCACGGAAAAACCAGTAATAAATTTTCCAACTTCAATAAATTAACCAAAATGAACTTACTATTACAACGTTACATCTCACTGGAGAGAACATAAATCATAAAGAAAACTGGTCTTGTTTAAGAGAATTACGGCATTTACAAAGAGATTATATCACAAAAATAAATTCATAAATTAATGTGATTTCATGCGATTAGTTAGATTTACTTTACAATAAAAATTACTTTATGACCACACATACCGCATCAAAATACGTTAATTTTTCACGAGTTTACTCTTATGAATTTTTTTTGTGCAGGACTAACTCATTGTTTATTAGTATTTAGTACACACGTAGATGCGAACTCCATATCAATTTGCATAAAAAAAATATCGGTACGTTCATGTTTTGAATTTTTTATAATTATAATAAACCTCGTGACAAATGATACGTAAACATAATTCAATGATAAAACTAAAATAGAGTGAGGAAACTGAAGATATACGCACCAGTGCTGAATCGGGGGTATCATTTGTTTGTCCCAGCTGGAATGGACAATTGGGATAATGTTGTTGAATCTCCGATTTATGCATATCTCCTGCCTTTTTAATCAACAAAAATCCACTATCTCCCACGTTCGCTACATGCAAGCGCTGCAGAATAAAACAAGAACACTATCTGTTATTACTTTCCAAAAAAAAAAAAAAACCAAACAAACTAGTACATTTATATGCCTATTAGCATTATGTTTTAAACAAGCAAAGAGAAATGGTATATACTATTATGAGTTATGCAAGCATTGTACATTCATTTTAAAAAAGAGTATGATTCATAATTAAAAAAGTTTATACTTTCACGTGGATATTATATTTACACAACGTATGATTGTAAATATCATTTCTATATTATTATGAATTATACATGACGTACATTGTCTATAAGTTTGATTATGCAAGCCGTTGATGACCCTTTGGCCTTGGTGTTTGAGAAAGCTTGATCCAAAACTCTTTTCATGATCCGATCATCAACGTTTCCGTCGTCTGGCTCCATTGATAGGATAGCCTCGAAAGCGTTATTCATGAGCTGCCGGGCATATTCTCTGGAGTCCACGCCCTGGAGGATCCAGCTACCCACCCCATCGGCCATACCAATGGCTTCTTTTTCTTCACAGAGGAAGTAGGCGTCCTCTCCTTGATCAGTTGTAGATCAGCCTGATCTTTTCTTTGGTATGTAGTATGCTCCGGCAACCATTCTTATCCCTTTTCCTTTTGAACTTTCCCTAAAGCATGCAGAAGATCATTAACAAGCTGTTCAATCATGAATTAATATATTAATTATGTCCAGTCCGGCCAAATAAGGAAAAAGAAAACAAAGGAAGAAGAAGAAGAAGAAGAAGAAGTAGAAGAAGTAGAAGAAGAAAAATAACATGTTTCTTGATCTTGTGATTTTCAAGAAGCTGAGATAAACAGACTAGAGGAGGTGAGGACAGGGGAGGGAAGAAGACGATGATGAATTCTGAATATGGAAATCTTGTGTACGTTCTTTATGTGAATAATAAAAAAATAAATCTAGCGATTGAGATGAACATATCGATCGATCTCATCATGACCATTAAATGATATATCATAATTGTAGTTAAAAACAACTACCTTGCGTGTTTGTCTTCAAGTAGGAAAAAACAACGGAAAAGGTAAGTACTGTTCTAATAAAACCCAACTTCTGCTACATACGTAGATGTGGGAATATTTAAGAGTACTTTCAGAAAACATAGGATGTCGTCCGAAGCACATGAAGTGAACATCTTTGAAAAATCCTTCTTTCTACTAGTAGATGACGGACTCGTTTGGATATTGTTAATAGTATATTATTAATGAAATAATTTATGAATAATAGTGAGATAGTAATGAATAGTAGTGATACGAGATTCACATGAAAAAAATTAATTTTTTAATAGTAAATCTTACTTTTTTTTCAAAATGAGTACTGTACGGCGTTTGCACAACTCATGACTGTATATAGTATTACTCAAAAGTTAAATTTATCTCAGCCTACTTCATACATTCATGAAACACATATCCCAAATTTATATTCAAACACATCTCAATAAAACTCACAAAATATTATTATTCACAAATTAACTCAGATCATCCGAAGTCACGGCCTTAACATCCAAACGCAGCCTAAAACTTCCCGGCCTACTATTCTTAAATCTTGCAATCATCTTTCATAATTTAATTTTTCACCGTGACATTGAAATATTTAAAAATTACTTACTAGTACTAGTAAGTCGATTCAAACAATATACAAGAATGACTAAAATAGAATAATTAAAAAGAAGAGGAAGTTAAAAGGGTAACGAAGAGTCAATTACCACAAAGAGATTAATATTCTTTTTATTATTATTATTGAAATAAGAATAATAAAATGATAGACGAATTAAGTAGTGCATGGGGAAGTAAAACAGACAAGTAATGAGAAATCAAAAACTACCCTAAGGTGAAAACTATTGAATTAGTAAATCATAAATAGCAAGAAATCTTGTCTTCAAACCTTAATGTTTTTTTTTTTAATATGGAAAACAATATCATTTATGAAAAAAAAAACACATTACAGACATCTATCAAGCCATATAACTTGAGAAAGAAAATCCAAAATACAATCTCACCACATCTCTAATGTTTCAACATTCAAAGCATGTCTAGCTAGTCTATGAGCACATTTTCTAGCCTACCAACATGCTGAATTTTGTATTCACCAAACAAAAATAATAGTTTCCTCGTTTTTGTTATCAAATTACCAAGCATTGACAATGATGCAACTGCATTTTGAAGCTCCTGTATCACCAAAAGATAATCACTCTCAACAATAAACTTCTGAATCCCCATGTTAGCACATAGTTGAAGGCCTCTGAAAATAGCTAAGAGCTCAATGTCCTCTGGATCCTCAACTTCATTCTCCACCTTACTAGCAGCCATACCAATGTCTCATTTATCATCTTCGAAGACAGCCCCAATACCTACTATGTGTAGATCACTAAACAATGCCCCATCCACATTTAGTGTTAGACCTGTCTCGGAAGGCTTCCAACAACAATAATTTTTTGTCTGATTGATTGGCATAGATTTAATATCAATAAACATCTTCTATAGAGATAAGGCATGTTCAGCTACTTGTCTAGGCTCAATAGAATCTTGTCATTCACCAGCTTATTTCTCCTAAACCAGAAGCCCTATTGCTATTAGGAAAAGTACATCCATTTCTTCATCTCTTCCAGTCTCTTTCACTTTCATAGCAACATCCATAATTGACACCTCGCTTCCATCTCACCCATCATAGGCAATAAACTACTCTAGTGGTTCTTTATGCTAGGGCAGTAAAATAATGCATGAGGTAGGTCTTCAACTCTTTCATTGCAGAAACAACATTTTTCTTCTGTTGGGACTTTCTTCTTGTGAAGATTGGATTGAGTGGGTAGGCCCTCCATGCAAACACCTTAACTTTATGAGAGACTTTCATCTTTCATATAGCCTTCCATAGTGACTGATGTTTGCTAGCAAAGGAACACTCACCTAAGTTGCATTTGAATTGTCCTCTATTAACCTATATGCACTTCTCACACTAAACTTTCCACTTTTTTCATGTGCCCATACCCATTTACCTGGTTGTTCTCCAAGGCAAATAAGAATTTTCAAAATGTCTGTGGCCACTTTTGGATTGAATAGAGCTCTAATCTTCTCCAAATTCCACCATCTCGAGTTACTATCAATAATGATATCTACTGTTTCCGATTCATTCTCTGCCCTTATAGCATTGCCATCCCTTTGTAGCCTTGGATGTCCTAGAACCCAATTTTTAGACCACAATTTTGCAGCTTTCCCATCACCAATCGGTCCAATCCTCCACCTATATAATTGAAGTTGCCATTTCTTTGTTGTCCATATTCCTCTCCATGTGAATAAAGAATTATGGCCCAGACTACAATGAAAAAAATGCCTCATGGGAAATATCTTGCCTTGTAGATTTTGTGGAGCATAGAGTTCTCTTCCTGCAAGATCCTCCATCCATGTTTAGCTAATAAGGCCAGATTTTAAGTATGCAAATCCTTAAAGCCTAAACCACCTCTAGACTTTTGTTCACACATCTTCTCCCAATTAATCCAAAGTATCTTCCACTCATCCTTTCTTTGACCCAACCAAAATTTTGTTATCATAGATTCTAGTTCTTTGCATAAAGTACTAGGTAATAAGAAACAACTCATTGACTATGTGGGAATAGAGAGAGCTACAGCTTTGATAAGTATTTCTTTACTCCCTTGAGATAGAAGTTGATCTTTCCAACTTAGTAATTTGTGCCACACTTTATGTTTTATCTATGAGAAATCCCTTGTTTTGGATCAACCTACAATTGGAGGTAGACCTAAATACTTCTCATATTGTTGAGCACTAGTAACCCCCCACAAATGCAAGATATCATCCTTCACTATAGCTAGCACATTCCTTGAGGAGCCAACTTTCTGTTTTCTTCAAGACAGAAGATTAACAAGGAGAAAACATCCATGGCCTTATCAGCTATCATATGTATCAAGTAACATTTGAACAATTCTGTTTTCTTCAAAATTTTCTTTACAAAATATCACACTATCATCTGTAAAAAGCAGATGATTAATCTGAGGAGCCATTCTGCAAACTTTAATACCCGTGAGCTTATGATCATTCTCTGCCTTTTGTAATGAGGAAGTCAATCCCTCAATGCATAGCAAATAATAATAATAATAATAATAAGGGGAAAGTGGATCTCTTTGTCTCAACCCTATACTAGGGACAATTGGCCCTTTTGGCTCTCCATTAATTAAAATTAAAAAGGTCACAGTAGTCACACTTCATAATCATATTGATCTGCTTCTTCTCAAAACCCATAGTATTCATAATAGCCTCTAAGAAGTCTCATTCAACATGATCGTAAGCTTTACTCATATCTAACTTAAGGGACATGTCCTTTTTTACCAACTTTCTTCTACTTCAGATAGTGGATCAGTTCATATGCTACAAGAACATTATCAGTAATAAGTCGACCAAGCACAATTACACTTTGAGACTCAAAAATAATAGATGGAAGCATTCTCTTCAGCCTATTAGCAATAACCTTCGAAATCAACTTATAAACAACATTAGACAAGCTGATTGGACGAAAATCTACAATCTTCTCAGTAACTTTCTTCTTTGGGATCAGTGTAATGAAAGTGTGATTCAATGCAGTGGGAAACTCACCATTTTGTAAAAATTTTAAACTGCTGCTATAACTGATCTGCCAACAACATGCCATAATTTTTGGAAAAAAAATTAGGGCCATCCCATCTGGTCCAAGAGCCTTTGAAGGGTTCATCTCTTTCAGTGCATTGTCCACCTCTTTCTCAGTATAGGGCTTTGATAATTGTTCATTTATGGAAGTTGTCACCTTGCCTGCCAAACTTTCCAGAAAATCAATAGGACCGCTCTCTTTAGAAGCTGAGAACAGATCTTGAAAATAGCCCAGTATGATACTATCTTTTGCTTTTCGAACCTGTCATTCACCATTTACATCTTTTAACATTTTTATATTGTTTCTTTTTCTCCTATGTGAAGCTTTCTTATGAGAAAATCTTGAGTTTTGGTCCACTTCCTTCAGCCACAGTGCTTTTGATCTTTGCCTCCACATGATCTCCTCTCTCTCCCTCCAAGTTTGAACCTCTGCTCTTGCTGAGATATGGGCCTCTTTATCACCATAAGTGGGATCTCGTTCCTGGACATGTTGAAATTTTTGTTTAGCCTTTCTTAGCTGATGATGGACCCTTCCAAATGTAGTACAATTCCACACTTCCAATCTCTTACAGCAATTAGTAATCATTGCCATAACCTCTTCCATATCATTCCTCCCTATACTTTGTCTCCATGAGTTTTCTATAATCTTCTCACAACCCATCTCCTCAATCATATGGCTTCAAATCTAAACATTTTCTATCTTGGCCTTTGTGTAGAACCCCCTACTAATTCTAACCATATTGGGAGATTATTAGAGTAGGCCACATAGCCATGAATAACACTTGCTTGTGGAAAGCAAGCACACCAATGTGAATTAGCTATAAATCTATCTAATCTTTCACTGATGCAACTCTTCCCTTCTCTCCCATTGCACCAAGTAAATTTTGGCCCTCGATAACCCAAGTCCCTTAAATTACAATCATTAAGCATGTCTCTAAAATCACACATTTGTTTCTTAAGCCTATCTCTACCACCCCATTTCTCATTCTGATATAAGATTTCATTAAAAACTCCAAAGACCATCCATGGCTCCTCTCTTATACATTAAGAATGAATCAATGCCCATATCATGTGTTTGTAATTAGTATTAGGGTGCCCATAAACACCCATTAAATACCAACAAAAAAATTTCTTATTATTAAAAAAGTCATCTTTAACACAAGCATCGATATGATTTTTAGAGTAACTAAGGATGGTAAGATTAACATCCTGTTTCCACAATAAAGCAATTCCTTCACTTTTCCCTTCACAATCAACAGTTAAACAATTAACAAAGCCAAGCTTAAACTTACTTTTCTCAACATCTCAAGCTTTCAAGCTGGTTTCTTGTAAAAATACAACGTCGGGCCCTTCCTTCGTGACTAGGTCTCGAAGAGTGCAAATGCCCCGTGGGTTCCCAAGCCCACAGGCATTCCAACTAAGTGTTTTCATGGCTCTCGGCGGGGCTGAGTTTCAGCCACCAACGATATCATCTTTTGCACCTCACTCTGATCCCCATCAAGCTTTTTGTGGGATTGGTTCTTCTTAGAAACTCTTCCTTCCCCATCCTCCAACTCGCTATGTTCTTTCCTCTTCTTGGTAGTTGTCTTCTGGTAGCATGTCTATTTTTGGGTTGCTGAGGACTTGCTAAACTGAGAAACAAGTTTCCATTTCCAAGCTTCCATTACATTAGGCTTTCACATACTTAGAGCTCTTGGGTTCTTACCCAAATAAACTTCTGTATGAGCCACAAGCCCAATATTCTTTTAATATCGTGGAAGGCACAACATTCTGTTTCACCTTCTTTGAAAAATTCTCCCTTCCTTCATCAACATCCTCCATAACTTGCATAACATCAGCTTTCCATTTAGTTTGAGATTCAAATTGACTGTCTCCTGATTCTACGAGATCCTTTGACATCAATTGAACATTTACTCCCTTTATCTCAGCCTTCCCTTTAGGGATATGCCCTACATTTTTTAAAATGTCCATTACAGCTTCACCCGAAATTTATGTTGATTGAGATTGTGCAACTAAAATTCCTCTCACGTCATCCTTCGCAACCACCGGAGCAGCTGCTGTAGCTAAATGTCCAGTTTCAAATTTTTGATTTCGTCACTCCCCACCACCACCTCCATTACCCATTGCCCTCATCCACTGTCCGAAAGGGAATTCATCTTTCTCAAAAGTACCTTGTGTCGTCTGCCATAGCTCACACTCCTCTGAGTAAAGGCTTCGTAATATCAACTGTGACCCTCACTCGCAGGAATTCTCCCTATGCCATTTCTCCTTCTTCAATATCAAATTCTTCTACCTTTCCAATTTTGCTTCCAATAAAATCCCCTATGTATTCATTCTTAGCATTGAGAGGTAATCCATGTAAAAGAATCCAAAAATGTGCCTCCGTAATGCATATTTGGTGAATAGGTTGATTCTCTTCAACATCCTTTATCAAAACCAGTCGTTTGTCAAAAGATCAAGGTCCTTCTCAAATCACACGCTCCTTATCTCGAAGATCCTCAAAAGTGTTAAGATTGAATTTCGTGAATTGGCAGGCCTCCAAATCCTCTTCATCGTTTGTTTAAAAGCATCTTGTTATAATGGCGCATCGTCAACAGTTGTGTAATCATGCATTTTCCTCCACGGATAATTGCATCTTCCAATTTTTTAGTCTCTACTTGGATCTTTTCTTGTTCCTGATCCGTAAGAGATAATCGCTTGTACAACTCCTCTAAATTTTCATCCATCCTGAGGTACTAAGATCTATAGATGGGACTGTAGATAAGCTACCCGTACAAAGACGGAGAAAACCTCTACACAGCAAAAACCGAGAGAAAGTTTTTGACTTTGTAAGCCTCGCGTACTGGGTGATAATACACGATGAGGTGGCTTCGTAAAATAGAAAAATGATGCCTATAGGTATTAATAGATCTTCATTTATCTACTAAATACTTGATGTCATATCGCGCGAATGACGGAAAAGAGATAATTAAAGAGCCATTTTTAATTATCATGTTTCCAAATATTGTATACATATATATTGAACTTCAGCGATAGATCACCAAACACAGAATAGATAATACAAGGATGCCCCACTCTCAAAATCTAAAGAGAGATGCTTTTTATTGAAGATTTTATCATTTCAATCATATTAATGTAATACATTCCAAGTGATTGTACATATATGAAATCACTTAAAATATACTACATTAATTGATCATATGATTAAAAATAACAAAATCTAAAATAAAAAATTCATTACTCAAATGCTCATGAACATAGTCACTTTCCACTCAAGTTCCCCAAAATAGATTAAAAAACAAAAAAAACAGAAGTACTTAATTCCATCGACTTTTATAATTATTTACAAGCTGGACAGTGCACTAAGCCATTCTCGTTGCACTGACCACATCGCTCTTTCTTCTCCGACCCATCCTTGACCACTTTACAACTCCCACCACACTCCCAACACGGCACGAACCTCATGCCTCCGCACCCCTCACAGCCTTGCCTTCCCACCCCTCTCTCCACTCTGGCCGACTTCAGTATCCTACCCAACCGGCCCGCCTCGTTCAGCTCCACCAATTCCTCCACTCCCCCGATGTACCTCCCTTTCACGAACAGCCTCGGTACTCTCGGCGTCTCCCCCAACAGCTCTCTCAACTCGTTCAGAAACTCCCCGTGCAGCGACACGTCCCGCTCGTCGAACACCACCTGGTGCCCTTCCAGCACCTCCCTCGCCCGGTTGCAGTCCTCGTACGTGCGCCGGACCCCCTGTAGCGACGTCGTGTAGAGCACCACCGTGTCGGCCCCTCCCCCCGGCGGGCACTTCTCCAGAAAATCACTCAGAGGGTCCCTCTTGATCCTATCGAAGTTCGCCATCTTTCCTTCCCTTTCCCTCTCTAGCCTGTCCTTCAATATAAATATGTTCTCCTTCAGGGGCTTGGGCCTGAAACCCTCCGACTCTGACTCGGTCCGTGCCTCGTTCTGCTTTGGCTCGGTTCTTCTTGACTCAGTCCGCATCGTCTCCGCTTTCCTCAACTCTTTAGTCGGCTTCGGAGATAGCTTGGCGTCTAGCTCCTCGAGCGTGTGGAAAGAGGCGCTCTTACGAGGCGTCTGTTTATTGGTGGTCGTGCTATCCTGCACCGGTGGGGGAACTGCTTCCGGTTCCGGCTTTGCAGGCGGGCCGACAATTGTGGGTTTTTGCTTCTTGAGGTCCTCTAACTTCAAGGCTTTGCTGACTTCCTCCCAGGAGTGAGGAGCGTCGGCCTCGAACTTACTGAGCTTCTCCAGAATCGGAGCCGGTACGTGCGTGGGCTTCTCTTCGTGCTCCTGCTGCATATGGTCCACCTTGAGCCAAGGCTCTTCGACTGCGTTGACGTCGAAGACCGCAAAGCTCGCGGGAGCTGGGCGGTAGATATCATCGACGGTCACCTTGGCAGGTTTCGAGGAGGCACAGCCCATTTTTCTGGCGCTGGGTTTGTTGGTGGGATTACGTGTAGATGAATTTAGTAGGCGCGAACGTGTTTTTAAGGCAATTTTTTTTTAAAATGTTTTTTAAGGCAAAATTTGTGTGGCTTTGATGGTGGATAAGAGACTTGTGTTCTAAGCCTCGGGATGTTTCTGTGGTGGTACATGAAACTGCGAGGCGTGTACGTCTTGATAGTTGCCACGTTGTAACATGCAAGTTGAGTCTTGGACACGTGTGTCTTCGATATTTTTTTTGGGTAGCTGCTTGCATGGCCGTGGCTGGTTTTAGCTTGGGGGTGATACTGAGGGTGATGGATATTTGTCTGTCAAATTCCAACCAAGTAACCCCATAGTGGTGGTGGTCATTAGAAAATGTTTACGCAATCGTATCAAATTGGTAGAAGGAAATTAATATGTGGTCATATCCGGCCAATGATGTCGATGCGACATTGATCTTATCGGAAGAAAATATGTATTTATCAATTTATTTATGTACACATGAAATAGATTGTTGTCATAACAGTGATCTATTACACTAAAAGATGGGCTGAAATTTTGATTTTGGTCTGATCTATTTGGGCTCAAACATGTTAGTGGATCAATTTCTGTTCCTCTCATGGATGTTTTGGTTTGATCCGTTTGATTTTAGTGAGTTTTAGGGGGGAATATGAAAAATGGAAAATGTTATTATTCCCACTCATTCTTCTCTTTGGAAGTTACCGTTGGGATTTTTTTATATTTTTATTATTATTATTTTTACTTAATGATTAAGTAAGTATTTTTTAATAATATTATAATTTTTTTTATTTTTTTAGAAATATTTAAAAGTGTTAAAAAATACATGAAAAAAAAATTATAAAAAAAAACAACTATCGGGAGCCCCAGCGGGAGCTCCCAGCAGTGGGAGTAGCACCGTCCAAGAAAAATATGTGTATCTACATGTGTGGAACACAAAATAATAGGAGAGGAGGTCGTAAGAGTTTTATTTAAATTCTATGTCCACACACTCATAAATTAATGGGTTTAAAACAGTTCAATACTTATCACTTAATTGATAAGTCACAATAGGATAAGATTAACTCGAATGAGATAATATTAACTCTATATCTAATCACAGTGGAACACAAATTCTCTAGATTTCTTGATGGGCATAAATCTATAAATAGTACTGAGGGATTAAGGGTTCTCACCTACAACATTATTGTATCTCTAACCATCGGGAGACACTTGTGAAGCTAAGTTGGTAGGGTGATCATTTTCTCATAGTCAGGTCAGATTCTTCATTGATTTGTGATGGATAAAGGTACGTCTTTTAACTGTTATTGTTCTATTATCATGGATTATAGAATATCAAAGATCCGATTATTAATGTTCATATTATAATATTTAACATGTGGTGTCAGAGCATCAAGTTACAAATATTTTATGATCTCGATAAAATATACAATAAATATATGACTATTTAATTTTATATGTGCCTACGTGTCTCTATTGATTTTATCATATTGTGATAGACTGAAAACACTATATTCTTTCGGTCTGACAAATAAATTTACGATGGTATTTTTGAGCAACTATTCTATCTTTTCATCCGAAGAAATTACACAGTGATTCATGTATGAGTTTCGTTTTGAGTTTTTTGTTATTTCTCCATTTTATTGTATTGTGTATCTGCTGGGTAAAGGGGTTGAGAAACTGCCGTGCATGTATGATGGTGGAGCTGCTGTGTGTTGGCAGCATGCTGCGTAAGGTGACCGTGTCACCGTGTTGGCAACTTGGCAGCGTAAAGGGTAGCGCAGAGGGACTGTGAAGTCCTGAATCGGCGTTGCCCCTACCCGATTATGAAGCTCGCAAGGGCTGAGGGCTGTCGGCACAGGGAGGAGGATCGGAACCTCCTTCGCGACGCCTCTGTGACGGCAGTGCAGAGGGCTTTAAAGCCCAGTGGCCACCGCGTGATTTATTTAAAAATAAAAATTTTTTTAAAAAAAAGGAAAAGTGAGTAAGGTGTCGACGGCGGAAGGACGACGGAGACATCTTGCCGTCCCCCTCACCGGCGACGTCCAAACCTTGGAAAGGCCAACAGCATGCGGCGCTGAAACTTCTGAAGGAAGAAGAAGAGAAACCCTGGGGTTTCTTCTGATTTGTAAAGGGCCAGGGCCGTGGGCCTTGGCCCAGTCTAAGAGAAAAGAAACGAGCCACTGTTGTGGCCTAGCCCCTTAGAAAAATAAAAATAAAAAATAAAAAAAAAGGGAGGGGAAGGTATCGGACCTGAACAGTAGGCCCGACCTAGGTCAACTTATGTTTGACCAATGAACTGAATCGGGTCTTAGCCCGGTTACTGGATCGGTCGGGTTCAGGTCAGGTTATAATATTATTATTTAATATTATTTAATTATTAAAAAAATCTGAAATTTTACTTTTCTTTTATATGCATGTTCCTATTATTAAATATATGTATGAATTATTTTCGATTTTATTTAAATTACTGTTATTATGTCATATATAATTGTTTATCCAATATAGGACAAATGATTTACACCAAAATTAAAGAAAAGATTGGTTGTCTAAAGGTACAAGATTTTCTTAAATTTTGGTGAAAAATCATTAACTCCATAGTAAGATGGATATGATGGAGTGAATAAATTTGTGTGTCAAGATCTACTCCCAAAGGAGAGTCTAAATGACACTACTAGTTTATCCATAAAATTAAAATTGGAGTGAACAATTTATGTGTCAAGATCCATTCCTAAAGGAGAGTCTTGATGACACTACTAGTTCATCCATCAAATTAAAATTAGAGTAAACAATTTGTGTGTCAAGATCTACTCCCAAATGAGGGTCTTGATGACACTACTTATTCATCCATCAAAGTAAGGTGGATGGAACAATTTGTATGTCAGAGTTTACTTCCAAATGAGAATTCTGATGATACAACTAATTCATCAACAGGATTTAATACTGGTAAGAACACTTTGTGTATCGAGATCTACTCCCAAATGAGAATTTTGATAACACTACTAGTTCATTCATTAAAGTAAAATTGGAGTGAACAATTTGTATGCCAGAGTTTACTCCCAAAGGAGAATTCTAGTAATACATCTAGTTCATCCACATAATTTAAGGTTGGAGGAAACACTTTGTATGTCAAATTTTACTCCCAAAGGAGAATTCTGATGATACAACTAGTTCATCCACAGAATTTAAAATTGGAGGGAACATTTTTGTGTTGGGTTTCACTCCCAAATGAGGGATCTCAATGACACTATCAGTTCATCCATAATGGTTTAAATTCTGTTATTATTTATGAGTGTCAAACTCAAAGCATTAATGTGATTAAAATGTTTTTCTTGCAGGAAGTATACAAATATCCTTACAAGGTTTTCTGTATATAATGGACTCTAGTTTAGAAAAATATGAGCATGTCAGATTTTCACTAAGTTCTCGTTTGGGAATGACTATAATTCTAAACCCTCTTTTACTTATTTTAAGTCTAAAATCAATTATTATTGAGAATAGTGGTAAGGGTCAGAAAGACATAATGTTTAAAAAGATGGAATTAATTATTACATGTCAAACTTTGAACTTTAGGAATGGAAATGATGAAATCTTCTTGTTTTGCACATAATGGTTTAGTAAATATGCATTATTAACTCATTAAAGTAATGTGATATGAACAAGTTGGTAGCATGGTTGTTAGATTTGTTTTTATAGAAGAGTCGGAAGTCACATGTTCAATAGTGACACCGTCCCAATTTTATTAATAGCCCTCACTTATGGCGGAGGAATACCGTGGTAACAAAACTGACACTCGGGATTTACAAAAAACACTAACACCATCCCTTGTATCCAACCAAAACAAAAGAAAACCAAACCAACAAAACTACAAAAATCAACCTATAAAAAATCATCTAAAAACAAACCTATACAAACAAAACAAAAAACCTAGACCTACCTATGAAAGCTAAACCGAAAACAAAAAACACAATAACTAGCTATGTGATCCGCACCCCACGTTTTCTGTAGATTTTGATTTCCTACGCGTTACTTATACTGCCAATTAAAACCATACTCTGCACAAAACTTCTAACACATTCCGCACCACTTAAACCCAGCATCCTAGCTCTTACGCCTAAGTGCTGGAAGACCCCACTTATCCACTCTGATCAAGCCCCGCAGCAGAGGAGGGAGCTCACTCATGAATTTTCATTCCACTTCACCTTCTCTTGCGCCCCTTCTAGCTAACCAATCCGCAACCGCATTTCCTTCCTTATGAACATGCATAAACTTTGGATCCATATTTGTGAGCAAAAATTTTGAAGTTCCTCCCAAAATTCCTCCAAATACCAAATACCACATCTATTATTCTTCAACCATGACAGAATCACCTTTGAATGCATTTCAATATCTATTGCTACGAAATTTATATTTTTACAATGCTTACCTCCCTCCACCAGGACTCGTAATTCTGCATAAATGCTGTTTCCATACCCGAGATTCATGGAGAACGCTAACAACAAAGCTCCCTGCATATCCCAAATAACACCTCCAGCCCCTGAAGCTCCTGGATTCATGGTTGTTAGATTGATTTTGTGAATTTGTATTAAAAAGCAATTGTATCTTTTGGGAAAAAAAAGAAATGATGGTCATGAAAATGTAAGAATTGTATCAATTGAATTTTGAAAGAAACAATGATACAAGAAGGTGCCCTAAGCATAAGACATGATTTGAAGGGAAGGGTAAATATTTTTCAATATAAGTTTTGAATATGATCTTACACATGTTTATACATTCTTTTTAGATGAAGCTTGAGTGCAAATGTTTATATTTATTTTGTTTGTATAAGTTTCAAATCAAACTCTATAAATGTTTATACTTATTTTAGTGGTTGAACTCGAGCACAAATGTTTAATATTTTAAATTATTTCAAAATTCCATTTATGTTTGTTCTATTTCTCATTCCAATAAAAGTTTTATTTGTCATGCCTTCATAATAGTGAAGAATTTGAAAAATAATTTGTGAAATGAAAGTTTGGAGAATATCTTCAAGAAAAGTTGTAGAAGTTAGTAAATAAAATATTTTCCGCATTTAGATTTTTTAATATCAGAATGTGTGTTGATTTATATAAAAGGAAAACAAATCAAACATATCAATAAAAGATGACACAAGGAATAGAGAGTTTCTTAAGATAATACATATAGACGCATGTAAACATTTTCTTTATAATGTTTGATAGATATAAGTATTTCATTATTTTCATAGATGATTTTCATGGTATGGATGTATCAATCTGCTACATGAGAAGTCTCAAGCCATTTTTATGAATCAGGTTATAACCTTGACATATTTTGTTAACTTCTTGAAAATATGTGTAGTAAAATTATTAAAAATAATAATATATATCATATATTGTGTTCCTAGTAAGTAGTTTCAAAGACTTATTTTCGAGTTGTGGAGTGATAGGATACTTGATTTAAGGCATATACATCTATGAATAGTCAATCTAAAGTAAAATTTTACAATCCAAATGAAAAAAATTGGATCATATAATTGTTAATGGGTACATTATTGATTACTCAGGGAGATCCAAATGATTTAGGTTGTATTATTTCTATTCATAGTTTGAATTTTGAGAAAATTGAAATATCAAATTCCTTATGATTGACAAAATCAATGGGAGTATAGAAACTAGAGATGCGATTGTTGTGAAGTGCACTATTGTACTTCAGAAATACTTATAGTTCATTTTATGATTATCTTAATGATAACATGGAACAACAAGCAAATTATCATCTACCTCATTAGAGAAACACCTCTGAAGAATTGTCCATGGAGACATCAGAACAAGTAACCTCATGTGATCTTCTTGATTTGATTTTTGGTTAGGTTACGTGGTGTATTTTTAAAATTTGAATTTGACATAAAAATAAATGAAGGTTCACATATGTTTTCACAAGTTATAGAAATAAGTGATTTTATAAAAGATCGATACATAAAAGAGTGATTGAAATTCATAAATCAATGTAAAATATGTAATTTCGTCTAAATTGTCTGAAATGTATAAAAAGTCGAATGTAAATGGGTGTTGGAGACAAAACTCTAACTTTAAAGACAATGTTGAACGACATAAAGTCAAACTTGTAATTAAGGATTTCACTCAGAAATGAGCATTTATTAGAAAGAGATTTCTAATAAATCCGAAAGAACTCATTAAGGATCACTATGACATTAGTAGCTCATTATGGTATAGAGTTACATCAAATAGATGTAGAAATAATTATAGAGTGAAAGTCTGAAGTCTACAAGAGACGAATAAAATAATACTTAGAAAATGTAACAGATTTTTTAAAAATTGGTATCTGAAATTTGATAATACCAATATTGTTTTTATATTTTAAAAAAATACTTATTGTTAATATATATACCCTAAGATCATTGGGAGTATATTTACATTCATGGTCATGCATGTATATGACTTTTTGTCCAATATAAACCGTGGTTTGTAGTATAACATTAAAGTTATGTCTCTAAATAACTTTAAAAATGAAATTTATGAATGAGATATCTTTTGGAAGATTGTACATGAAGAATTGTTGTTCAATAGATGCTTTAAAAATAAAATGTAACATGCTCAGTATTTTACAGTATCCTCGAATTGATTAGGTTGTTAAGGAAATTATGTATATGATTATTATAATAAATCTGATGATTGCACAAACTTATATAAAGTTGAATATCAGTTTTTCGGTTAGCATTCTTGGTTGCCAAAGTAACCCAAAGATGTTTGACCCAAAATCTGTGAAAATAGTGCAAGGTTATTTGCAAGAAATTAAATATTATATTGTTATTTTAAGAAGAACTGATACTCTTAAGATAATTGGATATTCAGACCCTATTTTGTGGGATTACTCTAATGATGAAAAATACAGTTATGGTTATATATTTTTCTATTTAGTGAAGTTATTTTTTGAAAAAGTATGAGACAAATCTCTTACTGCTTCATGTGCAATAGGGACTGAGTTTGTAGTATGATTTGAGGCCACAATGTATTGTATCTTATTGAGGAAATGTATTTTAGGACTGTGAATTGTCGACTTATAGCCAAGCCGCTTAGAAAGTATTGCAAGAATTTCTGAGAATATTTTTTTCCAAATGATAAGTATTTAATGAAAATTTAAATACCTACGTGTTAAGGAGAAAGTACATAAACAAATATGTCCATAACAATACTGTGTTAATGATTATACTTTAAAAAACATGTTGAAAAGATGAGTCATATGCTTATACCCATTATGTGAACATGTTAAAGAGATCATTGATATCCTGAGTATTTTGTTATTAGATATTGAAATATATTTATTATGGTTGTTTCTGTTTTCTTATCTTTCTACTTTATATGTACATTAGATGGTGTGGATGAATGATGACAAGATAATGTTTACAATAGACATAAACTGGAACCTAAGGCATTACAGTATTAGCCTTAATTGTCCCAATTAAAGATCATGTTGAATTAAGTTACTGGTGTTGTGGTACATGGAGGAGAATTTGTTGGTCATATAACAGAGGACCGTCATGACTCGCATTAGTAGCTGGTTTGACATTGATATTTCGGAACTCATGCAATGTATTTTGATATATGAAAGTTATCTGGAAATGAATTTACATGGTACGATTAATTTCCTTTAATAAACCCATGAATGGAAAATATTATTTTATAGGCGTATGAGCCAAGTGGGAGAATGTAAGAGTTTTATTTAAACTCTATGTCCCACACACACATATCCTAATGGGTTTAGAATAGCTTAATATTTATCACTTAATAATTGATGAGTCACAATGTGATAAGATTAACTCTATATCTAATCATAGTGGGACACAAAGTCTCTAGATTTCTTGATGTCCATAAATCTATAAATAGTACTAATGGGTCAGAGTTTCTCACCTACAACATTATTGTGCCTCTAGCCATTGAGAGATAGTTGTGAGGCTAAGTTGTTAGGGTGATCCTTCTCTCATAGTCAAGTCAGATTCTTCATCGATCTGTGATGGATAAAGGTACGTCTTTGACTGTTATTTTTCTATTATCGTGGATTATTGAATATATATCGACGATCCGATTATTAATGTTCATGTTAGAATATTTGACAGAGGCTTCAAGCTTATAGATAGTTTTGTTCAAATTATGTAGGCCAGCATTAATGAGTGTGATGCATGGTTAGTTTAGCATACTCTTAACAATTTGTTAGGGACACTTTTGATTCAATTATTTTAGATTCGAATTACTCATGTAAACAACTTGAAATGAAGACAAGGAGTCGGCCAGCTTGGGACTGGCAAATTAATGAACAAATTCTTTTGGTCAACGGCAAAGGATTCACGCATGCACTGTTTGTAGCATTATTGTTTGAACATTCCTGTTTTCTCAAATATTTTTTTTTATGACTTTTATTTTCAGGAGAGAGGGGGGCCGGAGCCTTGTATTATGTATATCCTTGGCTTTGCTCGATCGAGTCTCGCCTCTTTGGATTAAGCTATGATTCACTATAAGAAAATTGTTTATTTGTAGTCAGTTAATTTTAACGAAATAATTATATACAGCTAAAATAAGTTTGTTTTGGTCACAAATAATCTTTTCGTCGCAATTAAATAATCACAAAAATACATTTTTCTTGTAGTGATTATATTTCTTCACTTGCTAGAAATTACTATTTCTTGGTAATAAAAGGCATATATATATTATATATATATACACTTTGGAAAATAATGATTCTCATACATTAATTATTAATTAGAAAATACATATTAATTATAGACCCAAAACTCCCAATAATACTTCCGCAACTCTCAGGAGTTCTAGAGTACTCCTCAAAGAAGTACTACAAGTGACTTCCTAAACAAAATACACTAACTTGTACTAAAACACAAAAAATGATAAAGCATATTCCTGATATTAATCTAATGAGATTTGCTAGGTGCAAGCAGTTTGGTGCACCAAACTGCATACCAACACTCACATAATTTTTTTATTATAAAAATAAATTAAAAAAATATACTATATTTAATATTAATACACAGTTTAGTATACAAAATTAATTACTTACGAGAAGAGTTTTCCTAATCTAATTCTTTGCCTATTGGTACAATGGAATTAGCTAGAGTACTCCTGCTACGGCTTGGACTTGCATGGGATCTGAACACTTTGACCACATATCACTCTATTTCACGTGAGCTTTAGGTTGCCCACTGTTCATCTGAACCATACAAAGTACAGCTAGCTACCACGTAAGCATTCTATCTTACGTGTAGCAGAAGCTTGCCTCTTTCCGGCCATTGCAGGTGGGGGAAAGCGAGTTCCTTGAGTTACGAGTAAAGCCATCTTTTTAGGAGTTAAAAAAGACACCCTTTTAAGTACTGTGGATGTGTACTCCGTGATTTCAGTTTATTTTGCCTACTGCTGATGACGTGAACTTTTGTAGGTGAATGTATGTACATATAATATATCTGAAGTTTAGTGTAGATCGATGCTGATGCATCGAACCTATGAGTAAAGTTAATAACACTTAGATGCCTAGCTATTGGATTAGAATGGAATCTATCAGAGACAAGTTGGCCCACGACCCTTGGCCAAGAAATTTGAATATATATACGGATCTGCTTCTCAAATGTCTTTTCCTCGCCATTATTTAATTTGCTAGCTTACCTCTTATTCTGTTCCTTTACCTTGGATCATTCCAACTTAGCTTAAACAATTGTCCCAACGGTCCAGTTTCACGTGGCGCCGATCCCAGTTTTTGAAAAAAGATGGCAGGCTTCATGTGTCGCTTCTGACACCCCAAATTGTCTTTCCTCTAAGTGCTGCATGCTCAGATTCCACAACTTAAATACAAATCAAAACTTGGGGTTGCGCCTAAAAAGTTTAGGAGTTTTTGGCAATGGGGAATTGCTCTGTCAAAGGGGTCACAAGAGATTGTTACAACTCTATAAGGGTTCTGAGTGATTCTGGGGCCGTATTACAATTCAGAGGCCCTATTACAGCTCGAGAAATCCTTAACGATCACCCAGGATATGGCATTTTCCGGCAGGGTCATGCGTCATCACCTGTGCAGGACCTCGATTGCCTAATCGGTGGCCAATTGTACTATCTACTTCCACTTGTTAAGGAGTGTGCGCTTTGCAACAGGGAAGTCAAAGAACAAGTGCAGAACACAATGATGATCGAGCAATTAGGGGCCGAGTGGATGCAAGCCAAGAGGTCGATGAGTGCAGCAACGGATGTTGCTGAGAATTTGGCAGATGGATCGGCTCTTGAGGTGCTGCCATCGGTTGAAGATGGAGTTTGGAGAGTGAAGTTGGTGATTGACACAAAACAGTTGGAGGAAATACTGTCGGAGCAAGTGAACACTGAGGCTTTGATCGAGAGAATGAGGATGGCTGCAAGCTCAGCTAGCCCAACACCAAAGCAGACGAAGGGTGCTTGGGCTTGGGGAATGGGTTGGAGGTCGACTTTGCCTAACTTTTTCAAGGGCCTTGATCATGGAAAATAAAAAATTACTATTTCCTTTAGCTCATACTTAAAAGTATTTTAGGATATTTGTAGGTTTAAGTACTTCGTCCGGTACATATTCTAATGAAATGTAAGGTTGTTTATGAATGCATGAAATGCACAAGGTTTAATGTAAAAAGCTTGATCTTGATGTACTTCAATGGAAAATCTTATCATGTGTTTGTTGATATTGTTAATATAAAATATAATTAATTAAATCTATCCATTCTCATATGTTTAAACTTTTAGGATAAGTGGTGATTTTACATAGTATCAAAACAGAGATCATGAGTTCGAATCCTCACTCTACTCTATCTATTTAATTAAATATTTCAAGTGTTGGACGCACTCATTTAGGAGAAATCTAGCACACGCTTAAGGGAGAGTATTAAGACAAAATGCAAGCTGTGATTTATGGTATAGGATAAAATTAACCATGTTCCCCACATTGTTTGGGGCTATGAACACAATTTGCATCTTCTTAGGCCCCGTTTGGATGCACAACATAGTCCAGTGCACTTCATTTTTAGACTGAGTTGAACATCCAAACACAGGTTTTTACACGGTTAAATAGAGTCCAAAACTGAACTCATCTGTAGGGTCCACAACTGACAAACATTAATTTTCAGTTTTACTTTTTCATCTCTGTCAGTTTACTTTTCTCTCCATTGTGTACAACTTTTCCATCTCTCGTGGGGCCCAACTCAATTGTTTATCACTTTTTCTAGTTGGCTGGTCTGGCTGCAAGTGCAGCTTGTCAGGAAAATTTTTTTTTGTAGGTTTTGGCGCCAGCAGTTGCTCAGACCATGTCAGATGAATAGTGAAATTTAATGGTGGTATCCATTTATTTTACAATTTCCTATAAATATATATAAACTCATCTTAACATCCAAACTAGGGGTGTAAGGTGGCCGGTCCGGACTAGAAAAACCGACCGGACCGGACCGGACCGAAAAAGTATAGGGTCAGTCCTGGTCCAGAAAGTTGTAGAATTTCGATCTTCGGTCCGATCTCGGGGTGGAGATTTCTCGGACCGGACAGACCGAATTTTTTTTTAAATATATTATTTTATATAATAATTGTAAAATAAATTATGTAATTTTCATCTAACCTATCCCCATTTAGAATATAAAATTTTAAATATGTAATTACAAATTAATATTATATTAATAATATATTATCAATTAACCTATCAATTCATAATTAACTAATGTGTGACCACCAACATCTATGAGAGTCTAAGATTATGACCTAAGTTGCAACTTGCAAGTAAATATAAAGCATGTATGGATGTATGGAATCATGGATAATTAAATGATTTATGCTTATTAGTTATTGCTTCATATACAAAATGTAAAAAATTGTAAATAGCTCATTATAACTAATACTAATATATAACTATACTAATAGTATAATATTAATACTATTATATAGTCTAATATATTATATAGCTATACTAAATCACTAAGTTTATAACTAATACTAATATATAAGTATACTAATGGTATAATATTAATACTATTATAATGTCTAATATATTATATAGCTATATTAAATCACTAAGTTTATAACTAATAGAATATATAACTATAGTCTAATATTAAATATAGTTATACTAATATATAAGTTTATAACTAATACTAATACTAATCACTATAACTAATCACTATAGTCTATTAAAAATTTAAATGTATTACAAATATATATAAATTATATTTATACTAATATATAAATTTATAACTAATATTAAATTACTAATACTAATCACTATAAGTCTATAACTAAATCACTATAGTCTATTAAAAATTTAAATGTATTACAAATTTACAAATATATATAAATTATAATTATCAATTTTTCAAACCATAAATTTTTTAATTATATTAAATATAGTTATACTAATATATAAATTTATAACTCCCAAGTTTGAAAAAACGGTGCTGTTTCCACGGATAAGAAACCCTAAAGTCTCTCGTCTCTTAGTCCCTCGTCTCTGTCTCTGTCTCGTCTCTGTCTCGTCTTCACAGAATCACAGATTCACAGCCCAACGTCTCGCGTCGCGGCTCTCGCCTCTCTCAGTCCCTCAACTTGCCTCTCAGTCAGTCCCTCGTCTCACCTCTCTCAGTCCCTCGTCTTTCCTCTCTCAGTCCCTCGTGTCCTCGACTCCCTCGTCTCACCTCTCTCTCTCGTCCCTCGTCTCGCCTCTCTCAGTCCCTCGTCTCGCCTCTCTCTCGCCAGTCATCCCTCCGAGGGACACCCTCCATCCCGCGTCTCTTAATCAGCCACGCACAGACCCACTCACCCACGCATAGACCAACAGACACTCGGCGAATTGGCCTCACAAATTCACAATCAATTCACGGTAATGGACTTATGTAAATATGTTGTTACTTTCAAATCTCAAAGACTCAAATCTGGTAGATGGTTTTATTGGGGTTTTTGAATCCGAAAATTATTCACCCTTAATTGTGTTTGTGAATTGTGATTAGGTTTATGAATTGTGTTTGTGAATTATGATTGTGTTTGTGAATTGTGAATTGTGATTGGGTTTGTGTTATTAGGGTTTTGGACTGAATTGGACCGACCGGACCGGACCGAATTGGACCGGACCGGACCGGTCCTTATGCTATTCGGTCTGGTCCAGGGTGAGAAAATCCTGGACTGAATTGGTCCGGTCCGGTCCACAAAACCTCCTCGGGACCGACCGGACCGGACCGGACCGGACCAAATTCACCCCTAATCCAAACACACATAAACTCATCTTAAGTAGGTCCTACAAAACTTACTTAACAATCTTAACTCACAACTATTTATAAATAACTCAATTCAGCTTAGCTTAATACAAGGTGGGTCTTATATTGTCCCTTACTCAAGCAGCAGGTCGGCCGGGGGAATAAAAAAGTGCCTGACAGTGTGCTACTAGCCATCCGATGTCCAGAACATCCTAACAAAACTTTAAACCTGTCCATGCCATCATGCATCAGATAACCCTAAATAAGGCTAATCATCAGAAGACTGGTATTCGAACAATTTTCTTTTTTTCTTTTTTTTTTTATAGGCAAAAGGACATTTGGGATTGAGTACATGAAGAATGCGATGTAGTTGTTGGTCTTTTTCAGTACTGCGAAACGAACCAATAAAAAAGATTGGGCAAGTAATAGCTAGGGTGCTTCTTTTTGCTAGCTAGAGAGTGAGCTTCGGAGTTGCTTGCTGAGTTTCAGGCTGCAAACTGGATGTTGGTGTAATTTCAAATGATTTGCAAATGATTTGAATTTACACGTGAATAGTAATATTTTGTAAATTTTATTGAGATGTGTTTAAATGTAAATAGATTAAGATATGTGTTTGAATATGTGAAATAAGTCGATATGAGTTTTGTTAAGATATAAAATAATAATAAAATCTATATTTTTCCATCAACTTAAACTTTTGGGACAAGTGGTGATTTCACATGGTATCAGAGCAGAGATTCTGAGTTTGAACCCTGATTCTATACTCTATCTCATTTAATTAAATATTCCACTTGTTAGACCTACTCATTGAGGGAAAGTCTGGCCTACAAGTAAGGGGAGTGTTAAGATATAAAATAATAATAAAAATCTACATCTTTCTATCAGCTTAAGTTTTTAAGACAAGTGGTGATTTCATAAATTTAACTTTATATAAAAAGTTCAAAAAAATAATAGGTCTCATCTATAATTGATTTGAGATAGATTAAAGTCATATTAAATCCAAATTAATATAACCGATTTTCATTAAAATAATTGATTTTTTTTTTATTTCTTATAAAAAGAAATAATGGTATACATTATTAACGTCGACCATTGATCAAGTCCGGCTGGCCAAGTTGGAGAATAAACGGTCAGAAAAGGGCATATATATATATATATATATATATATATATATATATGGATTTCCCAGTACGTGAAGATACGTTGAAAAAGATGTAACACCACCAAGTCTTCGTAGAATTGTAGTTTGGTCAACTTTTGTGGGAGTTCTAACCACCAGGAGAAGGGATCCAGCCTTAACAATTTTTTTTTTTTTTTTGGAAGAGTTTTGTTATTCATTATCTCTACATATAATATACAATATTTTTTTTTAAATTTTATTCTTCTTAAACTAATTTGAATTATTTTACTCATTATCCATATACCATACATATAGTAAGAAAAAAAATATGGTGTGTAGTGTGTGAGAATGATGAATATAATTTTTCGTTTTTTAAAAGACCTTAACTCACTTACGCCGCACAATTTTTATTAAAAAATTATATTCTTCATTCTCACACCACACACTATACATGATTTTCTATTTATTTATTTTTATAAAATGTGTGTCCATAGATGATGAGTAGGAAAATTCTTGTACTGAATAAATGTGGTGTGTGAGATGATGAATAACAAAACTCATTTTTATTTAAAGGCTAGTGAATGTTTGCTTCACTTGTTATTTGGCTAGGAAAATGTATTGAATAAAATATTTGGGAAATACTTTTCAAAAATCATGTAATAAATTGATCCATTATTTTGGTATTTTTATCGATGATCTACCAAAAATAAATATTTTTTGGAGAAATACTTTAACCATAAAAAGATTTTATAAAAATAAGTTCACAAATTAACGTGGCTTGATCTGATACGTTAGATTGTAAAACTAATTTTATTGTAAAGATAAATCTAAGATATCATATGACGCCATGTCAATTTATGATTTTACTTTTATGGAGACGTTGGGCGGTGTGATACTCATTTTTACACCTGCGAATGAGATGCTACCACGTATTGGTTTTATTGGATGAGAGAATAGGCATGCATGTATCTGATCACATTTTTTCTATCCGGTGATCTTTCTTGTTTTCTATGTGAATTCTGTTCCAACCACCCGCGAAGCTCTCTTCCTCTTACTGAAGAAGCAGGGATTGAGCTCTGCATAGTGGTTCCGATTCCGGCAATGGATCGGGGTTAGAAGCGTGGTGGTAGGCATTAGCGTTGGGGGGTCCGGGTGGGGGTGAGCTGGTTTCCAGGAAGGGTCGACTTGAATTTCTTGGACTTCTTTATAGATGTTTGGGATGATGGGATTATGAGAGGCCTTCTTAACTGGCATGGAAGCAGAAGAAGGAGAAGAACTCTTGCGTTTGGACGTGAACCAAAGAGATATAAGGAAAAGTATGAGAACAATGGCTGCTCCTACACATATACCAAGCACAACCCACAAAGGGAGACCGAAAATCGACGTATGCTTTGAGAGTTGATCGTTGAAGAATAGAGAGCCAGTCATGGTTCCTTTGGTTCTTCTTCCTCCTTTTAACTTACTAAAGACTGTCAGATAATAGAGACAGAACGTGATTCTTATTGTTGTATTGATATGTACTGCTGTGTGTGTATTTATACACTGTGAGAAGGGAATAAATGAATATAATATGTTACGTGTAACCGTAGATAGCAACAACCTAAAGTCCCTACGGTATTTACAGTGAAAAACAGAAAATGAATACCAACTGTTTGAGGTGTTGCTCAGCTCACATATAACTAAGGTACATCAATGGTATTTATTCTAATACGCCCCTTCGAGTTCAAAGGTGTGTCTACAACATTGAGACTCGACTTGAAACGAAGAAACTTGTCAGTTACAAGAGACTTTGTAAGCACATCAGCAACTTGATCTTGGGAACTGATGAAGGAGACTTTTAAAGTGGCTGAGAGGTAGGTGGCACCAAGGTTATCACACCATAGGATTGGAGCTTGAGATCAATGGATGCCAAGTTCACACATAACAGTTTGTAACCAAATAAGTTTAGCAGCAGATGAGGCAACTAATTTATACTCTGCCTCAGTGAAAGATCTGGCCACAGTAGATTGTTTCTTAGAGCTCCATGAAATCAAGTGTTTTCCTAAGAATATGCACTAACCCCCAGTTGATCTACGATCATCGGGACATCCACCCCAATCGGCATCAGAGTAAGCTTGGAGTGTGAGGCTAGATTTTGATGCAAAGAATAAACCATGATTGATTGTAGATTTTAAATATCTTAAAATCCGTTTGACTTCACTCCAGTGGGAAAGTTTGGGTGTATGCAAGAATTGACATACTTTGTTTACTGCAAAAGAGATGTCGGGTCTTGTGATGGATAAATATTGTAAACCACCCACAATACTTCTATATAATGTGGCATCCTCAAAATCAGGTGTATCATGTCTAGCCAATTTAAGAGATGCGGCCATGGGTGAAGACATAGGTTTTGCTTGCATCATTTTACTTCGGGTAAGCAACTGGTTGAGGTATTTGCGCTGAGATAGCAGAATCCCTTCATGAGTATAATCAACCTCTATGCCTAGGAAAAAGGCAAGTCTGCCAAGGTCTTTTACAGGAAATTCACAACCCAAATCATGAACCAATGAGGTAATAACATATTGTTTTGAGGATGTGATGACTATGTCATCCACATACACTAGCAAATAAATCTGAGTATCATGATGTGTAAAAATAAAGAGGGATGGATCAGCTCTAGAGGCAACAAAACCATAATCCAGTAACCAAGTACTTAGCTGAGCGAACCAAGCTCATGGAGCTTACTTGAGGCCGTATATAGCTTTTTGAAGCTTACAAACATGATGTGGCCGAGTGGAGTCAAAAAAACCTTGAGGTTGCTGCATGTAAACATCATCAGTTAATAATCCATGCAAAAAAGCATTTTGGATATCAATTTGGTGCAAGGGCCACCCACGGGAAATAGCAATTGAAAGCATAAGACGAATTGTGGAGGGCTGAAAGTATCATGAAAATCTATACCAGGTTGCTGATGATACCCTTTAGCAACCAAACGGGTCTTTCTCCTCTCAAATGAACCATCAGCATGGGTCTTTGTGCGAAATACCCATCGACAGCCAAGAACATTTGTGTGAGAGGCAGGGGGTACAAGAGTCCAGGTGCCATTTTAAAGAAGCGCATCATACTCCTGCTTCATGGCTTGTTTCCATTCAGAGAACTTTGAAGCTTGAGAGAAACTTGAAGGTTCATCTGGAACCTATGCAGAAATAGTGAGACAATGTCGAGTGGGATAGGAGATAGTTCCATCAATGAAATTTCGGGGACGGGAAGAGTTGGTTTGGGCTCGTGTTATGATGGGTGATCTTGGTGGAGCTAAAGTTGTAGGGAATGAAGGAGACGATGCGGGAAGAACAGGTGCGAGAGAGTTTGGAATAGAGACGTTTTCGGCTCTGGGTAATCTTGAGGACGACGAAGAAGAAGAAGTGGAAGGAGTGGGTAGGTTCTGGAATAGAGGTGCTGGACCTGGGCCAAGAATGGATGGGTTGAATGTTGAATTAGTTGGAAGAGGTGGTGGGTTCAGTACCGAAGGGTAAAGAATGGGTAGTTGGGCTTGGGCAGGGTCAGATTTGGGAGAGGTCTTTATGGGCCGTGATTTTGAGAAGGGAAAAGAGTTTTCATTGAAGAGTACATCACGAGAGATATAGATTCTTTTTGTCTGAAAATCTATGCATTTATATCCTTTGTGAGATAAGCTGTACCACAAGAAAACACATGATGTGGATCGAAAATTGAGTTTATGGGGAATATAAGGCCTTAAATTGGGCCAGCATTCACAACCAAAAACTTTTAAGAATTTGTAATCCGGTTCTAAATTGTAGACCATGGAATAAGGAGATTTATTTTTGAGTGTTGGAGTAGGAAGCAAATTTATTAGATAAATTGTTGTTTCAAAGGCTTCGGCCCAATAAGAAAATGGAAGGGAAGAATGGGCTAGAAGAGCAAGTACAGTCTCAACAATGTGACGGTGCTTGCGTTCTACTAGTCCATTTTTTTGATGTGTATGAGGACAAGAGAAACGATGAGTTATACCAAGTTGTTTGCATATAGCTGTGAGTGGTTTAAATTCACCACCACCATCAGTTTGAAGTGTGATTAACTTGGTATTAAACAATTGTTCTACAAATGGTAAAAAGGATGAAAAAATTTGATGTACGTCAGATTTGAGTTTAATTGGAAAAAGCCAAGTGAAACGAGTATAACAATCAACAAAGGAAATGTAGTATTTATAACCATTGTGAGAAACATAATGGGCTGGGCCCTATACATCGGCACACATTAATTCTAAAGGCCTAGTATAATGGGCCTGACTAGTAGGAAAGGGAAGTTGATGACATTTTGCAAGAGGACATGAAGAACACTGAAAAATCGACTCTGTTGGGTAAACTGGCAAACACTTAGAGTGCAGTACATGAGAGACTAAAGCCAATGAAGGATGCCCAAGTCTTCTATGCCATTGATCGAAGGAAGCGCGTTCACCAATGTGAGCAGATGGAGAAGGTGATGAAGACAAATTGGTGGGAAAAGTGTAGAGACCGTCACGGGTTGGCCCTGTGAGGAGGATTTTCTGTGTCTCCTTGTCCTTCACAGAAAAATGTGTAGAATGAAATTCAAAATAGCAGTTGTTATCAGTACAAAATTTCACAACAGATACAAGATTTTTGGTTATTGAAGGAACATGAAGCAAGTTACGGAGAATAAAAGAAGAAGAGTTGTAGTGTATAGAAGAGTCACCAAAATTTTCTATAGGAATACCAGCCCCATCTCCCACTCTAATGGTCTCAACACCTGCATAAGGCTCAGAAGATAAATTCAAGTTAGACATATTATTCGTAAGATGGTGAGTTGCTGCGGAATCGGGGTACCAAACCGATTCAGAAGATGGGTTGTGGGCAATGTAGTTTGCTGAGAAGGAGCTTGGGGCTTCATGTTGACAAGAGTGATTGAAGCGATGTCTACACTAGAGCGCAACGTGCCCTGTCTTTTGGCACACTTGACAAATAGGACGTTGTGAGTTGTACTGCTGCGAGAAGTTTGAAGTAGAGGAAGTGCGTCCACCACGGTTGTTTGGATTAAACCGACCTCAACCACGACCTTGACGTCCCCCTCGAAAATGATTGCGACCATGTCGGTCCCTGCCTGCAGAGCTAAAATGGACAGATGGCTCAATAGAAAAAGTAGAACGATTATTATGAGTCATGCGAGTTTCATGAATGAGAAGCAGTTGATAGAGCTTATGAGATGAAATAGGATCAGCCCGGGTAGTGATTGAAGTAACGAAAGATTCATAGGATGGACCAAGTCCATTGAGTAAGTAGGTAAGCATCTCCCTATCAGATAACTGTGTTCCAGTAGAGTTAAGGGAATCAACAAGTTGACAAACCCTCCCGAAATAATCAGATATAGATTGATCTCCCCTGGATAAGTTTGTGAGCTGGAACCGAATCTGGAATTCCTTAGCTTGAGATTGGAAGGAAAACATGGAAGCAAGGGATGTCCATAGTTGATAAAAGGTAGTAGATGAGAGGACATGGGCTCATATAGATTCAGAAATGGAGGAGAAAAGAATACTTAGGACAAGTTGGTCAGTCTTGCGCCATGAAAGAAAAGCAGGATTTGATTTCGGGGAAGCAGTTGAGGTTGCAGGAAGAAATTCAGGAGGAGAGGGGTAGGAGCCATCTACGAAGGAGAATAGATCCTAACCCCTCAAATATGCATATGTTTGCACTTTTCAAAGGTCTGTGGATAGTTTGGTGGTGACAATGTGTGAGAAAGATGAGGTAATGGTGGAGTGAGCAGAAGGAGGGGGGAGAGGAGGAGGAGACTTTGCAACCATGGGTCTAAGACTGAGTTAAGGGCTCTCTGATACCATGTCAGATAATAGAGACTAAAGAAAACAAAGGGAGCATTTCACAGAACGTGATTCTCATTGTTGTATTGATATGTAGTGTTGTGTGTGTATTTATACACTGTGAAAAGGGAATAAAGGAATATAATATGTTACATGTAACCGTAGACAACAACAACCTAAATTCCCTATGGTATTTACAGTGAAAAACAGAAAATGAATACCAACTGTTAGAGGTATTGCTCAGCTCACATATAACTATGGTACATCAATAGTATTTACTCTAATAAAGACAACCATAGAAATGAAATAGAAGCATAAAGAAGGGTGATAAAGAGTGTGTGTGAGAACGATTAAACGAGTCAAATTGGAAAGATGGATTGCACACTGCACAGACTCAAGTGGGGGGGTTTGGACACTCCCACAGAGAAGCTGGCATGATGGGACTTTTAGAATACAGAAACTCTCACAGTAAGACAAATCATAGCCTGCTATAAGACCCACTATAAGATAAATAAATCTCATATATATTAAGATTCTATTGGCCGGCTAAATAAGTGTATCACACCCGATCGGTTTCGAAGTTTTCTCTTATTTTCATTATCTCTAGTTTGTATTTTAAACGAATTTCCATTTTTGCAATTAACATAGAAAAACCTTTAAAATACGTGACACAAATAAATACAATTCAGACTAATAAATTCAAGATGAACATGTTATTATCACATGCAGGTACTTATCATGGGATTATTTTCCCAGGAATCATCTGTAAGTTGACAAAACATGTAAACTTATAAAAGAATTTTCTCAAAGTATTTGGTAGGAAATTTACAAGAGTTTTTCATATTTCCAACCTATCCAAATAGTAGAAGGACATGTGGTTGTTATTATCTTACCAAACAAGATATAAGTTTGAACAAATTAATTATTTTCTCAATATAAATTAATGTATTTTATGTGTAGATAACTCCGATAATTTAATTGATGCATCTCATATTAAAATATTTTATTCTGTTTTAAGACTTCTAAAACTAATGCTTTAATTTAAAATTAAAACGATTTAAGAATAGAAAACAATTTAGCTTAATTATTCTTGCATCGACTAGGGCATATATGAACAGCAAAGGAATAAATAAATCGAAAAAAAAGAATGAAATTGAAATTGAAAATGGAATAATCTATAGCAATAAATACGATCGATACATAATATACAAAGTTAATAAATATGGAGTGGTTTGTATAGTGAGATGAGATAAAATAAGATAAGATAAAATGGCTTTAGATGAGTTGAATAAAATATTGTTATAATATTATTTTTTAATATTATTATTATTTTAAGATATGAAAAAGTTGAATTATTTATTATATTTTATGTGAGAATTTAAAAAAATTGTAATGATAAGATGAAATTAATTGAAAGTGTTTCTCAATCCAAACGGTGCATATTATTTATTAGTTTAAAAAAAAAACACATTAATCATTTTGTTTTTAAATTTTAATTCATTATTTGGTTTCCTTTCGGTGATAATCTTAGTTTGGTTTACCCACAAGTCATCATGCGCCCGTGTTTTTAGCTCAAAGCATTGTCGGGTCATATGTCCATAAGTGAAAGTTTCATTAATTACCTTTGATTCAAAGCAAAGGGTATCCCATGAAAAAGTAGCTTCATAATAATGTCTGCCAATAATTTCTTGGATTAATTAAGTTAGTAGATGCATGTTTGGACTTAAGTTTTTTTTGACAATTTTGTGTAGTTTTTTAGAAAAATTATAAAGACAGATTTTATAGGATTTTTGTAAAAATGGTGAGACCTGTTTAAAATATATTCAAATTCTTACAAAAAAAAAATTAGAAAGACCGTTTTGACATTTTCAAAAGTGATAGGATTCATTGAATTTTGTGAAAGATTTTTAACAATTAATTAATTATATATATATATTTATAAATGTTTGTATTGAACACGTATCTAAAGATGGACAAGGGAATACCATAAAAATAGACCGTAAAACATTTAGGTATAATTGTTGAGTTTAGTTTTTTCATGAATAGTAATCAGTTGAGATAGTGAAGTGAGTTTTGTATGACCCATTTAAGATTTTTTGAATGTTAAGATGAATTTATATGTATTTATGAAAAATTGAAAAAATTGTGAGTCAGAGATTTGAGTTAAAAAAGATTATGAATCTCACGTGTAAAAAGATTTTAAGTTGAGATAAATTTAATAATTTAAGAGTTAAATATTTAAATAATAGATTTAATTTAAGATTAAACTATACTGAATTAATCTCAGTTCAGTTCAAATTATAAACGTGCTTTTATTATCGATGATCAAGAAGCAAATAATTCTTAGCCGTGCATGACCAATTCACCAAAGGTGGAACACTTTGGTTTGTAAAGAAATTGCTCAAACGTCACTTCCTCGAGGTGTGCAGTCACATCTAGCACTACTCTTCCTAAAAAGATGCATTATACCAAAAACCATCAAAATTCTTTATCCTTTCTCAAGCTTTACTTCACAAAAAATTTTAAATATAAAACTCACAACTTGCACTCACTTATAGATAACACGACTGTTTCTCAGCAGCTCAACTTTCGTACTAAAGCTTCAATGCATGCATCCTCTGTATAATATTATAAGCACCCAATAATATAAAAGCTCGTCTGTATCGATCACTTGTGCTTTATTTATACACTAAAATTGCAAGAACAACAAAAAAGGACAGACATTTAACAGCCTCTATTCAAAAACCAGCTTACAAATCACACACACATACATATATATAGGCTGCATCAAATTCAACCGTCCTAAACTGAATTTGTTCTCCAAAATTCCCTTTAAATTCCAAGATACAACACAACACAGCCAACCAGCTTTCTTTTCTGCTGTTCTTTTTTCACTATCTTTACTTTACTCGTATAGCAGTATATATATATATATATATAGTAATCCTTTGCTGCTCAAGCGTTTTGGTCTGCAAATATATCCAGGAGAGAGAGCGCCTCTGGAATGCTGAGTTCGAGGCGGAATTTAGGGCCATCATAATGGTGAAGAATTGGCCTGAAGGAGTCCTCCTCTAATGGCTCGCAGACTTTCCTTGTAAGAACTTGAACCTGTCACAAACGTATATATATATAGCAGTAAATATCAGATATCATGTATATATATAACCAAATATTTTTCATATTCTGCAATCATCAAGAAAGAAAACCATGAAAATGGGGGGTTCTTCACTGTTCATACCTGAGCAGGGAAGCGCGATTCACCAGGGCACTTTTTGTCCTCCCAAGCCGTTGGATCTATGTTTGTTCCTCCAAAGCCTGCAGCCTGAACAAAAACCACATTGATATTAGCCAAAATTACACACCCAAAATCAAGAAGAAAACGAATGACTATTTCATGTTTAATAAAAGAGATACGAACCTCGAAAATTCCATGGAGTTGGTGAGTGGAGTAGTTGTAAAGGAAGAGTGGCAAGCCCGGAGTTATAGCCCGAACTGAATCTCGGTAACGTGGAGGCAGACCTGGAATTATTTTGGAGCACAAATTTAGAACCAAATAAATAAAAAAGTTAATTACACAATAAAATCTACAAATATGGCTTGATATACTTCAGATTATAAATAAAAAAAATATAAGAAAAAACTTGTAATTGAGAGATAAGAGCAAAAACTGGATTAATTCCTACAATTTGATTTGAGTAAAATAACATTTATATGAAAGGATATTCTTTCACCCAAGGAAAAAGGATATTCATTTAATTTCATTTGCAACCTAGACACAGACAGTGATCCAATAATATCGAACATCTCTAATCTCTCTATGAAGATCAGAATTCATGTGCTCGAGACAATTCATAATCGTGGATCTTAAATTTAAAAATCAGGTGAATATACAGACTCAACCAAGCACCCAGAAACTTGATTTGAAAAAAGGGGCAAGCAAAAATTAAAATTTATACAGAAAATCAATCAAAACAAATCTCTGCAGCAAAAACTAGAGAGAAAGAGAAAGGCTACATACCAAAGAGCTGTCTTTTGAGATTCTCTTGCATGGTATCGTTGTTGCAGACAAAGATATACCCACCAACGGTTTCGTGCCTTGGCAGAGACTCGGATGGTGGAAGTGTCTTGAACCTCTTGTCCACAGCACTCTTACTATCATTATTATTTTCACCATTATTCTTCTTGTTACCATTACTATTCTTCTTCCCAGCTTTTCCTCCATGATCATCCTCACCCTTACCACCATTCTTGTGCCCCTTCACGTTAATATTATTGTTGTTATAAATATGATTCACAGGCTTAGAATAAATACCCTTGGTGAACCCACCATTAATCCCAGCACTCTTTTGAGATCCACCAAAAACTGGACCATTTCCAGTGCTGATAGCCCCCGTTTTCCACCCTTCATTAAACCCATTAAAATCAGTCATCTTTGGCTTGAAACTGTTCCACCCATCATTGAACCCATTGAAATCAGACTCCTTCGGCTTCAGATTGCTCCACCCATCATTCAACCCATTGAAATCAGATTCCTTGGGCTTCAGATTGCTCCACCCATCATTGAATCCATTGAAATCGGACCCCTTCGCCTTCAGATTGCTCCACCCATCATTGAATCCATTGAAATCGGACCCCTTCGCCTTCATACTCCACCCATCATTGACTCCATTGAAATCAGACCCCTTTGGCTTCAGATTGCTCCACGCATCATTGAATCCATTGAAATCAGATCCCTTAGGCTTGAGACTGTTCCACCCATCATTGAACGCATTAAAGTCAGACCCGTTCGAATTCAAGTTGCTCAGAGAGTTAACCTCTCCACCAACCCTTATATCAAAGTTCTTCCTTTCCTCAGGCCTCTTCGCGCCGAGATTAGAGCTCCAAATGGAATCGTTCACCGAGAGATTCGCCAAATTCGAGGTCTGCACCCGAAGCTGATCACTGAATTGCCAAAACGATTGCTGGTTATTCTCCATCCCAACTCAAAAATCTCTTCAAAACAACAGAGAAAATTCTATCTAGGACGTTACAAGATACAAAATTTACACACTTCAAAATATAAAATTTAGGCTGAAAGAGTTGGGTAAGAAGAAGAAGAAGAAGAAGAAGACTACTAATTTAGTGCGAGGGTAGAAGTGGGTGGGGAAGAGGCAGTTAAATAAAAGGGAGGGATTACAGTATGAGAAAAGGGAAATTTCGAGGAAAAAGGGAGCAAAATATCACATGCGATAGCGTGTGAATTTGTCAAAGTAGAAATGTCCAAACATGGAGCAATTTAACAAATAAAGTCCATTAAATCAAAAAATAGGTATCGATCTTATTTTATTTCATTTTATTTCTCCACAGTTGAGCGAATACGAGTCGTGATCATGACGGCAAAACCGCGTTTCTAAGAAGGAAAAATGGTGAATCGGTGAGAGAGTGGGTGGCGCTGTGTGACTTTTCATTTGGATTTTTTTGTGTGCGCTTTCTAGAAGGTCTAGGAGGTTCCTGTCTACCTTTCTGTTCACACATGTGTTGATTTTGCTTAGGTCCGAAGAGTTTGAAGAAGGTGAGAGAGGACGCGTCAGGAGTGTGGAATAGTAATAGGTGGCAGTTGGATATGGGGTGAGAGATAGACTGGGTTTTGGGGGTGACGGGGAGTAACTTGGGTTTGTCGCCCCAATTTTAGGATTGTGAAGTTTTTGTCGACTGCGCTCCAACTCACGACCTCTTCTGCCACGTTTGTTAATTGACCATTTCAGTATCGAGACTGTCGGCATAATTAGATTTTTACGTTCATAACTAGATTGATGTAATGTTATTTATTTGAAAAGATAAGAACTGAATTCAAAAATAATAATCAGTGTCACATCGATGTATTAGAAAAGACTAGTGGTGATTAAACGTGCTATTCAGTTGGAAGAAAAAAAATAGGGAAATGCTATATCTCCCGCTGGGAGCTCCCGCTTGGAGCTCCCGCTGGAGATTAATGTATTTTTTATGTGTTTTTTTTAAAATTATTTTTTATATAGATTTTTTTAATAATTTTAAATATTTTTAAAAAGTAAAAAAATTTAAAATATTATTAAAAAATACTTTCTTAATCACGAAGTAAAATAAAAAATTATAAATTTTTTTTTTATTTTACTTCGTGATTAAGAAAGTATATTTTAATGAATTTTTTTTACTTTCTAATTAAGGAAGTATTTTTAATGATGTTCTAAATTTATTCTATTTTTTTAAAAATATTTTTTATTTTACTTCATGATTAAGAAAGTATTTTTTTAATATATATTTTTTTACTTTCTGATTAAGAAAATATTTTCTAAATGATGTTTTAAATTTATTTTATTTTTTAAAAATATTTTAAAATAATAAAAGATCTATATAAAAAATTACTTAAACAAAACACATATAAAATAACACTACACTCCAGCGGGAGCTCCCAGCGGGGCTGTAGCATCACCCAAAAAAATAAGTTCTAATAAAATATCTAAAATCTAGATAATATCATAATTATCACATCTAATAGGAAATAATGATGTGTCTATCTTACGGTAAATATAGGATAATCGATCCTATATATGACATGAATTTTGATCTCATTGAATTACCTGTAGTCTATAATGAACAATAAATTGTGTAATGTACAGAAGCATAAAACTAAATACCAGTAAACATTTATCTGAAATTACTAAAGTAAAAATGAATACGTGGATGGATAAACTGCATGTAGAGATAGCAATGAGAATGTAAAGATGCATGATAATTAAATTGTGCTCGTAAAGTATTAAGTTACACAGTAGAAAAGTTAACCTCTGTTTGTAGACGATGGTTGGGGTTTTCCGGGTGTGAATAGGCAGCTTTACCTGTTGTTCATGAGTGATTGAAAGGGTTGTTGCAATTTATTTCGTTTAGTGCAAATGGCTATGAATGATGTTGATGTTGTGTTTCGCACACTCTTGAGCCAAACTACATCAACTTAGGTTTTCATAACCGGACTTACAAAGAGAGAAATGTACGCGGTTTTGAGAGGGTGGCCTGGGAGCCGAGGGAGCCTCCGATACCAAAGTCAGTAAATGCTCTTGGAGTGTAGTAAATAAGTAAGAAAACTTAAAAGTCAGAGAGAGTATCCTCGTACCTGAGATCGACTATTTATACTAGAAGTTTGGTGAGCGGATCGAGTCTGTTGCTATGATACTTGGAGTCTTCGTACTGTTCATTTGTCAAAATCTTTAAATGTGGCATGGTTCTGCGACGATTCCATTAATGTGGCGTGCCGCTCTAAATGCGGCGTGGTTCTCCAGCCTTCTCCCCTTGGTCTGCTTTTCCCTTAGTCCGTTCATGCTTTCTCTGTCAGTAGATCGACGATCCTCCGCACGTTGCGCCTGCTATGTGGGAGGGCACTCGATGATTGGATATTATCCGAGGAACCTCAGACCAACGAGTCCCGACAAGTCCCGACAAGTCCCATCTCCCGCTGCACCGTCACTCCCACAGGTTGTGTACAGGGGATCCTCTTAGTGGGTTGGATTTGTGTCCTTTCATCCTGGGCTGAGCTTGACTGGGCCTCGGGTATGGGGAAAACCCCCCACACAGTTATCCCGCTAATTCTCATCGGACGAGTACGGTGGGAATTCTATCATGAATGACCCCACCCTTCTCCCGAGGCAGGGTACTTTTTTCCTCTGTCTGGGAAGCATCTGCGGGTTGGTTGCTTCTGACGGCGTCTCCTCATGATGGGCTCATCTTTTCAAACTTATTAATGAAGCGGTGTCAGGCGGCTCTCTATTTAGATGTCACCTCATGATCTGCATTTCCAGAAATCGAAGCGGCACGTAACCTGGTTGTGACGACTTATGGAAGTCTGCCCGTTACCTTCTTTTATAAAACGTGGGAGGTGGCCCCAGCTTGCTCTCATTACTCAGCGATTGTCCCGCCATTCTTGTCATTTCGATTCTTCTTCTTTCCAACCAGTTCCTCTGTTACTTCACACTCCGATAGTGATGGCCTCTGAATAATCGATTCAACCCAGTGTTTATGCCGACGTTGGTCCAATGTTGTTGGGCAGTGGGTAGCGTTCGTCTATCGATAAGTCCACATTGGCCTCCCTAGCCCTCACGTATCGAGTGCCATAATCCGTTGCCTTTGAAATCTCGGATCCTGACGAGGGTGCTGTTGACTTAGAGGGCCACTCCAGCAAAGTAGCCCTATATCCTTCCATGTTTTCGTGCGGTTTGAGATTGTCATTTCCTCACCCCATCCACGAACTTCTGGACCGCCTGGGTTTGGCTCCTTCACAGCTGCACCCGAACGCCTGGAGGTTAATGATCTGCTGCAGCGTAATTTGGCGGCGGGCTCTGTTGGAGTCCTACTCGGAAGATGCTGACCTTACAGGCTGTGAGTTTCTTCTTACGCACAGGGTGCTTTGCTTAAAAGGAAACGTGTGCAACTTCAAGGCATCCCACGCCTTAGTTACTTTGGAGTAGCGGTATCACAAGGTAAAAAATTGGTCTCCTAAATTCTTCTTTCTCTCAAGCTGTTGTTGGGAGTTTCTCGTGTGCCAAGTGGGCTGCCGAGAGTTCCCCATCCGATAGCCACCCCCTATGAATCAACGCGCCTTGTGATCGTGTGGGAGTGGGTGCAGAAACACCTTGATGGCGTTCATTTCGAGGTTTTCCTTTCCGAAGCATGTCTGGAAAGTTCCCTGCCTCCCTTGGGGCACCTTTCTTCTGGTGACAGGTCACTGATTGTGGGGCCACAGGTCGCTTTGCCCCGGAAGCGTTCCTCGGGCCTTCCTATTCCAGATAAAGGGAAGAAGTCTCATAAGGAGAAGGTCCCGGTTGAGGACAGGCCCCTTCTCGGGGCTCAGGACCCTTGGAGCGGCACGTGGCTGCCTTGCTAGTCATCCTATTATCGAGGTGGCCTCAGCACCTGTCGCAGGTTGTGGACAGGCAGGTAGTCTCCTCGTGGTGCCCCCTCCCGCGATGATCAACAAAGCCCCAAGTTTGAGATTGGCATGGGCAATCTCCTCGAGAGTATTTTCACGTCTTCCCCTCCCTGAGGGGAACAACATTCTTCTTCTTGGATGTCTCCCCCTTCCTCATATCGCTCGGCCACTGGGAATCACTCGCATGAGGAGGCCCGCGATAGAGGAGGAGCCTCCTTTAGCCATCAGGGGATGCAGAAGGTTGCCTAGGAGGTCAGTCTTCTCCCATTTTTGAGATTCTCGGGAGTCCGACATGTTCCGTTGCTAATTCTTCGGTCTAGGCTGATGGCAGTCTAGGGATCCCGATTGTCGACCCACTTTCTCATGCGATGCCTCTCGCTGGTGGCGACTCTCTTTCGGATGCTACCATTGGCCCCCTCTCAGGGTGCTTAAGTGAGGATCCGATCGCTCCTTTTGAGATTCCCGAGGAGCTTCCTGAATTTGCCGACCTTGTGGAGGCCCTTCCTTCCTAGTCCTAACTAGCTATGGAAGGGGGCCAAGATGAAGCTGTTGGGCGGATTGTCGAGTGTCTATCGTCTTTCTTCTGCAAGGTTTGATTGCTCCTTTCCTGCCTTTCTTTTTTCTTCGTTCTTAGTTCTTCCTCCTTTCTTAGAATTGTTTTTTGCGTCATCAGGGCACTTCTCAGCTCACGAACTTTATTGTGGATGATTAGGAGGCGGTCGCTTTGGAGAGTTTGGACCGTGCTCGTGGCGACAAGGAAGAGAATCAACAGCTGAAATCCGAGCTTGAGGAGATAAGGCAGGCCTTGTCGGGTGAGCGTAAGAGGCTGAAAAAGTCAGAGCGTCGTCTTCGAATTTATAAGCAAAAGTGGGAGGAGAAAAAAACCTGACTGGAGTGGCTCAATCAAAGTCTCCAGGTCGACCTCTCCTAAGAACAAGTGGAGGAAAAACAGTTGCAATGAGAGGTGAACCGGTTAGAGCAGCTGCGCATGAGCCTCCAGGGTGCAGACATTTCCTTACACAAGCAGCTAAGGTGGTTCCCGACTCTTCGTGATAATGCGTGGGGGCAAGGGATTAATGAGGATCACAAATCGATGCGGTCATTCCTTCTTCAGAGCCCGGAGCTACGTTCAAGATCCTTTGCCAAGTTCCTCCAGCGACTTGCGTCTAGCGACATCCCTACCAACGAGGCATCCTTTAAATCCAACTGCGATCTGGGAAGAAATGAGATGCCAAACTTCTTTTGTATCTTTTCCGGCGTCAGAGGACCCGACCAACCTCATTGATGTGGCCATTGAGTTGGGCGACCCTGCTTCTGCTGCTGTTAAGGCCAAGGCTCCTAGCGCGGGAACATAGGATCTTTGTGTGCCTTGTTGTACCCCTTTTTTTTCTCTCTCTTTTTTTTGACATATATCTGCATTTTGTTGTTCGGCAGCTTGTACATAAAGACATACTAGTTGATGCACACATTTTTGCTCCGTTTTGCCTTTGCCTTTGGTTTTTTTTCCTTTCTTCCTCGTCATTGTGTGGTCGACCTGGGAAACACAGGTAAGGGGCCCGCAATGCCCCCACCTACCCCGCTAGTCGGTCACATTGAGCTTATTTTTTTTCTTTGCAGATGGTAGCTCCTAGTATGCAGCTATTGTCGTGGTTGTTATTCTGGCAGTCGTGCCGGTGGTGCCTTCGCTTTCCTCCTGGCCTACCCCGCTGGCATCTTCCACTTTGCTGGGGGAGGTTCCACTGGTGGAGGCTTTGTTTTTCTTGTGGCCAGGGGCCGGTCTGCTTTATCCCGCAAGCCAGACAAGACAACCTTCTAGGCCCTTTTAGTTTTACAAAAATGGGGGAAAAAAGGGGCCCGGGGGGGGGGGGGGGGGGGGGGAGTCGTTGACGTGACTCCCACTTAGTGGAGTCAACTTTATTGATTATCGTCAATTGACTTTCACACCACATAAAATAGTTGCGTTAGTGAAATAGAATTCATACAAGTTTTAAGGGAACAAACCAGAGTATTTAACTATTGTGGCTGGCATGGGTTGTTAGGTCAACTTCTAGGCGGTCTGCCTTGTTGGTTATCCATCGTTCTTAGGTCGGGTAGCACTTAGATAGGAGCAAACCCTTCATAGCATGGTTACCCTGCTAGTTTTTTCCAGACGAGTCAGGGAAGAATTCTTCTCATACCCTGTTAGCTTTCTGGCTTATTCAACCGCGCGTTGAGCGAAGGTTTTTTTTTTCATACGTACGTGGTGATACAGCGCTAGTTACATTTCCTCATCAAACGACGTCCCTTCGATTTATGCATTATGGCTCTTTTCTTTATTGGCATTAACTCCACCTGTCACATTGACAGATATGTGTTGCGACAGTTGCAATAATCGAGGGATTCTGGTTCTCTGAGAAGGGGACACGTGGCTCCCGGTGGTGACTTGCGGAGTTATGACGCTTGAGCAGGTCAAGTGTCCACCTCGCCTATATAAGGACCCTTTCTCCAGTTAGAATTCCCAACCTATTTACATCTGTCTATCTTTCCTTTCGAAGTTCTTTGCATTTTTTTCTATCCCCCGTTGTTTTGATGTATTCTTCACATCCTAGCGGGAGACAAATACTCTGGTGGCAATTAGGCCGCTGCCAATTGCGGTGGTGGTTGTGTCAGAGGGTGGAGCCACCAATTTTTGTTGGTGGAGCTTCAGACCCCTCGTTCTCGTTCCTGCCCTTTTGCTTATTGTGCTTTCTTTTTCTTGCCCTTTTGCGTACGGGGCTCCACTTCAAAAGCTTCTCTGCAACCAAACTCGTTGTCTGGTTGTTCGTAGTGGAGAAGTGCTTTTGTTTGTAGTGGAGAATGGCTTGGTCACCATGGTGGCCACCTCCCTCTTCAATTTTGCTTCTCTTGATATCAGAATCTCTTCGATTCAATCAAAATCTGTTGTTGTGGCTGGCCCCGAGGTGTCCCGGTTCTTGGCACTGTCTGCGCCGCCATTCACAACATAAATGACTGCAATTTACTGTCTAGTTTTCTTGCGCTCGAGAGCGCCTTTCCAATAGAACACTTATCCTCTTTGGGACTCGTGCAACCATACGACGTAATTTGCCTTTTGTGGTCTGCTGACTTTCTCTGAAGTTATCGAAAAGTCGTAATGGTGGCAGTCCTCGATCTATGTTGCGCTCGCTGAGTCGATCTCGGTAGGGTTTGCGGTCTCAGATCCTCCCAAGGACTTTTCTTTTATACGTGTGCACGTGGAGTAAATAGCACTGCAGGCGGTTCATTGGAATGTTCGAGCTTCCCGGTGTGAATCATTCTTTGTAGTTTAGTGATTTCATGCAGTCTTATGATGTAGCTTTTCCCTTGTAATTTGTCTTCATGATGTAATTTGCCTCTTGTATTGTGGTAAGGTTAATAAAATGATTTTGTGTACGCAACTGTGCAATTTCCGCATATTGTTTCCAGCTTTTCCTGCGGTGTGGCTCTTGCGTCTTGCCT